>JAMRXY010000059.1:0-600000 GCA_024447195.1 Panagrolaimus sp. LJ2414 | reverse complement strand
TTATTGAGAAAAATCAAGCTTAAAGCAATAAAATTTGGATATGATCAAAAGGACGAAAATTGTCCGCTAAAATGAAGATGCGCGTTGTTCGCATTTCTTCAGTTTAGCGGGCAGAAATATGCATACCACGTTTATCAATTTTATGCAAATCTGAGTTCTTTTCAACAAAACAGTTTGAAAGGAAAGAATAATGAGTTTTCTCGAGCACTCTTTGACTTTCATTGTCGTCCGTTCGGATGACAGATTTTCTCAAAATTTCAGGATTTCAAGTTCGACTTCCTTCTTTTTATTAACAGGTTTAAAGCCAAAAACTTTGAGAAAAATCGTTGCCCGCAAAACAGAAGAAAATTCATGTTAGGTACTTATTCTTTTTAAATTTAATAAAAGAATAAAGATTCCAAAGAACATCGAAATCGAGTGTTTACGAAAACACAAAATAATCTTTGATGCTTTTTAAAAAAGTGATGAAACATCGCAAAACGCAACGATTTTTGTCAGACGAAAACTTTTTTTATTTTTCAATTTTTTCATCGTTTAAAAAACCTCCAAAGTGATTTTTTTGAATATTTTTTAGTTAAAAAATGAAACTTTTCACATTCTTATGAATTTTAACTTTTAAATCTTTTTCTAAACTTTGTGGTGCAAAACTGTGATGATTCCTCAAGCTCATTAATGAAATTAAAATATTGATTAAACGGTCATTGCAAATAAACAAGATTTCTATAAAGTAAAAATAATATATTAAACTTTAAAAAAGTAATGAAATACTAAAAAAGATTCATTTCACAAAGATTTCAACATTTTTTATGCCCCCGATTATTAAAAAAATAAAAACAAGTGTATTTTATCAAGATAGCATCAACCAATTTTTGTAAGCATCGCTAAAACATGTTGAAATGTTAAAAATTCAAAAAAGATGTCTCACGCGATGAAAATACAACTCAAAAAGCATCATATACCTAAATTTTTATTTTTTTAAATAGATTTTATCATGACAAACAAGAATCGACATGTGGTTGTCGTTTAAAATGTCTCAAAAAACTCACGCCATGGAAATACTTTTAAAAAAGCTACATATGCCTTTATTTTCAAAAAAGGACCTGGTAGCATATTTTTATATGATAATCTCATTATGCCAAAATCATTTTTTAGTAGATCTAGTCATGACAAACAAGTATCGACATGTGGTTGTCGTTTAAAATGCCTCAAAAAACTCACGCGATGGAAATACTTTTAAAAAAGCTACATATGCCTTTATTTTCAAAAAAGGACCTGGTAGCATATTTTTATATGATAATCTCATTATGCCAAAATCATTTTTTTAGTAGATCTAGTCATGACAAACAAGAATCGACATGTGGTTGTCTTTTAAAATGCCTCAAAAAACTCACGCTATCCAAAAACTGCTCATAAAGCTACATATGCCTATATTTTCAAAAAAGGACTTGGTAGCATATTTTTATATGATAATCTAATTATGCCAAAATCATTTTTTTAGTAGATCTAGTCATGACAAACAAGAACCGACATGTGGTTGTCGTTTAAAATGCCTCAAAAAACTCACGCTATCCAAAAACTGCTCATAAAGCTAGAGACCACCATCGATGGTTCAAAACAGTTTGCCAAAGAAAAAAAGTGATTCGTTTTTTTCCAGATTTTTCAGACAAGGTTTGAATTTTTCGTGTTGAGAACACCGAAGGGTAAAGCGGTTTTTTTAAACTGCTGAAGAAAAAAACTTTTTTTCTTTTTCGTTTGTCGAAGGAATGTTGTACGCAACATGCAAAAAAAAGTGAAAGCGAAAAAACGAAGCACTTTTTTTGAATCACTTTTTCTTTTAGAAGTCAACTTCTGATAACAAAATATAAGCTTCTAACTTATTTTTTTATTATTTTTCTTTTTATTTTTGGATTCTCCATATCTGAAAGTATCTGAAGATACATTGCATAAGCACCAAGGATAACATTTATTTTTTCGTCGGTTGTCTCTACATAAAGCTACATATGCCTATATTTTCAAAAAAGGACTTGGTAGCATATTTTTATATAATAATCTCATTATGCCAACATCATTTTTTTAGTAGATCTAGTCATGACAAACAAGAATCGACATGTGGTTGTCGTTTAAAATGCCTCAAAAAACTCACGCTATCCAAAAACTGCTCATAAAGCTACATATGCCTATATTTTCAAAAAAGGACTTGGTAGCATATTTTTATATGATAATCTAATTATGCCAAAATCATTTTTTTAGTAGATCTAGTCATGACAAACAAGAATCGACATGTGGTTGTCGTTTAAAATGCCTCAAAAAACTCACGCTATCCAAAAACTGCTCATAAAGCTTCATATGCCTATATTTTCAAAAAAGGACTTGGTAGCATATTTTTATATGATAATCTAATTATGCCAAAATCATTTTTTTAGTAGATCTAGTCATGACAAACAAGAATCGACATGTGGTTGTCTTTTAAAATGCCTCAAAAAACTCACGCTATCCAAAAACTGCTCATAAAGCTACATATGCCTATATTTTCAAAAAAGGACTTGGTAGCATATTTTTATATGATAATCTAATTATGCCAAAATCATTTTTTTAGTAGATCTAGTCATGACAAACAAGAATCGACATGTGGTTGTCTTTTAAAATGCCTCAAAAAACTCACGCTATCCAAAAACTGCTCATAAAGCTACATATGCCTATATTTTCAAAAAAGGACTTGGTAGCATATTTTTATATGATAATCTAATTATGCCAAAATCATTTTTTTAGTAGATCTAGTCATGACAAACAAGAATCGACATGTGGTTGTCGTTTAAAATGCCTCAAAAAACTCACGCTATCCAAAAACTGCTCATAAAGCTTCATATGCCCATATTTTCAAAAAAGGACTTGGTAGCATATTTTTATATGATAATCTAATTATGCCAAAATCATTTTTTTAGTAGATCTAGTCATAACAAACAAGAATCGACATGTGGTTGTCGTTTAAAATGCCTCAAAAAAATCACGCGATGGAAATACTTTTAAAAAAGCTACATATGCCTTTATTTTCAAAAAAGGACCTGGTAGCATATTTTTATATGATAATCTCATTATGCCAAAATCATTTTTTTAGTAGATCTAGTCATGACAAACAAGAATCGACATGTGGTTGTCGTTTAAAATGCCTCAAAAAACTCACGCTATCCAAAAACTGCTCAAAAAGCTTCATATGCCCATATTTTCAAAAAAGGACTTGGTAGCATATTTTTATATGATAATCTAATTATGCCAAAATCATTTTTTTAGTAGATCTAGTCATGACAAACCAGAATCGACATGTGGTTGTCGTTTAAAATGCCTCAAAAAACTCACTCTATCCAAAAACTGCTCAAAAAGCTTCATATGCCTATATTTTCAAAAAAGGACCTGGTAGCATATTTTTATATGAAAATCTAATTATGCCAAAATCATTTTTTTAGTAGATCTAGTCATGACAAACCAGAATCGACATGTGGTTGTCGTTTAAAATGCCCCAAAAAACTCACTCTATCCAAAAACTGCTCAAAAAGCTTCATATGCCTATATTTTCAAAAAAGGACCTGGTAGCATATTTTTATATGATAATCTCATTATGCCAAAATCATTTTTTTAGTAGATCTAGTCATGACAAACAAGAATCGACATGTGGTTGTCGTTTAAAATGCCTCAAAAAACTCACGCTATCCAAAAACTGCTCAAATAGCTTCATATGCCCATATTTTCAAAAAAGGACTTGGTAGCATATTTTTATATGATAATCTAATTATGCCAAAATCATTTTTTTAGTAGATCTAGTCATGACAAACAAGAATCGACATGTGGTTGTCGTTTAAAATGCCTCAAAAAACTCACTCTATCCAAAAACTGCTCAAAAAGCTTCATATGCCCATATTTTCAAAAAAGGACTTGGTAGCATATTTTTATATGATAATCTAATTATGCCAAAATCATTTTTTTAGTAGATCTAGTCATGACAAACAAGAATCGACATGTGGTTGTCGTTTAAAATGCCTCAAAAAACTCACGCTATCCAAAAACTGCTCATAAAGCTTCATATGCCCATATTTTCAAAAAAGGACTTGGTAGCATATTTTTATATGATAATATAATTATGCCAAAATCATTTTTTTAGTAGATCTAGTCATGACAAACAAGAATCGACATGTGGTGGTCGTTTAAAATGCCTCAAAAAACTCACGCTATCCAAAAACTGCTCAAAAAGCTTCATATGCCTATATTTTCAAAAAAGGACTTGGTAGCATATTTTTATATGATAATCTAATTATGCCAAAATCATTTTTTTAGTAGATCTAGTCATGACAAACAAGAATCGACATGTGGTTGTCGTTTAAAATGTCTCAAAAAACTCACGCGATGGAAATACTTTTAAAAAAGCTACATATGCCTTTATTTTTAAAAAAGGACCTGGTAGCATATTTTTATATGATAATCTCATTATGCCAAAATAATTTTTTTAGTAGATCTAGTCATGAACAACAAGAATCGACATGTGGTTGTCGTTTAAAATGTCTCAAAAAACTCACGCGATGGAAATACTTTTAAAAAAGCTACATATGCCTTTATTTTCAAAAAAGGACCCGGTAGCATATTTTTATATAATAATCTCATTATGCCAAAATCATTTTTTTAGTAGATATTGTCATGACAAACCATAATCGACATGTGGTGGTCGTTTAAAATGCCTCAAAAAACTCACGCTATCCAAAAACTGCTCAAAAAGCTTCATATGCCTATATTTTCAAAAAAGGACTTGGTAGCATATTTTTATATGATAATCTAATTATGCCAAAATCATTTTTTTAGTAGATCTAGTCATGACAAACAAGAATCGACATGTGGTTGTCGTTTAAAATGTCTCAAAAAACTCACGCGATGGAAATACTTTTAAAAAAGCTACATATGCCTTTATTTTCAAAAAAGGACCTGGTAGCATATTTTTATATGATAATCTAATTATGCCAAAATCATTTTTTTAGTAGATCTAGTCATGAACAACAAGAATCGACATGTGGTTGTCGTTTAAAATGTCTCAAAAAACTCACGCGATGGAAATACTTTTAAAAAAGCTACATATGCCTATATTTTCAAAAAAGGACTTGGTAGCATATTTTTATATGAAAATCTAATTATGCCAAAATCATTTTTTTAGTAGATCTAGTCATGACAAACAAGAATCGACATGTGATTGTCGTTTAAAATGCCTCAAAAAACTCACGCGATGGAAATACTTTTAAAAAAGCTACATATGCCTTTATTTTCAAAAAAGGACCTGGTAGCATATTTTTATATGATAATCTAATTATGCCAAAATCATTTTTTTAGTAGATATTGTCATGACAAACCATGATCGACATGTGGTGGTCGTTTAAAATGCCTCAAAAAACTCACGCTATCCAAAAACTGCTCAAAAAGCTTCATATGCCTATATTTTCAAAAAAGGACTTGGTAGCATATTTTTATATGATAATCTCATTATGCCAAAATCATTTTTTTAGTAGATCTAGTCATGACAAACAAGAATCGACATGTGGTTGTCGTTTAAAATGCCTCAAAAAACTCACGCTATCCAAAAACTGCTCAAAAAGCTTCATATGCCTATATTTTCAAAAAAGGACTTGGTAGCATATTTTTATATGATAATCTAATTATGCCAAAATCATTTTTTTAGTAGATCTAGTCATGACAAACAAGAATCGACATGTGGTTGTCGTTTAAAATGTCTCAAAAAACTCACGCGATGGAAATACTTTTAAAAAAGCTACATATGCCTTTATTTTCAAAAAAGGACCTGGTAGCATATTTTTATATGATAATCTAATTATGCCAAAATCATTTTTTTAGTAGATATTGTCATGACAAACCATGATCGACATGTGGTGGTCGTTTAAAATGCCTCAAAAAACTCACGCTATCCAAAAACTGCTCAAAAAGCTTCATATGCCTATATTTTCAAAAAAGGACTTGGTAGCATATTTTTATATGATAATCTCATTATGCCAAAATCATTTTTTTAGTAGATCTAGTCATGACAAACAAGAATCGACATGTGGTTGTCGTTTAAAATGCCTCAAAAAACTCACGCTATCCAAAAACTGCTCAAAAAGCTTCATATGCCTATATTTTCAAAAAAGGACTTGGTAGCATATTTTTATATGATAATCTAATTATGCCAAAATCATTTTTTTAGTAGATCTAGTCATGACAAACAAGAATCGACATGTGGTTGTCGTTTAAAATGTCTCAAAAAACTCACGCGATGGAAATACTTTTAAAAAAGCTACATATGCCTTTATTTTCAAAAAAGGACCTGGTAGCATATTTTTATATGATAATCTCATTATGCCAAAATCATTTTTTTAGTAGATCTAGTCATGACAAACAAGAATCGACATGTGGTTGACGTTTAAAATGCCTCAAAAAACTCACGCTATCCAAAAACTGCTCAAAAAGCATCATATACCTATATTTTCAAAAAAGGATCAGGTAGCATATTTTTGGTTTGGGGATTTTTCACCGAAAACTTTTTCACCGAAAAGCTTTTCACCGAAAGGCTTTTCACCGAAAAGGTCTTTTCACCGAAAACTTTTTCACCGAAATTTTTTTCACCGAAAAGGATTTTTCACCGAAAAGGTCTTTTCACCGAAAACTTTTTCACCGAAATTTTTTTCACCGAAAAGGATATTTCACCGAAAGTTTTTTCACCGAAAAGGATATTTCACCGAAATGTTTTTTTTACTAATTTTTTTTTTATTTTTTTAACGTTGTACTCAGCTAAAGAAAGGGTTGAAGCTTCGACCATGTCTTTATTTCCGCTTTACGCGACGGGGACGCGACAACGATGTAAAGCATTTTTTTTTGTTTTTTTTGGAGGCAAAAGAATTAAAATTTTAGATGATTAAAAAAGTTTGAAAAAATTTTATAATTTGAATAATTTGAAAAATCCGAAAAAAGATAAAAAGGCCTCATATTTCAAAAAAGATCGAAAAGATTTATTTGTATAAAATTAATTAATTAAAGAGCTGCCAATGTCCGAGCCATATTTTTAAGATATTCAAGAGGATTTGATTCATCAAAAGTATCAGTAAGTTGAACTCGACGTTGTTCAAGTCTGCGCCAAGCTACAGATAATGCACGAGGAGGATTTCCAGCTTCTAAGCTAATAAGATCTGATTCAACGCTAACTAAAAATTCTCTAAGACTACGAATGAATTTGAAAAAACCAGGATGACTACAATTCAAAAATGAACAAAGACGATTATGACAACCTTCAACACTATTATTTGTACGAGGACTTCCAGCTACGGTTCGATCATAAACATTCCATAATTCAATTGGATACAAAGGTGCCCGACGACGATTATTACGTAAAAGCTCTCCAATGTAGGTATTTTCAACATATGTAACGAATTCTTCAACCCTATTGACTTCACCGTAAGCTTCAAGAATTTGATCTTTTAAAGCAACAAATGCTTGTGGAACATGGGCAACTGGTACAAACGGAAGAGCTCGAAACATTGCAAACATTGAAGCCATTTCAATATCATTATCGATCAAAACTGCCAAACCTAAATTAGCGAGATTTCTGCGCAAACTTTGACAAAAAAAATGAAATTTTTGATGAATACATAAAGTTGCTTATGAAATGTTGTTGGTTTTTGCTTTTTGATATTTTTTTCTTGGTTAAAAAAACAGGCTGCCGACAAAATAATTTTAATAATCAATATTAATTAAGTTCAATCTTCTGCGAGTTTTTTTATTTCTTTTAGTTTTTTAAGATTTACTTACTTGAATTCTTACCACTTTATGCTGTAACACATTAAATTATTTTTCCACTTATACAATAGTTGTCTCCCATTACGCGGCTTTATGAGCTTATCTTAGACCTAAGACTTTATCTCAGACATTATTTTAGACCTAAGACTTTATCTCAGACATTATTTTAGACCTAAGACTTTATCTTAGACATTATCAATCTTTTACCGCGATAGTTACGCAATTTGTAAAAGCCCAAGAATTTTTTTGAATACTCTTTTTTAATCACCTGAGATTTTAATTCTTTTACCTCCCAAAAACTAAAAAAACATGGTTTGCATTTTTGTCGTGTTTCCGTTGCGTGAAGCAGAAATAAAAACAATAAAGAAGCCATGTTTGTAGCTGAGTACAACGTTAAAAAAATAAAAAAAAATTAGTAAAAAAAACATTTCGGTGAAATATCCTTTTCGGTGAAAAAACTTTCGGTGAAATATCCTTTTCGGTGAAAAAAATTTCGGTGAAAAAGTTTTCGGTGAAAAGACCTTTTCGGTGAAAAATCCTTTTCGGTGAAAAAAATTTCGGTGAAAAAGTTTTCGGTGAAAAGACCTTTTCGGTGAAAAGCCTTTCGGTGAAAAGCTTTTCGGTGAAAAAGTTTTCGGTGAAAAGTCATACATTCCATATTTTTATATGATAATCTAATTATGCCAAAATCATTTTTTTAGTAGATCTAGTCATGACAAACAAGAATCGTCATGTGGTTGTCGTTTAAAATGCCTCAAAAAAACTCACTCTATCCAAAAACTGCTCAAAAAGCTTCTTATGCCTATATTTTCAAAAAAGGACCTGGTAGCATATTTTTATATGATAATCTAATTATGCCAAAATCATTTTTTTAGTAGATCTAGTCATGACAAACAAGAACCGACATGTGGTTGTCGTTTAAAATGCCTCAAAAAAACTCACTCTATCCAAAAACTGCTCAAAAAGCTTCATATGCCTATATTTTCAAAAAAGGACCTGGTAGCATATTTTTATATGATAATCTAATTATGCCAAAATCATTTTTTTAGTAGATCTAGTCATGACAAACAAGAATCGTCATGTGGTTGTCGTTTAAAATGCCTCAAAAAAACTCACTCTATCCAAAAACTGCTCAAAAAGCTTCATATGCCTATATTTTCAAAAAAGGACCTGGTAGCATATTTTTATATGATAATCTAATTATGCCAAAATCATTTTTTTAGTAGATCTAGTCATGACAAACAAGAATCGTCATGTGGTTGTCGTTTAAAATGCCTCAAAAAAACTCACTCTATCCAAAAACTGCTCAAAAAGCTTCATATGCCTATATTTTCAAAAAAGGACCTGGTAGCATATTTTTATATGATAATCTAATTATGCCAAAATCATTTTTTTAGTAGATCTAGTCATGACAAACAAGAATCGTCATGTGGTTGTCGTTTAAAATGCCTCAAAAAAACTCACTCTATCCAAAAACTGCTTAAAAAGCGTCATATACCTAAATTTTCAAAAAAGGATCAGGTAGCATATTTTTATGTGATAATCTAATTATGCCAAAATCATTTTTTTAGTAGATCTAGTCATGACAAACAAGAACCGACATGTGGTTGTCGTTTAAAATGCCTCAAAAAACTCACGCTATCCAAAAACTGCTCAAAAAGCATCATATACCTATATTTTCAAAAAAGGATCAGGTAGCATATTTTTATGTGATAATCTAATTATGCCAAAATCATTTTTTTAGTAGATCTAGTCATGACAAACCATGATCGACATGTGGTGGTCGTTTAAAATGCCTCAAAAAACTCACGCTATCCAAAAACTGCTCAAAAAGCTTCATATGCCTATATTTTCAAAAAAGGACTTGGTAGCATATTTTTATATGAAAATCTAATTATGCCAAAATCATTTTTTTAGTAGATCTAGTCATGACAAACAAGAATCGACATGTGATTGTCGTTTAAAATGCCTCAAAAAACTCACGCGATGGAAATACTTTTAAAAAAGCTACATATGCCTTTATTTTCAAAAAAGGACCTGGTAGCATATTTTTATATGATAATCTAATTATGCCAAAATCATTTTTTTAGTAGATATTGTCATGACAAACCATGATCGACATGTGGTGGTCGTTTAAAATGCCTCAAAAAACTCACGCTATCCAAAAACTGCTCAAAAAGCTACATATGCCTTTATTTTCAAAAAAGGACCTGGTAGCATATTTTTATATGATAATCTAATTATGCCAAAATCATTTTTTTAGTAGATATTGTCATGACAAACCATGATCGACATGTGGTGGTCGTTTAAAATGCCTCAAAAAACTCACGCTATCCAAAAACTGCTCAAAAAGCTTCATATGCCTATATTTTCAAAAAAGGACTTGGTAGCATATTTTTATATGATAATCTCATTATGCCAAAATCATTTTTTTAGTAGATCTAGTCATGACAAACAAGAATCGACATGTGGTTGTCGTTTAAAATGCCTCAAAAAACTCACGCTATCCAAAAACTGCTCAAAAAGCTTCATATGCCTATATTTTCAAAAAAGGACTTGGTAGCATATTTTTATATGATAATCTAATTATGCCAAAATCATTTTTTTAGTAGATCTAGTCATGACAAACAAGAATCGACATGTGGTTGTCTTTTAAAATGCCTCAAAAAACTCACGCTATCCAAAAACTGCTCATAAAGCTGCATATGCCTATATTTTCAAAAAAGGACCTGGTAGCATATTTTTATATGATAATCTAATTATGCCAAAATCATTTTTTTAGTAGATCTAGTCATGACAAACAAGAATCGACATGTGGTTGTCGTTTAAAATGCCTCAAAAAACTCACGCTATCCAAAAACTGCTCAAAAAGCTTCATATGCCTATATTTTCAAAAAAGGACTTGGTAGCATATTTTTATATGATAATCTAATTATGCCAAAATCATTTTTTTAGTAGATCTAGTCATGACAAACAAGAATCGACATGTGGTTGTCGTTTAAAATGTCTCAAAAAACTCACGCGATGGAAATACTTTTAAAAAAGCTTCATATGCATATATTTTCAAAAAAGGACCAGGTAGCATATTTTTATATGAAAATCTAATTATGCCGAAATCATTTTTTTAGTAGATCTAGTCATGACAAACAAGAATCGTCATGTGGCTGTCGTTTAAAATGCCTCAAAAAAACTCACTCTATCCAAAAACTGCGCAAAAAGCTTCATATGCCTATATTTTCAAAAAAGGACCTGGTAGCATATTTTTATATGATAATCTAATTATGCCAAAATCATTTTTTTAGTAGATCTAGTCATGACAAACAAGAATCGACATGTGGTTGTCGTTTAAAATGTCTCAAAAAACTCACGCGATGGAAATACTTTTAAAAAAGCTACATATGCCTTTATTTTCAAAAAAAGGACCTGGTAGCATATTTTTATATGATAATCTCATTATGCCAAAATCATTTTTTTAGTAGATATTGTCATGACAAACAAGAACCGACATGTGGTTGTCGTTTAAAATGCCTCAAAAAACTCACGCTATCCAAAAACTGCTCAAAAAGCATCATATACCTATATTTTCAAAAAAGGATCAGGTAGCATATTTTTATATGATAATCTAATTATGCCAAAATCATTTTTTTAGTAGATCTAGTCATGAACAACAAGAATCGACATGTGGTTGTCGTTTAAAATGTCTCAAAAAACTCACGCGATGGAAATACTTTTAAAAAAGCTACATATGCCTTTATTTTCAAAAAAGGACCTGGTAGCATATTTTTATATGATAATCTAATTATGCCAAAATCATTTTTTTAGTAGATCTAGTCATGACAAACAAGAATCGACATGTGATTGTCGTTTAAAATGCCTCAAAAAACTCACGCGATGGAAATACTTTTAAAAAAGCTACATATGCCTTTATTTTCAAAAAAGGACCTGGTAGCATATTTTTATATGATAATCTAATTATGCCAAAATCATTTTTTTAGTAGATATTGTCATGACAAACCATGATCGACATGTGGTGGTCGTTTAAAATGCCTCAAAAAACTCACGCTATCCAAAAACTGCTCAAAAAGCTTCATATGCCTATATTTTCAAAAAAGGACTTAGTAGCATATTTTTATATGATAATCTAATTATGCCAAAATCATTTTTTTAGTAGATCTAGTCATGACAAACAAGAATCGACATGTGGTTGTCGTTTAAAATGCCTCAAAAAACTCACGCTATCCAAAAACTGCTCAAAAAGCTTCATATGCCTATATTTTCAAAAAAGGACTTAGTAGCATATTTTTATATGATAATCTAATTATGCCAAAATCATTTTTTTAGTAGATCTAGTCATGACAAACAAGAATCGACATGTGGTTGTCTTTTAAAATGCCTCAAAAAACTCACGCTATCCAAAAACTGCTCATAAAGCTGCATATGCCTATATTTTCAAAAAAGGACCTGGTAGCATATTTTTATATGATAATCTAATTATGCCAAAATCATTTTTTTAGTAGATCTAGTCATGACAAACAAGAATCGACATGTGGTTGTCGTTTAAAATGCCTCAAAAAACTCACGCTATCCAAAAACTGCTCAAAAAGCTTCATATGCCTATATTTTCAAAAAAGGACTTGGTAGCATATTTTTATATGATAATCTAATTATGCCAAAATCATTTTTTTAGTAGATCTAGTCATGACAAACAAGAATCGACATGTGGTTGTCGTTTAAAATGTCTCAAAAAACTCACGCGATGGAAATACTTTTAAAAAAGCTTCATATGCATATATTTTCAAAAAAGGACCAGGTAGCATATTTTTATATGAAAATCTAATTATGCCAAAATCATTTTTTTAGTAGATCTAGTCATGACAAACAAGAATCGTCATGTGGTTGTCGTTTAAAATGCCTCAAAAAAACTCACTCTATCCAAAAACTGCGCAAAAAGCTTCATATGCCTATATTTTCAAAAAAGGACCTGGTAGCATATTTTTATATGATAATCTAATTATGCCAAAATCATTTTTTTAGTAGATCTAGTCATGACAAACAAGAATCGACATGTGGTTGTCGTTTAAAATGCCTCAAAAAACTCACGCTATCCAAAAACTGCTCATAAAGCTTCATATGCCTATATTTTCAAAAAAGGACTTGGTAGCATATTTTTATATGATAATCTAATTATACCAAAATCATTTTTTTAGTAGATCTAGTCATGACAAACAAGAACCGACATGTGGTTGTCGTTTAAAATGCCTCAAAAAACTCACGCTATCCAAAAACTGCTCAAAAAGCATCATATACCTATATTTTCAAAAAAGGATCAGGTAGCATATTTTTATATGATAATCTAATTATGCCAAAATCATTTTTTTAGTAGATCTAGTCATGACAAACAAGAATCGACATGTAGTTGTCGTTTAAAATGTCTCAAAAAACTCACGCGATGGAAATACTTTTAAAAAAGCTACATATGCCTTTATTTTCAAAAAAGGACCTGGTAGCATATTTTTATATGATAATCTCATTATGCCAAAATCATTTTTTTAGTAGATATTGTCATGACAAACCATAATCGACATGTGGTGGTCGTTTAAAATGCCTCAAAAAACTCACGCTATCCAAAAACTGCTTAAAAAGCGTCATATACCTAAATTTTCAAAAAAGGATCAGGCAGCATATTTTTATGTGATAATCTAATTATGCCAAAATCATTTTTTTAGTAGATCTAGTCATGACAAACAAGAATCGACATGTGATTGTCGTTTAAAATGCCTCAAAAAACTCACGCGATGGAAATACTTTTAAAAAAGCTACATATGCCTTTATTTTCAAAAAAGGACCTGGTAGCATATTTTTATATGATAATCTAATTATGCCAAAATCATTTTTTTAGTAGATCTAGTCATGACAAACAAGAATCGACATGTGGTTGTCGTTTAAAATGCCTCAAAAAACTCACGCTATCCAAAAACTGCTCAAAAAGCTTCATATGCCTATATTTTCAAAAAAGGACCTGGTAGCATATTTTTATATGATAATCTAATTATGCCAAAATCATTTTTTTAATAGATCTAGTCATGACAAACAAGAATCGACATGTGGTTGTCTTTTAAAATGCCTCAAAAAACTCACGCTATCCAAAAACTGCTCATAAAGCTTCATATGCCTATATTTTCAAAAAAGGACCTGGTAGCATATTTTTATATGATAATCTAATTATGCCAAAATCATTTTTTTAGTAGATCTAGTCATGACAAACAAGAATCGACATGTGGTTGTCGTTTAAAATGCCTCAAAAAACTCACGCTATCAAAAAACTGCTCAAAAAGCTTCATATGCCTATATTTTCAAAAAAGGACTTGGTAGCATATTTTTATATGATAATCTAATTATGCCAAAATCATTTTTTTAGTAGATCTAGTCATGACAAACAAGAATCGACATGTGGTTGTCGTTTAAAATGTCTCAAAAAACTCACGCGATGGAAATACTTTTAAACAAGCTACATATGCCTTTATTTTCAAAAAAGGACCTGGTAGCATATTTTTATATGATAATCTCATTATGCCAAAATCATTTTTTTAGTAGATCTAGTCATGACAAACAAGAATCGACATGTGGTTGACGTTTAAAATGCCTCAAAAAACTCACGCTATCCAAAAACTGCTTAAAAAGCGTCATATACCTAAATTTTCAAAAAAGGATCAGGTAGCATATTTTTATGTGATAATCTAATTATGCCAAAATCATTTTTTTAGTAGATCTAGTCATGACAAACAAGAACCGACATGTGGTTGTCGTTTAAAATGCCTCAAAAAACTCACGCTATCCAAAAACTGCTTAAAAAGCGTCATATACCTAAATTTTCAAAAAAGGATCAGGTAGCATATTTTTATGTGATAATCTAATTATGCCAAAATCATTTTTTTAGTAGATCTAGTCATGACAAACAAGAATCGACATGTGGTTGTCGTTTAAAATGCCTCAAAAAACTCACGCTATCCAAAAACTGCTCAAAAAGCTTCATATGCCTATATTTTCAAAAAAGGACTTGGTAGCATATTTTTATATGATAATCTCATTATACCAAAATCATTTTTTTAGTAGATCTAGTCATGACAAACAAGAATCGACATGTGGTTGTCGTTTAAAATGCCTCAAAAAACTCACGCTATCCAAAAACTGCTCAAAAAGCTTCATATGCCTATATTTTCAAAAAAGGACTTGGTAGCATATTTTTATATGATAATCTAATTATGCCAAAATCATTTTTTTAGTAGATCTAGTCATGACAAACAAGAATCGACATGTGGTTGTCGTTTAAAATGCCTCAAAAAACTCACGCTATCCAAAAACTACTCAAAAAGCTTCATTTGCCTATATTTTCAAATGCCATTCTCTAGTGTTAAAAATGTATTTCGGAAAGTTATAGCGGCCATACCCCGTAAATTTTAATTTAAGGTCAACTCAAAGTTTGTTAAAGAAACGTGCTTTTTTTTATGTTTCTTTTTGTTGCTACAAAGTCGAGTGGACGAATGGCGTACTGGTTAACGTTTTTGGCTTCGAACCAAAACTCAGCGGTTCGATCCCCGCTTGAAAATTTTAGTTTTTTTTGTTATTTCATTTATTTTTTTATTACTTTCATTAAATAAAAGTTCAGGAAAAAAAGTTTTTGCAATGAAATATGTAATTAATTAATGTTTAGAGTAGTTTTATTTATTATCAAAAGAAAAATTTTGTATGATTGGCAAGGCCGTAGGGAGAAAAAAATTTCGGGGTGGGCATTTTCATTTCAGGGGGGCACGCCTTTGATCTTTTGCCGCCTTAACACGGCGGCGGCAAAAGATCAAAGGATTTTCCACAGTTTCGGGGGGGGCACGTGCCCCAAATGCCCCCCTCTCTACGGCCTTGTTTAATATTGCTTTGGATCAATTACAGTGGATTCAAAATGTGATTGCGGGAAACGAGCATTCATAAAATGTGCACATTGTTATAATTTTTTCTGTTTTGAACATTTTGTAATGTCTCTTCACAAATGTTACGATTAACTTTTTTCTTTCCTTTTTTTATGTGTTCGTTACTTTTTATCTCTCAAAAAATTTGCAAAAAATAAATATTTTTGTTAAACCGCTCCAAGACTTTTTTCATAAATTTGAGAAACATTTTTTCTACCTTTTTAAATAGGTTCAGAATGCTTTCGTTGATCAATCACCAATTAAACAAAATTTTTCTTTTGATAATAAATAAAACTACTCTAAACATTAATTAATTACATATTTCATTGCAAAAACTTTTTTCCTGAACTTTTATTTAATAAAAGTAATAAAAAAATAAATAAAATAACAAAAAAAACTAAAATTTTCAAGCGGGGATCGAACCGCTGAGTTTTGGTTCGAAGCCAAAAACGTTAACCAGTACGCCATTCGTCCACTCGACTTTGTAGCAACAAAAAGAAACATAAAAAAAAGCACGTTTCTTTAACAAACTTTGAGTTGACCTTAAATTAAAATTTACGGGGTATGGCCGCTATAACTTTCCGAAATACATTTTTAACACTAGAGAATGGCATTTGAAAATATAGGCAAATGAAGCTTTTTGAGTAGTTTTTGGATAGCGTGAGTTTTTTGAGGCATTTTAAACGACAACCACATGTCGATTCTTGTTTGTCATGACTAGATCTACTAAAAAAATGATTTTGGCATAATTAGATTATCATATAAAAATATGCTACCAAGTCCTTTTTTGAAAATATAGGCATATGAAGCTTTTTGAGCAGTTTTTGGATAGCGTGAGTTTTTTGAGGCATTTTAAACGACAACCACATGTCGATTCTTGTTTGTCATGACTAGATCTACTAAAAAAATGATTTTGGCATAATGAGATTATCATATAAAAATATGCTACCAAGTCCTTTTTTGAAAATATAGGCATATGAAGCTTTTTGAGCAGTTTTTGGATAGCGTGAGTTTTTTGAGGCATTTTAAACGACAACCACATGTCGATTCTTGTTTGTCATGACTAGATCTACTAAAAAAATGATTTTGGCATAATTAGATTATCACATAAAAATATGCTACCTGATCCTTTTTTGAAAATTTAGGTATATGACGCTTTTTAAGCAGTTTTTGGATAGCGTGAGTTTTTTGAGGCATTTTAAACGACAACCACATGTCGGTTCTTGTTTGTCATGACTAGATCTACTAAAAAAATGATTTTGGCATAATTAGATTATCACATAAAAATATGCTACCTGATCCTTTTTTGAAAATTTAGGTATATGACGCTTTTTAAGCAGTTTTTGGATAGCGTGAGTTTTTTGAGGCATTTTAAACGTCAACCACATGTCGATTCTTGTTTGTCATGAAAATCAACCACTTCGTCCATTCGACTTTGTAGCAACAAAAAGAAACATAAAAAAAAGCACGTTTCTTTAACAAACTTTGAGTTGACCTTAAATTAAAATTTACGGGTTATGGCCGCTATAACTTTCCGAAATACATTTTTAACACTAGAGAATGGCATTAAGGCACATTTCAAGTGAATTTGTGTCTAACATCGCTGGTGGTTCCCTTGTAAGTGTTTTTTTCAATTTTTAAAACACTTAGAAATTTTTCAATTTTTAAATTACTATTACTGATCATATTTAAAAAACCAAGATCTTTCACAACCGTCGAAAGTGACTTGATGTTGAAACTAGACCATTTTTAATTTATTTTTTTCAGGTTCTAAAATTAAAGCATTGATTGATTATTTTAGTTTCGTCTTTTTTTTTGAAGGAGGCGGAGCCTTTAATACTTTCGCTCCCTGTATGGCGCAGTGGTTAAATCCTAAAATTTGCATGCGCATATCGGATGACGACGATTTCGTACCCACTATTTTTTAGTGCTCAAACAGAGCAGTGGTGTTTGGCGCACTTGTTGCAAACAATGAAAAAAAACGTGAAATGATTTTAAGTTCTTCGTCGTTTACCCGTCTGACCTTTTGTAAAAACTGGTAAAAATTCCTTTTCACTTAAAAAATCTTTAATAGACCATCGATTTCCAAACAATGCCTCAACATTTCTTCCTTTTTTTAAAAGTTCATATTTAAGAAAGTTAATAAAGAAGAAAAAGGGAAAGTCGAAGTCAGTTCAACCAAAAAAGCAGTTAGAAGAACGGTTGCGGGTCCAGCACAATTGCCTCAGGGCTTGGCCCTTCCAATGATTTCATCTTTTGTATTTTTAATGTTTTTGTATTGTGTTATTGTAGTTTTGTTAATAAAATAAATAAAGCAGTACTAGAAGACACGTCCAAAAATTGTCAATTTTTTGTAATTTTGAATATTTTTGTAATGAAAAAACTATATATTCCACATTCCTACGGATCATAAAAGAACTCAAATGTCTCACGAATATCAAAAAAGAAGGCAACAAATCAAATGGGCATTTTTAATAAAAGTTTTGAATGTTTTTTTCACAATGAAAATATTTGGGTAATTCTTTTAATTTTGTGTTTTTACCTAAATTTAAAAAGAAGTGCATTTTATCAAAGACATTTAAATCAAAAACAAAAAAATCTCTGATGCATTTTATAAAATAATGCAAAAATTGGAAAATTTTTTTGAACGGCAACTTTTTTTATTTTTGTTCCTATTTTTCTTGCAATGGTTTAAAAATTGTCAAAAATGTTCAGTTTTTTAAATATTTTGCTATTCACAAATTATAAGTTTCTCGTTTTTAAAAATAGTACATAAAAAACCAAGCTGGAAAACACTTTAAAAAATGGATCAGCTGCTAAAAATTTACTTGATCCATTTTTAATAAAATTTTTTTTTTAAATTTTTGTATAAAAAGCATTTCAATTTTTGTGGAACATCTCAATTGAATGTTCTTCGTTGCATCTTTAAAAAAGTAGATGAAATAATAGAAAAACCACAAAGAATTTTGGTTGATTTTTTTTACAATTTCTTTTCTCATATTTTTTTGTCAAAAGTGTTCTTTTCAGTATTTTGAATATTTTGTAATTAAAACTTTTTATAACCAATGATACTTTTACCAATAACCGGAAAAAATAAAGATTTCTTACAAATTTCAAAATGGAAAAATCCAACATAATGATGTAACACCTCAATGTAAATAAAAAAGTTTTCAGGTTTTTTCTCACTTGATAAATTAATTGGTGTTGTTTATTTTTTAACCAAGAAATATAAAAGATTTTTTAAAGAACGGTTGAAAACAGAATATTTTTCTAATTATAAAATGATTGTTGTTGCATCTGTGAAACGTGATGCAATAATGTGAAAGATATCGAAACTTTTTCTATTTTTGCACGCATTTTTGAATCAATATAAAAATTATCAAATATGTTCTTTTCAGTTTTTTATATATTTTGTAATAACGAAATTATTCGATTCCCGTAGATATTACATTTAAAAAATTAATGATCTGCCACTAATTTTCAAATCCATGTTGAAATTCAAGTTTATTCCTTTTTAATTGAAACTTCAACATATGCTTTTCAATAAAACATTGAGTCATTATTCTAGTTTTGGGTCAATTTTTCTAAGAATAGAGCTTTAAAAGACCGTTTAAATCGAATGTTTTTCTAAAAGCGAAATAATCTTTGATGCATCTTTAGAAAAGTGATGTACTATGCAAAATAAATTTATTTTCGGATGAAGATTTTTTGTATAACTCAGGGCTTGGCCCCTCCATTTATTTCTTCTTTTTTATTATTAGTATTTTTGTTTTGCGTTACTGTAGTTTTGTAAATAAAGCAGTATTAGATGACACGTTCAAAATTTTTTTTTTTTTTTTTTTTTTTTTTTTTTTTTGAATATTTTTGTAATGGAAAACTATACTTTTCACATTCCTACGGACCACAAAAAAACTCAAATGTCTCACGAATATCAAAAAACAGCAACAAATCAAATGGGCATTTTTAATAAAAGTTTTGAATGTTTAATTCACAATGAAAATATTTGGGTAATTATTTTAATTTTGTGTTTTTACCTAAATTTAAAAAGAAGTACCTTTTATCAAAAACATTTAAATCAAAAATAAAAAAATCTCTGATGCATAAAATAATGCAAAAATTGGAAAATTTCTTTGAACGGAAACTTTTTTTATTTTTGTTCCTATTTTTTTTGCAATATTTTAAAAATTGTCAAAAATGTTCAGTTTTTTAAATATTTTGTTATTCACAAATTATTACTTTCTCTTTTTTAAAAATAGTACATGAAAAACCAAGATGGAAAACACTTTTAAAAAATGGATCAGCTTGTAAAAATTTACTTGATCCATTTTTAATAAGATTTTAAAAAAAATTTTGTTTAAAAAACATTTCAATTTTTGTAGAACATCTAAATCGAATGTTTTTCTAAGCACAAAATAATCTCTGTTGCATCATTAAAAAAGCGGATGAAATATGCAAAAAAAATGAAAAGATTTTTGATCGATATTTTTTTTACAATTTCTTTTCTCATTTGTTTGAACCGACATAAAAATTGTTAAAAGTGTTTTTTTCAATTTTTTGAATATTTTGTAATTAAATTTATAACCAATGATATTTTTATCAACGACCAAAAAATAAACAATGATTTCTTACAAAATTCAAAGTGGTGAAATACATCCAACCGCATTAATTTAAATAAAAAATTTTCTTGTTTTTTTCTTAATTGATAAATTATTTGGTTTGGTTTATTTTTTAACCAAGAAATATAAAAGATTTTTTAAAGAACGGTTGAAAACAGAATATTTTTCTAAATACAAAATAAATTTTGATGCATCTTTATAAAAGTGATGAAATAATGCGAAAGAAATCATATCTTTCTCTTCTGTTTTTTTTGAAAAGGCAAAAAATTATCATAAATGTTGTTTACAATTTTTAAATATTATTTATTGAACACATTATTGGATTTCCATATATATTACATTTAATTTGAAATTTCATGTTGAAATTCAAGTTGATTCCTTTTTAATTAAAACTTTAACATATGCTTTTTAATGAGTCATTCTAGTTTTGGATCTATTTTTCTAAGAATAGAGCTTTTAAAGACAGTAAAATTCAAATATTTTTTCAACGCGAAATAATCTTTGATGCATCTTTAGAAAAGTGATGAAATATTGCAAAATGAAATATTTTTTGGATGAAAAAACATTTCATTTTTGCAATATTTAACTTATTTTTTTCATCGCATTTACAAAATGTAAATTGCATTGTTTTAGCTTTTTTATATTTTGAAATTAACAAATTATAATATTTACTTTATTATGAATTTAAAGTAAAAAAGCACGATCTCTCACACAAATTTCAATAACCAAAGACGGGATATCTGCTTGAAACATTTATAAATTAAAATTTTTACAAAATCTTCTCAACAAAAACATTAAATAATATTAAAAGTTTTGTGTTTATTCTTTTTAAAATTAACAAAATAATAAAGTTTCCAAAGAGCATCGAAATCGAGTGTATATGAAAAAACAAAATAATCTTTGATGCTTTTTAAAAAAGTGATGAAACATCGCAAAACACAACAATTTTTTTCAGACGAAAACTTTTTTTATTTTTCAATTTTTTCATCGTTTAAAAAACCTTCAAAGTATTTTTTTTGAATATTTTTTAGTTAAAAAATGAAACTTTTCACATTCTTATGAATTTTAACTTTTAAATCTTTTTCTAAACTTTGTGGTGCAAAACTGTGATGATTCCTCAAGCTCATTAATGAAATTAAAATATTGATTAAACGGTCATTGCAAACAAACAAGATTTCTATAAATAAACACAATATGTTAAACTTTAAAAAGCGGTGAAATACTACAAAAAAAATTTTTTTTGCCCCTTGATTTTCAAAAAAAATAATTAAAAAATTTTTTTTTATCAAAACAGCATCAAACAATGTTCTGTTAGCATCGTAAAAACCTGATGACTGTCTTTCTAATGGCAGTTTATTTTCTTTTTTTCATTCTTTTTCTATTCTCATTGATTGTGTAAGTGTGACAAAAAACACCTATTCTTAGTTTTTTCAATATTTTATATTTTATAAATTTTAACAGTTTCATTATTTTAAACCTCTCAAAAAAAATTAAAAACTGACAATTCATCAAACAAACATGGAAAAACTGTCCATGCATTTTAAATAAAACATTTTTTTGTGCGTTCGAACACTAATTGAAATGTTATTGACAAAAATAGTTTTTTTTACAAATAAAAAATTTTCAAATTCTAAACAGCTGTTGTAAAAAAGTGATGAAATATTGCAAAATCAAATCATCGCTTCTTAAAGAAAACTTCCTGTTTGCAAATTTGTTGCCAACTTTCTTTTAAATGCTTATTTTGATGTATCCAAGTGTTTTGAATATTTCATAAAATTCAGAAAAGACGTATTATTTGTAAACCGTAAGAATACAAATTTTCGTAATGTAAAAAATGTTACATTAATTCCAAAAGTTCGAAAGTGACAGGATCATTATTTAATAAATTTTAGAGTTTCTGTGTGTTACGAAAAAAGTTTGTTAAAAATGCTTGTCTCTAAATAGGGCCCGTTAGAAAAAAATATTATAACTATTTCAAAATTTTTCATTTTCGAAACATTGTTTTTTCAACTTTGGAGATTTTGTAAAAAGGTGATGAAATATTGCAAAAAAAGTGTTTTTTCAAACGACATCTTTTTTTAGTTTTGCTCATATTTTTCACATCGGTTTAAAAATGTTGAAATTGTTTTTCTTGTGTTTTTGAAAATTTCGTAATTTGAAAATTATTACTCCAGACTTTTACAATTCATATAAGAATAACATGGATTTGACACAATTTTCACAGTCCGATTATACACAATCTACTGAAACATTTTTAATAAAATTTTAAAAAGTTTTTTTTTTCAAAAAACATATTTATTTTTAAAGAAAATCAAATGCTTTGCTAACATAAAATAATCGTTGATGCATTCTTCTAAAAGTCATGCAAAAATGAAAAACAAATTGAATTTTCTCTGTTTTTGCTTCGTCGTAAAAACGATTAAAAATGTTTTTCTTAGTTTTTTGTATATTTTGAAATTAGGAAATTAAACGATTCTCATTCATACGGATATTACATAAAAAAAATCATGATCTCTTACAAATTTCACATTCTAATGAATCCTACTAAAACAACTATTTAATAAGTTTTGAGCTTTTTCAATATCACAGAAAAAGACAGATGCGTTAAATTTGATTCGTTTTTAAAAAAATAGTTGATACTATTTTTTCTTGCCTCGTTGGAAAAAAGTTAAAATCATAAATAATAAAAGAAAAGGAGAAAAGAGTTAAAAAACCAAAGCAACTGCTTAAACTTAGCTTCCGGGATCCCCCTTTTTTCTCTCTTTAAAAAAATTGGCGTTAAAAATAAAGCTTTTAAAACACACACACCTGCTTTCAATCACCTATTATAAGGCCAAAAAGATTGTTATGAGAAAAAAGGCAAAGCCCTATTAAAATGGGCAGGCTCTTGTAAAAATTGGTAAAAGTTCTTTTTCACAAAAACAATGACTCAACCTTTCTTTTTTCAAATATTTAAGGAAGTTGAAAAAGGAGAAAAAGGGAGAGTCGAGGTCAGTTTAACCAAAAAAGCAGTCAGAAGAACGGTTGCGGGTCCAGCGTAATTCCCTCAGGGCTAGGCCCTTCCAATGATTTTTCATCTTTTTCATCTTTTGTATTTTTAATATTTTTGTATTTTATTACTGTAGTTTTGTAAATAAAGTAGTATCACATTACTCGTTAAATTTTTTGGTCTTTTGAATATTTTTGTAATGGAAAAACTATTTTTTTGACATTCCTACGGACCACAAAAAAACTCAAATGTCTCACGAATATCAAAAAATGCAAAAAATTAAATGGGCATTTTTAATAAAGTTTTGAAAGTTTTCACATTGAAAATATATTGGTTAATTATTTAATTTTGTGTTTTTACTGAATTCAAAAAAGAATCCGTTTTCTGAAAAACAAAGAAATTAGATATTTTTTTAAAAATACCAAAATCTTTGGTGCATTTAATATTTTAAAATAATGCAAAATGGAAACATCTCTTTGAAGGACAGCTTTTTCTGTTGTTTTTTCATTGCTAAAACTGTAGTTGAAACATTTTTAATAATTTTTTTTGTCTAACGAACATGTGAAGAACATTTAAATTGGATGTTTCTCTAAACAATATTTGTTGCATCTTTAAAAAAGCTGATGAAATAATGTAGAAACTAAAAAGATTTTTGATCGATATTTTTTAACAATTTCTCATATTTTTTTGCACCGACATAAAAAGTGTCAAAAGTGTTCTATTC
Source organism: Panagrolaimus sp. LJ2414 (assembly GCA_024447195.1). Lineage (NCBI taxonomy): Eukaryota > Metazoa > Nematoda > Chromadorea > Rhabditida > Panagrolaimidae > Panagrolaimus > Panagrolaimus sp. LJ2414. The sequence continues at coordinate 575,895 of JAMRXY010000059.1, read as the reverse complement.
AATTTTTTGAATATTTTGTAATTAAGATGTTTTATAACCAATGATATTTTTATCAATGACCAAAAAATAAACAAAGATTTCTTACAAACTTTAAAAAAAATGGCAAAACATATCGATTTGACAACAATTTAAATAAAAAAAAATTTTCAGGTTCTTTCTCAATTGATAAATTATTTTGTTTTTGTTTTATTTTTTGAACCACGAAATGTGTAAATTTTTTAAAGAACACTGAAATATGATGTTTTTCGAAACTCAAAATAATCTTTGATGCATCTGCAAAAAAGTGATGAAATAAGAAATCAAATTTTTCCTTTTTTCCGATTTTGTGCATCTTCGTGAAAAAATTGTCAAAAATTTTCTTTTCATATTTTTAAATATTTTGTAATTAACATATTATATCAATGACATTCTCATAGATGTTACATCTGAAAAACCTGTATCGTGCACAAATTTCAAAATCAAAAGAATTCCTATCCTGCCAGAAACATTTTTTATTAAAGTTTTTACAAATTCTTCTCAATAAAAATATTGATTAATTATTTTATGTTTTGTGCTTATTTTTTAAAATTAAACAAAAGAATAGATTTTTCAAAGAGCACCAAAATCTTATGTTTATGAAAACATAAATTTGATGCGTCTTGAGAAAAGTGATGAAATATTGCAAAAAAAAATGAAGCATTTTTCGGACGAAGACTTTTTTGTTACTTTGTTCATCGTTTTACAAAATGTAAATTGCGTACTTTTTGCTTTTGAATATTTTGCATTTAACAAATTATAATATTTACTTTATTACTAATTTGAAATAAAAAAAACCCGTTTTCTCACCCGAACCCTCGATTACCAGATAAATGTACCGTTGCTCTACTAAGTTAGCTACACGACCTCGTTCTCAAGGCTCTTGAAAATGATATACTTTTCAATGGAAAAATTTACACTCTCATTAGGGAGTGGGTCCCACAAAATGATGAAATATTGCAAAAAATGAAAAAAAATCTATTCTATTTAGTTCATTTAAGTGCATCGAAGTTAAGTTATCTAAGTGTTTTTTTCAATTTTTAAACACTTTGAAATTTTTCAATTTTTAAATTACTTTTACTGATCATATTTAAAAAACCAAGATCTTTCACAACCGTCGAAAGTGACATGATGTTGAAACTAGCCCATTTTTAATTTATTTTTTTCCGGTTCTAAAAATAAAGCATTGATTGATTATTTTAGCTTTGTCCCTTTTTTTGAAGAAGACGGAGCCTTTAATACTTTCGCTCCCTGTATGGCGCAGTGGTTAAATCCTAAAATCGAGTTTCTAACTATGACTCAACATTTCATTTCTTTCATTTGAAAGTATTTAAGAAAGTTGAAAAAGGAGCTAAAAGAAAGAGTCGAAGTCAGTTCATGCAAAAAAGCAGTTTGAAAAACGGTTGCGGGTCCAGCGCAATCGCCTTAGGGCTTGGCCCCTCCATTTATTTCACCTGTTGTATAATTAGTATTTTTGTTTTGTGTTATTGTAGTTTTGTTAATAAAGCATTATTAGATGACAAGTTCAAAAATTGTCAAATTTTTTTGTTATTTTGAATATTTTTGTAATGAAAAAACTATATATTCCACATTCCTACGGATCATAAAAGAACTCAAATATCTCATGAATATCAAAAAGAGCAAGAAATCAAATGGGCATTTTTAATAAAAGTTTTGAATGTTTTTTTCACAATGAAAATATTTGGGTAATTCTTTTAATTTTGTGTTTTTACCTAAATTTAAAAAGAAGTACGTTTTATCAAAAGCATTAAAATCAAAAATAAAAAAATCTTTGATGCATTTTATAAAATAATGCAAAAATTGGAAAATTTCTTTGAACGGCAACTTTTTTTATTTTTGTTCCTATTTTTCTTGCAATGATTTAAAAATTGTCAAAAATGTTCAGTGTTTTAAATATTTTGTTATTCACAAATTATTAGTTTCTCGTTTTTAAAAATAGTACATAAAAAACCAAGATGGAAAACACTTTAAAAAATGGATCAGCTGCTAAAAATTTACTTGATCCATTTTTAATAAAATTTTTTTAAATTTTTTGTCGGAAAGACATTTCAGTTTTTGTAGAACACCTAAATCGAATGTTTTTCTAAGCACAAACTATTCTTCGTTGCATCATTAAAAAAGCTGATGAAATAATAGAAAAACCACAAAGAATTTTGATCGATATTTTTTAACATTTTCTTTTCTCATATTTTTTGCACCGACATAAAAATTGTCAAAAGTGTTCTTTTCAATTTTATGAATATTTTGTAATAAAAATGTTTTATAACCAATAATATTTTTATCCAAAACCGGAAAAAACAAAGATTTCTTACAAATTTCAAAATGGAAAAATCCAACATAATGATGTAACACCTCAATTTAAATAAAAAGTTTTCAGGTTTTTTCTCAATTGATAAATTAATTGGTTTTGTTTATTTTTTAACCAAGAAATATAAAAGATTTTTTAAAGAACGGTTGAAAACAGAATATTTTTCTAAATACAAAATAAATTTTGATGCATCTTTATAAAAGTGATGAAATAATGCGAAAGAAATCATATCTTTCTCTTCTGTTTTCTTTGAAAAGGCAAAAAATTATCATAAATGTTGTTTACAATTTTTAAATATTTTTTATTGAACACATTATTGGATTTCCGTAGATATTACATTTAATCTGAAATTTCATGTTGAAATTCAAGTTGATTCCTTTTTAATTAAAACTTTAACATATGCTTTTTAATGAGTCATTCTAGTTTTGGATCTATTTTTCTAAGAATAGAGCTTTTAAAGACAGTAAAATTCAAATATTTTTTCAACGCGAAATAATCTTTGATGCATCTTTAGAAAAGTGATGAAATATTGCAAAATGAAATATTTTTTTGGATGAAAAAACATTTCATTTTTACAGTATTTAACTTATTTTTTTCATCGCATTTACAAAATGTAAATTGCATTGTTCTAGCTTTTTAATATTTTGAAATTAACAAATTAAACCATTTACTTTATTTTGAATTTTAAGTTAAAAATACGATCTCTCACACAAATTTCAATAACCAAAGACGGAATATCTGCATAAAACATTTATAAATTAAAATTTTTGCAAAATCTTCTCAACAAAAATATTAATTAATACTTTTTGTTTTGTGCTTTTTAAATTTAAGAAAAACAATTTTTCCAAATAGCATCGACATTGATCGAGTGTTTTTAAAAACATTAATTTAGATGTCTCTTTAGAAAAGTGATGAAACATCGCAAAACTTAACGATTTTTTTCAGACGAAAACTTTTTTTATTTTTCAATTTTTTCATCGTTTAAAAAACCTTCAAAGTATTTTTTTTGAATATTTTTTAGTTAAAAAATGAAACTTTTCACATTTTTATAAATCTTAAAAAACCGAAATCTATCTAAAACTTTGTAACCCTTCCTGATGCACATTAATTATATTAAAATATTGATTAAATGGTCATTGCAAATAAACAAGATTTATATAAATAAACATAATATGTTAAACTTTAAAAAAGTAACGAAATACTAAAAAAGATTCATTTCATCAAGATTTCAACATTTTTTATGCCACCAATTATTAAAATAAAATAAAAATGAGTGTTTTTTTTTCAAGAAAGCATCAACTAATTTCTGTTAACATCGTAAAAACCTAATGAAATATTGCGAAATGAAAAATAGATGTCTTCGAATGGCAGTTTATTTCCTTTTTTTCATCCCTTTTTTATTCTCATTGATTGTTTAAGTTTGACAAAAAACACTTTTTCTTAGTTTTTTGAATATTTTATATTTTTATAAATTTTAACAATTTCATTTTTTAAAATCTCTCAAAAATAATTAAAAACTGACAATTCATCAAACAAATATGGAGAAGCTGTCCGTGCATTTAAAAATTAAAAATTTTTTTGTGCGTTCGAACATTAATTGTAAAGTCAGCGACAAAGATACTTTTTTTTTACAAATAAAAAATTTTCAAATTCCAAGCAGCTGTTGTAAAAAAGTGATGAAATATTGCATAATCAAATCGTCCCTTCTCAATGAAAACTTCCTTTTTGCATATTTTTTGCGTACTTCCTTTTTAATGTATCCAAGTGTTTTGAATATTTCATAAAATTGAGAAAACGAGGAACGTATTATTTGTAAACCGTAAGAATACAAATTTTTATAATGCAAAAAATGTTACATTAATTCCAAAAGTTCGAAAGTGACTGGATCATTATTTAATAAATTTTAGAGTTTCTGTCTGTTACGAAAAAAGTTTGTTAAAAATGCTTGTCTCTAAATAAAGCCCCGTTCAACAGTTAAATAGAAAAAAATATTATAACTATTTCAAAATTTTGCATTTTTTAAACATTGTTTTTAGCATTGCAGTTTTTGTAAAAAGGTGATGAAATATTTCAAAATAAGATGTTTTTCCAACGACATCTTTTTTTAGTTTTGCTCATATTTTTCACATCGGTTTAAAAAATGTTGAAATTGTTTTTCTTGTGTTTTTTGAATATTTCGTAATTCGAAAATTATTACTCCAGCACTTTTACAATTCATATAAGTATAACATGGATTTAACACAGATTTCTCAATCCGAAAATTCACGATTCAGTGCTTCATTTTTAATTTAATAAAATTTTTAAAAGTTTTTTCTCAAAAAACATATTAATTTTTTGAAAGATCATAAAAACTGAATGTTTTGCTAACACAAAATACATTTTCGATGCATCATTTTAAAAGTAATGAAATGATGAAAAATAAATCGAATTTTCTCTGTTTTTGCTTCGTCGTAAAAAGTATTAAAATGTTTTTCTTAGTTTTTTGTATATTTTGGAATAAGCAAATTAAACGATTCTCATTCATACGGATATAACATAAAGAAATCATGATCTCTTACAAATTTCGCATTCTAAGAGATCCTACTGCTAAAGCATTTTTAAAAAATATTGAGCTTTTTCAATAACACAGAAAAAGAGAGATGCGTTAAATTTGAATATTCGTTTTAAAAAAAATAATTGACACTATTTTTTCTTGTCTCGTTTGAAAAAAGTTAAAATCATAAATAATAAAAGAAAAGGAGAAAAGAGTTAAAAAACCAAAGCAACTGCTTAAACTTAGCTTCCCGGGATCCCCCTTTTTTCTCTCTTTAAAAAAATTGGCGTTAAAAAATAAAGCTTTTAAAACATACACACCTGCTTTCAAAGTGATTGATTTAAAAGAAAAAGAAAGAGAAAAAAAGTAACTGCATTTTTTATAAAGAAAAATATAAAAAAGACGGATAAATTTTTGGATGAATTAGTTTTCTGTTTTTTTGGATGAATTAGCTTTGAATTTTTTATAAATAAAAGAAAACGCAAAAAAAGAAATATTTCAGAGAGAATAATAGCAGCAATAATTGTGACACTGTAATGAGTAATGGAAGGAATCATCAATCAAGTCAAGCAAACAATATCGTCAACAAAGCCTTGGTCGACACTTGTGTTAAGCAATAATTATTCAATGTTGTGGGAAAAGATCGACAGTAGAAGAAAATACAGAATTACAAATTATTATTGTGAATGGAAATAGGAATGAATAAGTTACGGATATTACTAGTAATATATCCATTAAAAAAAGTTAATGAAGAAATAAGCCAGAACAGAAAAAAACACAAAAAATCATAAAAAAAAACTGACTCTACTTATTTCTTTTAAAAAACAGTTATTCCAAAAAAAATAAAAGCAAAGGAGAAAAGCGTTGAAAACAAAAACATCTGTTTAACAATACCTCCAGGGGATCCTCTTTTTTCTCTTTTTCAAAAAAGTTAGCATCAAAAAACAAAGCTTTTTCATAAAACACACACATCTGTTTTCAAATTGATTGATTAAAGTAAAAAGATAGAGAGACTAACAAAAAAAGCAACTGCTTTTTTAATAAAGAAAAATATAAAAAAAGTTGGATAGATTTTCAAAGATTCAGTATTAAATTTTTTTTGGATGAATTATCTTTGAATTTTTTATAAATAAAAAAAGTGTAACACAAGAGATTTTTCGATGATAGACTGATATAAAAAAGCGTATCTTCTATTTGGAGCAATGGTTGAAACCCTATTTAGACTATAAACTATTTTACTAAATTTTTATCGATATTAACAAAACTATTTCTTATGCCTAGAATTGAGGAACAAACTTTTCAATCCTAAGACGAGCTTCGACGACTCCATTTGAAAAGGGAAGTAAGCTCAAAAAAGTCACTGTTATTTTATAATTAAAGGACCAAAGGTTAAAAAAAGGTCAAATATTTTCGGATGAAAAAAATCAGTGACGTTTATGTGGCATAATTTTATTATATTGTTTTCCGGGTATCCCCTTTTTTTGGTTGACTCTCTTTTTTGGAAAGGCATCGAAAATAATAAAGCTTTTAAAATACACACCTGCTTTAAAACTAATTGATTAAAAGTGAAAAGAAAGTGGCACAAAAAATAGAGCAACTGCTTTTTTAGAAAGAAAAATATAAAAAAAGTTGGATAAGTTTTTGGATGAATTAGTTTTATGTTTTTTGGAGGAATTAGCTTTGAATTTTTTATAAATAATAGAAAACAAGATAAAAAAGCTAGTTATTTTTTTAAAAACGCAAAACAATTTTTGTTAAATTTTTTAAGGATATTAAAGATTTTTTTATTTCGAAGTCGAAAAAATTGGCATTTAAAATAAAAACGGGAACTTTAAATATTTTCATATAAACTTCAAAGGTGCCCATGACATGCTTCTTTATCCAATTAATGAAAAAGATTTTATTTTCATACAAATATTTTTTAATGTTCGAAATACATGGTGATTCAAGATTTTTTTCTATTCTAAAATTCTTTCGATTTTTCAATGTTTTTTTTGATTTATTTATTTCTTAATTTGAAAAATTAGCAAATTTTAATAACAACAAAAGAAAAATAATTATTTAAAGTTGTTTTTATAAGAATAACAAAGAATTTAATTAAAAGTGTTTGATTTTTCTTATTACATCTGTAAGACTTTCATTTTAAAATTAAATAAGATGTTAATTTTCTAAGACACTTCCGTATTTTCAGGTCCCTGAAGAATGTCTGTGATATAATTTGTTTCTTCACAGCAGGATATTACAGAAATTCTCAAAGAAAATTGCTTTTGAAACTATTTGCGAAATAATAATTTTTTGAGCCCCAAATTCTTTCTTGCAGTTTAAATAAGTCATGTTTTAGTAAATCTTACGAAAAATACTGTCTAAAATTGGATGCTTTTGTGATTGCCAAAAACGAAGTTAGTCACTGCTTTGGAAGAAATTATTTGAAAAAAATTTCTAGTTTTTCACAGGTTTTTCCACAATAAAGCGTTTACAGGCGTTATCCCAATCGTAACAAGGTGCTTACATATGTAATACCCCAAGTTTCACCAACTTTTGAGCAGGTTTTTCTGCACAAGATTATCCTTTTAAGATCAAAAATTATTGCCGTCCTAAAATTGACAAGTGAGCTCAGGTGGAGAAAAAAATTTGGATAACTTTTATCGGGGGCATACCCAAGCCCTCCGCAGGTTTTGAATATTTCGGTAAAAAAATGATTGCGCGGAGTAATCATTTTCCACGCCACTGATAGACTAACAATAAAAGCTGTCAAGGGGTGTGATCACTGCCCGCAAACTGGAAAAGCAAAATTAAAATCCATCGAAGTAAACATAAAAAAATATAACATCGCTTCTAAAAAAAGCGATGACAAACAACGAATGTGAAATCATCAAAGAAGTAGACAGACACTTTCCAAAACATCAAAATTTAGGATGGCAGCGCCAAGCGCAGTTAAAAATGTTTTTTTTTACTTTTAAAAATAGAAACAAAGTCTTTGCTGATCAAAAATTTCTTTCAATTTATTTCCACGGTTTTGTTCAAAAAAGTGTTTGCTGATCAAAGCAAACACAGATAATTACGATTTTTAATGCCTTTTTCTAGTTCTTTTCTTTTCAAAAGTTTTTTTCGTTATAGTATTAACGTTAAACTTTTTTATATTGTTCTGGTTCAAAGGTTTTTAGATTAGAATAATTTGTTTACTTCAACAACACATTGACCAAATAACAGCTTTGTTTGTTTTTTTTCGTGTCAGCTTCGATGATTTCTTGAATTCAGGCAGTACTGGCTTTCGTTCCATAATAAAATTATTAAAACGATAAATTTTATTTTCGAAAGTGTAATTTGTATATGAGGTTTTTATTGGTGTTGGAGATATTTGAATTAAAGTTTTTTTGCAAAGTGCAACCATTGCAAAAAAACGGCAATTTTCGATCTCTCCTCTGTTTTTGTGTCATCGTTTTTCACTTGTATTTATTTATTTTTCTATAATTTAAACCAGTGGCGGTGCTGGCGGCGCAGTGCCGTCCAGCACAAATTAATAAAGCTAACTCTTATTTAAATTCTCTTTCAATCGACTAATCCATCAACAAATTAACAGTAAACAAAGATAAGCTCTATTTTCTTTTTTTATTAGGAAGTGAAATTTGCATGTTAGTTTTTTATTTCGCATTATCAAAAAATTAAGATTTTTTGAACTTTTTTGTGCTAGGGTAATCATCTAATTCAGTAAAACCTCAAAACTTGTTTTTCTGTTTTACTGAATTAGAAAAACAAAAAAACAAGTTAACGATTTTTATAAATTAAATTACTCTAATTTATAAAAATCGTTAAACTGCCACAGTAGAAAAAGCATTATTTTCATACTGTAACGTTAAAAACTGTGGAAATAAACTGAAAGAAATCTTTGATCAGCAAAGACTTGTTTTTATTGTTAAAATCAGAAAAACATTTTTAACTGCGCTTGGAGCTGCCATCCTAAATTTTGATGTTTTGCAAAATGCCTGTCTGCTTCTTTGATGATTTCCCGATTGTTGTTTATTATCGCTTTTTTAGAAGCGATGTTTTATTTTTTTCTGTTTACTTCGATGGATCTCTCTCCTGCTTTTTCAGTTTGATTGCCGCGATCATTTTTCATTCGTTGTTTTTTGCTTAAAAACTAGTTCGATTTCGATTTTCTCTCCCTTTTTTCGATTCTAATTTTTAAAAAATGTTAAATGTTACCTTAAACTTCTCTAAATAGTTTGCCGTTTTTTAAAAAACACTTATTAAAAATGAGTTATTGTCATTTCCTTTAAAATTTTCCCTTTTTATAAATACTTTATGAACATTAAAAAAGTTTAGAAAGTTTTTTGATCAATTAGTTAAAATGTTTAAATTTACATTTTGTTTTACTAAGGCAATAATTTGCATTTATCTTTTTTTCGCAATTTTTTTTTAATATTTCTTCGCGTTAATTGTAAAACATCGCTATAATTGTCTTCTTAATTATCTGGGGTTTTGTTTTCTAGAATAAACAATGGTTGTATTACTGGTGATAAATTTCATTTATTATATTTCAAGAAATCTAAAATAATGTGTAATATCTTTTGAAACAATGGCAACATTTTAAGTAAGTATTTTTTATTGCATAAAAAACAAATAATAAAAAGCTGAGATAAATAAACATGATAATTAAGTTTTACATTGATGATTGCCTTGAGTATCAAGAATAATTGCGGGATCATCACCATTGGCATTATCATACTGGGAACGTTCAACATAAATTTTGAAGTTACAATCACTAAAATTTAAATTTTAGCATAAGTTAGAAGGGAAAATATAAGTACTTACGCGCATTTGAATGTCACTTTCTTTTCACCATAATAATCTTTATAAAAAACATATGCTGCATAAAGAATATTTTTGCCACCTTTTTGATTTACTTCATATTTGTATGGAGAATAAGCATGTCCATTAAGTTCATCCATATAATGTTCAAGGCATTGATGAACAAATCCAAAATTAATCTGCTTTCCGACAGGAAGATGATCAATATGCTTCATGATTTGTTGAAGAAGAATGCTAAGATTTGCAGCTCCAGTTTCCCAAAAAGTTTTTTGCTTTTGCCGAGCTTCATTCTCTTCAAAATTGTTCCATTCAATTTCACCAAGAATTCGTTCAATTACCATATTAAACCAAGATTCTGTAAACAAAAGATTATATACCAATGTAAAAAAAAATAGGTTAATAGATTACCTCCATCATCCCGGAAACTTTGAGCTTGATTTGCTAAAGCATTTCGAGATCCATAGAGAAAGGTACCGATAAAAGGTTTGGCTTTAACCCGATCTGCAGATTTAGAAACCATTCCATAGTCAACAAGATAAACGACATTGGCATCATGAACATCAACAGCAAAGTTTTCAGGCTAAAAAATGATTAGTATTTTAATTAAGAAAACGTCGTTTATTTAAAAAAAGGTTTTTATAAAATAAATATTCTTCAAAAGAATGTTAGCCAAATAAGGAATATATGTTTTAATCGAGATTTGAAAAGTAATCCTTGTAAAAAATCTTCCTTACCAACCTTAATATCATGGTGAACCAAATCCCGCTTATGTACAGCTTCAAGACCAGATAAAGCATGTTTCAAAGTTCCAATTTGTTCTGCCATTGACACAGAATTTTCACGTTGGAGCTTTTCAAAATCACTAAGATTCATCCCTGTCTAAAAAAAGAGAGCCCATTTTTATACCGTAATATAAACGTAATATAAGCTTACTAATTTCATAATAAAAAATGACAACTTTTTTGTGCCAATGGAATTTTCATCTGGTTCGGCTTCATATCTTCCAAAGTTGCATGCTGTTAACAATAAAGCATTCGATTCAGCATTGATATTATCATACAAGATTTTATATTCTTTTGGCTTTCGACCATGAGCAACATGCTTAATAAATTTCATTGCAAAGAAGAATCCATTTTTGCGCACTAGAGCGATACTTCCAAATCCACCGACACCAATATATGCAAGAATCTGAAAGAATGTGAATCAAAACATGATTTAATTTCCTGAAAAAATTACTTCGAAGCCTTCAATAATTGCTCCAACTTCAGGACAAAACATTTCTTCGATGCATTTCATAGAATCTTGAGAAAGATTTTGTTTATAGAATTCTTTAAGTTCTTCAACTTTTTCATCACTTAAAGCAGTGCCACATCTCGCTAACAGTTCATCTTGTCCAATTGGAGCATGAATTGGTGATGCTTGATTCTGTAGCGGTTCATTTGGGTTAATTAACCGTTGAGAAGCATGAAACTGGGAAACGGCAGGCTGTTGACTTTCATTATTTTCCTGTTGTCGAGGAAATTCAAAAGAATTAAGCAAATGATCACTTTTAATTGCACTTTTAAACATTTTTGATTTAAATTTTCGGGTAACTGACAATTCAGGTTCATTTCCACCATAATCAGAATTTTCGTATGCCGCAATATGAAGGGAAAGAGTGCTAACATTAATTTGACTTAATTTAGCAGATTTTGACTTTGATTCATTGTTTTCTGGACTTTCAGAATCTTTTGTAACAAATACACTTGAAAAACATGAATTCTTCATAAAAAGTTTTGGAGGTTCATTACGGTGTTTATCTGCAAAAATTTGAGTTTTCTTTAATTTTTGTGGTTAGGGCAAAATAAGTGTTTAAATATTTAAAATCTATGCTGAGAAATTTTTTTGGATATTACTGTCACTTTTTTGCCAACTTAAATTTTTCGCAATGTCTTTAGCTTTCATGAATTCAAAAATCATAGTTTCCGCTGTAGTAATTTCTTACAAAGAAATTATCAGAAGTGAAATTTGGGTTTTTAAAAGAAATATGCATTTTTGGAATGGTTTTTGGCTCCTAACAAACATACTTAAACATTACGTGCCCGTATAAAGGAAACGATACTTTTATGTCACTTTGAAATTTTGTTTGGCATTGAATTTTGAAGAGAAAATCAACTTTATTAAATGAACGTCAGTGACAGTGGCGCACTCGGACACTGATGAATTTGCATAAATTTATTGAAAAAAATTTGAATAATCCTTTTAATTCAGAAAATGGTTAAAAAATTTCACGAATGGGTTCGAACCATGGATTTCTTGGTTGATAATCCAATGTCTTAACCAGTGCGCCACAGGGTCAGTGATTTTGACTCATTATAGTTAATTTAGTTTTCAAAATTCAGAGCCAAATAAAATCTTGAAGTGTCAAAAAAGTATTGAAACCTAAATTTGAGCATGTAATTTTTTAGTCTGTTTGATTGGAGCCTAAATCCATCCCAAAAATGCAAATTTCGTGCAAAAACTCAATTATCACTTTGATGGCTATCTTTTTAACCAATTTCGAGTAAAGTGCTTAAAGTTTGGCCGCATACGGTCCTTTTGAGAAAACATTCAAATGAAATGAAATATGTTTGAATTTGTTTCATGCACAATCCTTCAGGCTATCAACACACTGCGACATTAATTAGTAAAGTTTAGTTCCAGTTTATTTGTGCAAAAACTTTATCGTATATTTTAGAAAATGCATATATGTTTACTAACCAGTGTAGTACTTGCCTTCAGCCGCTCATCCGACTTTAAAAAGGTCTTTTTGCTATGGTTGAGATGTTATTTTTGGAATTTTTTATCTGGTTTTATAGACTATTATTATGGTTACAGTAATAACGGCTACCCTACAAAACTAGGTTATTTATGCCTGACCGTAAACCTTATTTTTGATGGAGTTGAGGTACTATATTTTACCCATAAACTTATCTACTATAAGAAATAATGGTAGCAAAATATAGCTGCAAAATACTCAATCTGTAGATTCACCACTGATTTATAGTTACTGTAAAATTACTGTAAAAGCACATGATGAACGTATTTGGTATAACGGCAATGCATTTTTCGATTCTTTAAAATACTAAGAAATGTGTAATTCATGTACTGTAATTTTTAATGAGCCTTTAAACTATTCTAACATTGCCGAAAAATTTCGTGGTAAGATTAAAATATGTTCATCGCGTGCTTTTAGCATAATATTACAGTAATTTAAAGTCACTCGTAAAACTACAGATTGAAGATTTTGCAGCTAAATTTTTGCCTCAATTATTCCTCATACTAGACGAATTTTTGAGTAAAAGATAATGCCTCAGCTCCATCTGCTTTTGATAGTACGGTAGAAATCGGTCATTAAAAGTTAGAGTTTTTTATTCAAACATTTGAATTGTCTTGTGGGATTATTGTTTTTAAAGAGCATTAAAGCTGTGACAGTAAACAAAAAATGTGCTGCATTTTATCTGAAATGTTGGTTACTCTTTTCTTATATTACCACACTATAAATTTTTGCTCCATTAATATAAACAGCTGTTACCGTTAATATTTTAATAGACGCTTTTTGTATCGGTGGAGACACGGTTAATTTTAAACATTTCGGTATACATAAGTATTTTTTGAATACTTACCATTACTTAAATCATTCTTTCGACATTTTGGTGTAATATTTCCAGAAAAAAATAATTGAGAATCAGAACATTGATGATTACGATTAAGATTTAAATTTCGAAATTGATTATCACGAAATACAGGCTTTTCAACAGGTGAATGGCATAACTTAGAACAAAATGATTTATTTGTTGTCATCTGGAAATTAAATTAACTTCAATTTTCTTTTTCATATTTAAATATTCGCGTTATAAACGTGATAAAAATAAATCAACAAAAAGTTTGATAGAAAACATATACAGTAATACAGTTCAGTGTTTTGCAAGCCAATTTTTCATTGACTGTGATCGACTCCAGCGTCATTTTCTCTTTAATGTTGAAGAAGCATCAACTACGAATCCGGAGTCGGAGTAGCAAAAACACTGATTCAGTATACGATATTACGGTCCTTAAGATTAATCCGAAAATTAAGTCCACATATATCAAAAATATTCTCATAAAAACAATAATATCAGGAACATTAATTATTAAAATTTTTGTGAAAAAAATTAGCAGAACATGTTCAAGAATTAGCTTTATTATTTTTTTTAGATCTGGCACACTGGAATGGAATGGTAGAATGAGCCAACAAAATTTTCTATTTACAAAGACAAAAAATGCCATCATATCCGACATTATTGATATCCAGATTCCAAAATTCCAATTTTTTTTATTGTGATGCTATATAATTATAATAAATATATATGTATTAAAAATCACCGTAACAAGAATCCATCACAGTTATAACAAAACTTCTAGCTAAATGCTAAATGTGGCCGTCAAAACCTTTTGTCGCTTGCTTTTTACAGGTAAAAATTTTAAAGATAAATTCTCAAGGAATGAGAAAATTTAAACGAATTCTGTGAAAACATAAAAAAGCTTATATGATAGTAATATTACTGCATGTCACCACTAAAACCATAAAGAGAAGATTCAGAATTTGCAGGATTTAAAATAAAATGAAAACTTCATACAAAAAGCTCAACTAAAATTTGTTTTGGAGGAATGAAACAAGAAAGCATGAACAAATCGAAAAAAAATATTAATTTTAAAAATGAAAAACTATTTCAGTCGAAGATGAAGTGTGGGGCTTGTCTAGTCTAACAAAGTAAAAAAATCAACACAAAAAAGAGCCATAATTTTAAATTTCTACGCCAGTCTTTTATAACAAAAACCTAGAATATACGATTTAATCATGCTGATGTCATCATCAGACTGATATCACAATAAAATGTAAAGACTGCACTTCATGAAAACTAACATTCCATTTCTTTATTGTATTCATTTTTACTGTATTCTTTTCTTGTTATTATATGTTTTTACCCACACTTAAAGTGAGCAATCGCTTTGAAGTGAATAAATAAATAAATAAAATAAAAATTTAAAATTTCGAAAAATTTATTGAGAAACGAAAAAACAAAAACCGCAAGACGACAAAATCAAATGATGCAAAGAAATTATTTTGCAAAATAATAAAAAATAGTGCAAAATTGTGCTTCAAAGCTGGTTTGAATCAACTCAATAAATCAATCGACTTTTTCATTATTCAAAAATTAGGATTGATAAGATTACTTCATTAGCTTCACTTTTTTTAATTACTGTACCACAATAGAATCAAACTGAAGGAATTAGGAAAATTGAAATAAAATGTTGCACTAATTTTTCATTATTACATAATGTTTGTCCTGGTATAAATAATTCTCACTTGGATACTTATCACTTTAATTAATAATGTTTTCATAACAGCACATCCGGAAACTGCAAAAATATCATCGTGGATAAAAAATAGAAATCAATAAGAATCCATATTAATCTTGGATCGATATGTACTTTTGTCCTGGTATTTTTTTTGCAAATATTGTTTTTCGATGTTTAAATTATCTCCTATTTTAACAAAAACTTAAGAAAATTGTGTTTCTTTTCTGAAAATGAATGTTTATCCAAATTTATATTGTTTCAGTTTAGCTTTTTCTATTCTTGTGTGTGCTTTTTGAGCAAAAGAAAGCAGACGTTTATTTTTTTAAAAAAAAATAGACATTAGCATTTCTAATCTAAAAAAAGAAGCTAAAAGCAGCAAAGTATAAAAAATGCTGTTTTATACTCTTTTCTTTGAGTATTGATTGATAGATAGAAGAAAAAGCCTGGTTTTGAATATTTTATACTTTTTTCAAATGAAATGAATGACGATTATTTCAGCTATTATGGCACAACTGATAATTGTGCTTTTAATTAAAAACATGAAAATAAAATCACGTAAAATCTGTATGCAGAATGCCGCATTTTTTATAATGATACAGTTAAATTAATTATTAACATTAAATCTTCGTTTTGGTTTTCAAATTTAACATTTAAATGATTCTCATTCACACGGAAATTATTAGAAAAAAATCAATTGCTCTTATACCACAGATAAAATTTAATTTTTTCACAGGTTTTTCCAAAATAATGTGTTTACAGTGTAGTGAAAAAGATCCAAAAATCAAAATTGTAGAATTTTTGGATAGCACTATGTTTGGAAAATACGTTCAAATGCCACAAATAATTAGTTTTAAAAATGATAATATTGTGTTTTTTAAATAATTTTTAATTCGCAAATAATTACTTTTACATTTTTACGAATCATATTAGAATAACAAAGGGTTCAGCATGCTTTGGTGTATTACATAAATGATTTTGGCATAATTTGACCACCAAACAAAAATTTTTCCATGCACTTTTTTTCTAACTTTACAGTAAAAGGAAGTTTTTAATGTACTTTAATGTTAGTTATATAGGAAAGCATCAAAAGCTCTTTAAAAAATAATATCTCAGCAAATAGATAGACATCTCACGAACTACTCAAGCATCAAAAATCGTGAAACGGAAAAAGAACACTTTGCCACAAAGTTGTTTTTTTGACTAACGTGTGTAAATCCATATTAATCTTGGATCAAGTGGATTTTTGTCCTGGTTATCTAATTGCCACGTTAATACCACTTATTGTATTAATACCGTACTTAATAAAACGTCAAAAAAATTTTTTCATGCATTATGCAAATTTTTGAGATTTGTAAAATTGAATGTTTATTTTTTATTCAAAGCTTACGAAAATTTGAATAAACTAAAACAAAAAGGCTTTTCTGTAGTTCAGTAAATCCATCAAGAGAGAAAATTCAAACTCCAATGTCTGCCTTATCAGAAAGTGAAATGTTTGCCAGATGTGGTACAGCTCTTAGTGATGAAAAAGTTGAAGAACTGAAAGAAGCGTACAAGAAAAATCTAACTGATGATTCCATGAAATGTATTGAAGAAATGTTCAGTCCTGAAGTTGGAACAATTGTAGATGGATACGAAGTAATTTTTTCTAGAAACTTAATCATGTTTTGATTCATTATCTTTTAGATTGTTGCATATATTGGTGTCGGTGGATTTGGAAGTGTTGCTTTAGCACGTAAAAATGGATTATATTTTGCTGTAAAATTTTTCAAGTATGTTCCACATGGTCGGAAGCCAAAAGAATTTAGTGTCATGTATGATAATTTGACTTCAGAATGGCATCTTACATTATTGACAGCATGTCATTTTGGCAAATATGAAAGAGAAGCTGATGAAAATTCAATTGGAACAAAAAAATTATCATTTTTTGTAATGAAATTAGTAAGCTGTTGTTTATATTACGGTATAAAAATGGGTTCCCTTTTTTTAGACTGGGATGAATCTTGATGAGTATGAAAAACTTCAGCGTGAAAAATCTGCTACAATGGCACAACAAATTGGAACATTGAAGACTGCTTTATCTGCCCTTGAAGCTATACATAAACGCGATTTAGTGCATCATGATATTAAGGTTGGTTGGAAAGATTTTTAACAATTATTACTTTTCGAACCAGAATGAAAGGAATTTTTCCCTGTCTGGCTAACAATTCTTTCCATGGGTACTTATAGAAACTATTTTTGTTTCAATAAGTGATATGTTTACGATTTAAATATTTATCAATTTTTAGCCAGAAAATTTTGCCCTTGATGTTCATGATGCCAATATAGTTTATCTTCTTGATTACGGAATGATATCTAAATCTGCGGATCGAGTTAAAGCAAAAAATTTTATCGGAACATTTTTGTATGGGTCAAGAAATGCTTTGGCTAATCAAGCTCAGAGTTTTCGAGATGATGCTGGTAATATTTTTAACCTAAAATATATATTCCACATTGAGCTTCACTTTTTTAGAATCCTGGTTTAATATGGTTATTGAGCGAGTTCTTGGAGAACTTGAATGGAATAATTTTGAAGAGAATGAAGCTCGAGAAATGCAAAAGCAATTTTGGGAAACTGGAGCAACAAATTTAAGCATTCCCCTCCAACAAATAATGAAGCATATTGATCATCTTCCTGTTGGAAAGCAGATCAATTTTGCATTCATTCATCAATGCCTTGAAAATTATATGGATGAACTTAATGGACATGCATATATTCCATACAAGTATGAAATAAATCAAAAAGGTGGCAAAAATATTGTTAAAGGAACATATGTTTTTTCCAAAGATTATCTTGGTGAAAAGAAAGTTACGTTCAGATGCTCGTAAGTACTTATATCTTCCCTCTTACTTATGCGAAAATTTAAATTTCAGTGATTGTAGCTTTAAAATTTATGTTGAACGATCACAATATAATAATGTCAATGATAATGATCCAGCAATTATTATTGATACTCAAGGCAATCATCAATGTGAAACTTAATTATCAGGTTTATTGTATTGTTTGATTGTTTATTTATCTCAGCTTTTTATTATTAATCTTTATGCAATATAAAATACTTATTTTAAAACTGACTTTTTTCAACTACAAACAAACTAAAAAATTGATGAAAAATTTTGAAGCTGATTGGAAAGTAGAAACTTGAAACTTCCAGGATAGGCTAATCTGGGCCTTGGTGAGAACAGATTACTGATAACAAAGATATCAATTTTTGGCGAATTGTGTCGGGCCGTAAAGCCCGGGTTGTCCATCCTTACAAACACCTGCTCTCATAGTGAGCATTAGAAAAAAAAACAAAGAGAGATGCGGAAAAAAAGTAGAAGCAACTGCTATTTTAAAAGAAAAATATATAAAAAAGATGGATTTTAAAGAATTAGTTCTAAAATTTTTTGGATGAATTAGCTTTGAATTTTTTATTGATAAAAGAAAGGGCAAAATAAAATATTATTAATTTAAATGTTAAAAATACAGATGCCTTCAACTAATTTAGGAGGCACAGCGTAAAAAATAAATTTTAGATTTGGCATATAATTTTCATATATTTGGATAGCTCAAGATCTTCGTGATCTTATGGTATTTTTAGATTTTTTTTAAATTCAGAAGTCGAAATATAATGGCGATTCTGCGAAGCGCATTTCAATTGAAAATGGCGGAAAAAAAATTTGGAGGGGTGAGTAAAAAAATGGTGTCCGAGTGGTAAAGCGCGCGCGTCCAGCAAGCAAAAGAGGAAAAGGTTCGAAACCCGCCGCGGTTAAATGAATATATGAGTTATCTAAATAATGAATTTTATATCAAAATAATTTTAACAAGACTGCATGTTATTAAAAAAATAATTTAAGAATAAAATAAAGCAATATTAACCATAGTATGCTCTTTTTTGTCGAATATTTATTTATCACTTCAAAATATATGTTTCAATTTGTTTAGAATGATCGTAAAAACAAGTTTTTTGTACCAAAAAAGCCTAATATTTACTGATTATTATCACCTGGGTACCGGATACCTTTATTAGCTAAAACGGATTCTGAAGCCGGATTTGGAATCTAAAACCTTTTTTGGTAAAAGTAAAGGGGGGAAAATTTCGTTTTTTTTCAAGTTTTTTTATTCCCTTTTTTGATAATTGCACGCAAATGGATCAATTGCTAGATAATAACAAAATTAATGTTTTAAAAGCAGTTACAAGTAAAATTAACAGAATTGTTTATTTCAGTAATAACTTTAAAAGCAAAAATGCTACTGTAATTGTGACAGGTAAATTACAGTAATATCTCCCACAAAAAATCTCAATTTTAAAAATATAAATTTTTAAGAAATTTTCCCGGAAATTCAGAGGGAGGAAAATACCCAAAAAATCTGTCAAAAACAAGCAGGAATTAATTTATTATTGGTAGCTTAAATGCTTCTATTTTTTGGTATGGTGTAAATAAACTTGTTATCCCTTGATAACTTTTAAATAATCCAGTTTGTTATCATTAATTTTTTTTAATCAATGGGAATCATGACCATCTTATTTGGACATAAAAATACTCTAATACAGTAATAGATGATTTTTACAAACTGTTATGGATGCAAGAAGTAATCGGATAACAGCTTGTCAAGCATATAATTTTTAGGACAAAAAACCAGACATCTGATGGATATAAAGTTTTTGATAGATGAAAGTATCATTTATAAATTGTTTTTTCGGCTATAAAAACTAATCATTGTCTTAAAAAATTTATTCAGTAGATATTGCTTATTGAATTTGCACATATAATTGACAAAAGTGTTAAAGTTAAAGCTTCATTACC
The DNA here is from genome assembly GCA_024447195.1 of Panagrolaimus sp. LJ2414. Lineage (NCBI taxonomy): Eukaryota > Metazoa > Nematoda > Chromadorea > Rhabditida > Panagrolaimidae > Panagrolaimus > Panagrolaimus sp. LJ2414. The sequence continues at coordinate 556,021 of JAMRXY010000059.1, read as the reverse complement.
ATCAACAAATACAACAACGATTACAATCTCTCATAAATAAATGATCAGCAAAAATGATGGAGATTTTAATCAGTGAATATTATATGCAATAATTTTGAATACTCCACAAAAAAAAGAATACTATTAAAATTACTTTATTTTGTTTCTAATAATTTTATTCATAAAATGCAGTTTTGCTAACAATATTTTCAAGAAAAATCCGTAGTTTAGAATCTATAAATAAGCTTTAAATCCAATTATTTTATTTTCTTACAAAATAAGAGCATAGGTTCGTTTTTGTAATAAAAATTTTGTAAAAAGATTGGATATTTATCCTTCTTCTCCCCTCAGGTACTCCAACAACGTTGAACTATCAAATTCATCATTGAGGTAGCCCGGATCAGCCCGGGAGAAGAAAATAAAATTTATTTGGTTCATTCTTACAGTACCGTAATATCCAATAAATCAATCTTACAGAGTACTGTAATAATCAAAAAAGCATTTTTATGGATTTTTATTGGTTCTGTAAGAAAGAACTAACTTTTTGTAAATTTTGTAATAAAAAATTTGTAATATTATTGAACTAATTATACCATAATACCGTATACTGTATTATTACCGCACCATAAGAATAAGGTCAGCGGCAATGATAGGGTTATGTAAAATTCTTTATTAATCTTGGAACAAGTGGATTATTGTCCACGTATTTAGAGATGTGTATGGCGCTATGCGACGCGGGTGTTCCGCTTCACTTTTTTTCAGTCAAAGAAAAACGCAATAGAGGAATACTATAAATACTAAAACGTTTTTTTAAACTTTTAATTTTTATCCTACTGTATGTAAAATTTTACGGAGATTCCGAAAATCCAACTTTTGAACATCTCTTCCATGCAAAAAATTTGAAAAAAAGTCAAAAAACAGCTTTTTTAAGCGTTTTTCAGAAAATAAAATACTACACACCGAGCCCTTCCAGCTTGTAACTATATCAAAAACCCACTCGTTCTAAGATTAATAAAGAATTTTACTAAACCCTATCATTGCCGTTGACCTTATTCTTATGGTACAGTAATATTACAGTATATCGTATTATGGAATTATGGAATAATTAGGGCAATAATAATACGAGGACAAAAATCCACTCGTTCCAAGATTAATAAAGAATTTTACATATCCCTATCATTGCCGTTGACCTTATACTTATGGTACGGTAAAAATACAGTATATGGAATTATGGAATAATTAGGGCAATAAAAATACGAGGACAAAAATCCACTCGTTCCAAGATTAATAAAGAATTTTACATATCCTTGTCATTGACGTTAACCTTATTCTTATGGTACGGTAAAAATACAGTATATGGAATTATGGAATAATTAGGGCAATAAAAATACGAGGACAAAAATCCACTCGTTCCAAGATTAATAAAGAATTTTACATATCCCTATCATTGCCGTTGACCTTATACTTATGGTACGGTAAAAATACAGTATATGGAATTATGGAATAATTAGGGCAATAATAATACGAGGACAAAAATCCACTCGTTCCAAGATTAATAAAGAATTTTACATATCCTTGTCATTGACGTTAACCTTATTCTTATGGTACGGTAATAATACAATTTATGGAATTATGGAATAATTAGGGCAATAATAATACGAGGACAAAAATCCACTCGTTCCAAGATTAATAAAGAATTTATCATATCCCTATTATTGCCGCTAACCTTATTCTTATAGTACGGTAATATTACTGTTTATCGTATTATGGAATTATGGAATAATTAGGGCAATAATAATACGAGGACAAAAATCCACTCGTTCCAAGATTAATAAAGAATTTTACATATCCCTATTATTGCCGCTAACCTTATTCTTATGGTACGGTAATATTACTGTTTATCGTATTATGGAATAATAAGGGCAATAATAATACGAGGACAAAAATTCACTCGTTCCAAGATTAATAAAGAACTTATCATATCCCTATCAATGCCGCTAACCTTATTCTTATAGTACGGTAATATTACTGTTTATCGTATTATGGAAAAATAAGGGCAATAATAATACGAGGACAAAAATCCACTCGTTCCAAAGTTATTAAAGAATTTTACATATCCCTATTATTGCCGCTAACCTTATTCTTATGGTACGGTAATATTACTGTTTATCGTATTATGGAATAATAAGGGCAATAATAATACGAGGACAAAAATCCACTCGTTCCAAAGTTATTAAAGAATTTTACATATCCCAATTATTGCCGCTAACCTTATTCTTATGGTACGGTAATATTACTGTATATCGTATTATGGAATAATAAGGGCAATAATAATACGAGGACAAAAATCCACTCGTTCCAAAGTTATTAAAGAATTTTACATATCCCTATTATTGCCGCTAACCTTATTCTTATGGTACGGTAATATTACTGTTTATCGTATTATGGAATAATAAGGGCAATAATAATACGAGGACAAAAATCCACTCGTTCCAAAGTTATTAAAGAATTTTACATATCCCTATCAATGCCGCTAACCTTATTCTTATGGTACGGTAATATTACTGTTTATCGTATTATGGAATAATAAGGGCAATAATAATACGAGGGCAAAAATCCACTCGTTCCAAAGTTATTAAAGAATTTTACATATCCCTATTATTGCCGCTAACCTTATTCTTATGGTACGGTAATATTACTGTATATCGTATTATGGAATAATAAGAGCAATAATAATACGAGGACAAAAACTCACTCGTTCCAAGGTTACAAAAATGTCAGATCTTTTTACATTGAAAAGTCGAAAATAAAGAAATATGGTAATTTTAAGGTTACAAAAATGTCAGATCTTTTTACATTGAAAAATCGAAAATAAGGGGATACAGATTTTTAAGGTTACAAAAATGTCAGATCTTTTTACATTGAAAAATTAGAAAATAAGAGGATACAGATTTTTAAGGTTACAAAAATGTCAGATCTTTTTACATTGAAAAATCGAAAATAAGGGGATACAGATTTTTAAGGTTACAAAAATGTCAGATCTTTTTACATTGAAAAATTAGAAAATAAGAGGATACAGATTTTTAAGGTTACAAAAATGTCAGATCTTTTTACATTGAAAAATCGAAAATAAGGGGATACAGATTTTTAAGGTTACAAAAATGTCAGATCTTTTTACATTGAAAAATTAGAAAATAAGAGGATACAGATTTTTAAGGTTACAAAAATGTCAGATCTTTTTACATTGAAAAATTAGAAAATAAGAGGATACAGATTTTTAAGGTTACAAAAATGTCAGATCTTTTTACATTGAAAAATCGAAAATAAGGGGATACAGATTTTTAAGGTTACAAAAATGTCAGATCTTTTTACATTGAAAAATTAGAAAATAAGAGGATACAGATTTTTAAGGTTACAAAAATGTCAGATCTTTTTACATTGAAAAATCGAAAATAAGGGGATACAGATTTTTAAGGTTACAAAAATGTCAGATCTTTTTACATTGAAAAATTAGAAAATAAGGGGATACAGATTTTTAAGGTTACAAAAATGTCAGATCTTTTTACATTGAAAAATTAGAAAATAAGAGGATACAGATTTTTAAGGTTACAAAAATGTCAGATCTTTTTACATTGAAAAATCGAAAATAAGGGGATACAGATTTTTAAGGTTATAAAAATGTCAGATCTTTTTACGTTGAAAAATCGAAAATAAGAGGATACAGATTTTTAAGGTTATAAAAATGTCAGATCTTTTTACATTGAAAAATCGAAAATAAGGGGATACAGATTTTTAAGGTTACAAAAATGTCAGATCTTTTTACATTGAAAAATTAGAAAATAAGGGGATACAGATTTTTAAGGTTACAAAAATGTCAGATCTTTTTACATTGAAAAATCGAAAATAAGGGGATACAGATTTTTAAGGTTACAAAAATGTCAGATCTTTTTACATTGAAAAATTAGAAAATAAGAGGATACAGATTTTTAAGGTTACAAAAATGTCAGATCTTTTTACATTGAAAAATCGAAAATAAGGGGATACAGATTTTTAAGGTTACAAAAATGTCAGATCTTTTTACATTGAAAAATTAGAAAATAAGGGGATACAGATTTTTAAGGTTACAAAAATGTCAGATCTTTTTACATTGAAAAATCGAAAATAAGGGGATACAGATTTTTAAGGTGACAAAACTGTCAGATCTTTTTAGATTGAAAAATAGAAAATAAGAGGATACAGATTTTTAAGGTTATAATAATGTCAGATCTTTTTACATTGAAAAATCGAAAATAAGGGGATACAGATTTTTAAGGTGACAAAAATGTCAGATCTTTTTACATTGAAAAATTAGAAAATAAGGGGATACAGATTTTTAAGGTTACAAAAATGTCAGATCTTTTTACATTGAAAAATTAGAAAATAAGGGGATACAGATTTTTAAGGTTACAAAAATGTCAGATCTTTTTACATTGAAAAATTAGAAAATAAGGGGATACAGATTTTTAAGGTTACAAAAATGTCAGATCTTTTTACATTGAAAAATTAGAAAATAAGGGGATACAGATTTTTAAGGTTACAAAAATGTCAGATCTTTTTACATTGAAAAATCGAAAATAAGGGGATACAGATTTTTAAGGTTACAAAAATGTCAGATCTTTTTACATTGAAAAATCGAAAATAAGAGGATACAGATTTTTAAGGTTATAATTATGTCAGATCTTTTTACATTGAAAAATCGAAAATAAGGGGATACAGATTTTTAAGGTGACAAAACTGTCAGATATTTTTACATTGAACAATAGAAAATAAGAGGATACAGATTTTTAAGGTTACAAAAATGTCAGATCTTTTTACATTGAAAAATTAGAAAATAAGGGGATACAGATTTTTAAGGTTACAAAAATGTCAGATCTTTTTACATTGAAAAATTAGAAAATAAGGGGATACAGATTTTTAAGGTTACAAAAATGTCAGATCTTTTTACATTGAAAAATTAGAAAATAAGGGGATACAGATTTTTAAGGTTACAAAAATGTCAGATCTTTTTACGTTGAAAAATCGAAAATAAGGGGATACAGATTTTTAAGGTGACAATACTGTCAGATCTTTTTACATTGAAAAATAGAAAATAAGAGGATACAGATTTTTAAGGTTACAAAAATGTCAGATCTTTTTACATTGAAAAATTAGAAAATAAGAGGATACAGATTTTTAAGGTTACAAAACTGTCAGATTTTTTTACATTGAAAAATCGAAAATAAGGGGATACAGATTTTTAAGGTTACAAAAATGTCAGATCTTTTTACATTGAAAAATCGAAAATAAGGGGATACAGATTTTTAAGGTTATAAAAATGTCAGATCTTTTCACAGAGAATTACCGTAAATAAGGGGATACAGAATTTTAAGGTGACAAAAATGTCAGATCTTTTTACATTGAAAAATCGAAAATAAGGGGATACAGATTTTTAAGGTTATAAAAATGTCAGATCTTTTTACATTGAAAAATCGAAAATAAGGGGATACAGAATTTTAAGGTGACAAAAATGTCAGATCTTTTTACATTGAAAAATCGAAAATAAGGGGATACAGATTTTTAAGGTGACAAAACTGTCAGATCTTTTTACATTGAAAAATCGAAAATAAGGGGATACAGATTTTTAAGGTTACAAAAATGTCAGATCTTTTTACATTGAAAAATTAGAAAATAAGAGGATACAGATTTTTAAGGTTACAAAAATGTCAGATCTTTTTACATTGAAAAATTAGAAAATAAGGGGATACAGATTTTTAAGGTTACAAAAATGTCAGATCTTTTTACATTGAAAAATCGAAAATAAGGGGATACAGATTTTTAAGGTTACAAAAATGTCAGATCTTTTTACATTGAAAAATCGAAAATAAGGGGATACAGATTTTTAAGGTTATAAAAATGTCAGATCTTTTCACAGAGAATTACCGTAAATAAGGGGATACAGAATTTTAAGGTGACAAAAATGTCAGATCTTTTCACAGAGAATTACCGTAAATAAGGGGATACAGAATTTTAAGGTTATAAAAATGTCAGATCTTTTCACAGAGAATTACCGTAAATAAGGGGATACAGAATTTTAAGGTTACAAAAATGTCAGATCTTTTTACATTGAAAAATCGAAAATAAGGGGATACAGATTTTTAAGGTTACAAAAATGTCAGATCTTTTTACATTGAAAAATCGAAAATAAGGGGATACAGATTTTTAAGGTTACAAAAATGTCAGATCTTTTTACATTGAAAAATCGAAAATAAGGGGATACAGATTTTTAAGGTTACAAAAATGTCAGATCTTTTTACATTGAAAAATCGAAAATAAGGGGATACAGATTTTTAAGGTTACAAAAATGTCAGATCTTTTTACATTGAAAAATCGAAAATAAGGGGATACAGATTTTTAAGGTTACAAAAATTTCAGATTCTCTGTAAAAAGATCTGACAGATTTTAATTGAAATACTGTAAGAAGAAAATTAATGCTCAACTTCTTACAGATTTTAATTGAAATACTGTAAGAAGAAAATTAATGCTCAACTTCTTATGGCCTTTTATTGCATGGCCATAAGAATTAGAAGAAAATTAATGCTCATCTTCTTACAGATTTTAATTGAAATACTGTAAGAAGAAAATTAATGCTCAACTTCTTATGGCCTTTTATTGCATGGCCATAAGAATTAGAAGAAAATTAATGCTCATCTTCTTACAGATTTTAATTGAAATACTGTAAGAAGAAAATTAATGCTCAACTTCTTATGGCCTTTTATTGCATGGCCATAAGAATTAGAAGAAAATTAATGCTCATCTTCTTACAGATTTTAATTGAAATACTGTAAGAAGAAAATTAATGCTCAACTTCTTATGGCCTTTTATTGCATGGCCATAAGAATTAGAAGAAAATTAATGCTCATCTTCTTACAGATTTTAATTGAAATACTGTAAGAAGAAAATTAATGCTCAACTTCTTATGGCCTTTTATTGCATGGCCATAAGAATTAGAAGAAAATTAATGCTCATCTTCTTACAGATTTTAATTGAAATACTGTAAGAAGAAAATTAATGCTCAACTTCTTATGGCCTTTTATTGCATGGCCATAAGAATTAGAAGAAAATTAATGCTCATCTTCTTACAGATTTTAATTGAAATACTGTAAGAAGAAAATTAATGCTCAACTTCTTATGGCCTTTTATTGCATGGCCATAAGAATTAGAAGAAAATTAATGCTCATCTTCTTACAGATTTTAATTGAAATACTGTAAGAAGAAAATTAATGCTCAACTTCTTATGGCCTTTTATTGCATGGCCATAAGAATTAGAAGAAAATTAATGCTCATCTTCTTACAGATTTTAATTGAAATACTGTAAGAAGAAAATTAATGCTCAACTTCTTATGGCCTTTTATTGCATGGCCATAAGAATTAGAAGAAAATTAATGCTCATCTTCTTACAGATTTTAATTGAAATACTGTAAGAAGAAAATTAATGCTCAACTTCTTATGGCCTTTTATTGCATGGCCATAAGAATTAGAAGAAAATTAATGCTCATCTTCTTACAGATTTTAATTGAAATACTGTAAGAAGAAAATTAATGCTCAACTTCTTATGGCCTTTTATTGCATGGCCATAAGAATTAGAAGAAAATTAATGCTCATCTTCTTACAGATTTTAATTGAAATACTGTAAGAAGAAAATTAATGCTCAACTTCTTATGGCCTTTTATTGCATGGCCATAAGAATTAGAAGAAAATTAATGCTCATCTTCTTACAGATTTTAATTGAAATACTGTAAGAAGAAAATTAATGCTCAACTTCTTATGGCCTTTTATTGCATGGCCATAAGAATTAGAAGAAAATTAATGCTCATCTTCTTACAGATTTTAATTGAAATACTGTAAGAAGAAAATTAATGCTCAACTTCTTATGGCCTTTTATTGCATGGCCATAAGAATTAGAAGAAAATTAATGCTCATCTTCTTACAGATTTTAATTGAAATACTGTAAGAAGAAAATTAATGCTCAACTTCTTATGGCCTTTTATTGCATGGCCATAAGAATTAGAAGAAAATTAATGCTCATCTTCTTACAGATTTTAATTGAAATACTGTAAGAAGAAAATTAATGCTCAACTTCTTATGGCCTTTTATTGCATGGCCATAAGAATTAGAAGAAAATTAATGCTCATCTTCTTACAGATTTTAATTGAAATACTGTAAGAAGAAAATTAATGCTCAACTTCTTATGGCCTTTTATTGCATGGCCATAAGAATTAGAAGAAAATTAATGCTCATCTTCTTACAGATTTTAATTGAAATACTGTAAGAAGAAAATTAATGCTCAACTTCTTATGGCCTTTTATTGCATGGCCATAAGAATTAGAAGAAAATTAATGCTCATCTTCTTACAGATTTTAATTGAAATACTGTAAGAAGAAAATTAATGCTCAACTTCTTATGGCCTTTTATTGCATGGCCATAAGAATTAGAAGAAAATTAATGCTCATCTTCTTACAGATTTTAATTGAAATACTGTAAGAAGAAAATTAATGCTCAACTTCTTATGGCCTTTTATTGCATGGCCATAAGAATTAAAAGAAAATTAATGCTCATCTTCTTACAGATTTTAATTGAAATACTGTAAGAAGAAAATTAATGCTCAACTTCTTATGGCCTTTTATTGCATGGCCATAAGAATTAGAAGAAAATTAATGCTCATCTTCTTACAGATTTTAATTGAAATACTGTAAGAAGAAAATTAATGCTCAACTTCTTATGGCCTTTTATTGCATGGCCATAAGAATTAGAAGAAAATTAATGCTCATCTTCTTACAGATTTTAATTGAAATACTGTAAGAAGAAAATTAATGCTCAACTTCTTATGGCCTTTTATTGCATGGCCATAAGAATTAGAAGAAAATTAATGCTCATCTTCTTACAGATTTTAATTGAAATACTGTAAGAAGAAAATTAATGCTCAACTTCTTATGGCCTTTTATTGCATGGCCATAAGAATTAGAAGAAAATTAATGCTCATCTTCTTATGGCCTTTTATTGCATGGCCATAAGAATTAGAAGAAAATTATGCTCATCTTCTTACAGATTTTAATTGAAATACTGTAAGAAGAAAATTAATGCTCAACTTCTTATGGCCTTTTATTGCATGGCCATAAGAATTAGAAGAAAATTAATGCTCATCTTCTTACAGATTTTAATTGAAATACTGTAAGAAGAAAATTAATGCTCAACTTCTTATGGCCTTTTATTGCATGGCCATAAGAATTAGAAGAAAATTAATGCTCATCTTCTTACAGATTTTAATTGCAATACTGTAAGAAGAAAATTAATGCTCAACTTCTTATGGCCTTTTATTGCATGGCCATAAGAATTAGAAGAAAATTAATGCTCATCTTCTTACAGATTTTAATTGAAATACTGTAAGAAGAAAATTAATGCTCAACATCTTATGGCCTTTTATTGCATGGCCATAAGAATTAAAAGAAAATTAATGCTCATCTTCTTATGGCCTTTTATTGCATGGCCATAAGAATTAGAAGAAAATTATGCTCATCTTCTTACAGATTTTAATTGAAATACTGTAAGAAGAAAATTAATGCTCAACTTCTTATGGCCTTTTATTGCATGGCCATAAGAATTAGAAGAAAATTAATGCTCATCTTCTTACAGATTTTAATTGAAATACTGTAAGAAGAAAATTAATGCTCAACTTCTTATGGCCTTTTATTGCATGGCCATAAGAATTAGAAGAAAATTAATGCTCATCTTCTTACAGATTTTAATTGAAATACTGTAAGAAGAAAATTAATGCTCAACTTCTTATGGCCTTTTATTGCATGGCCATAAGAATTAGAAGAAAATTAATGCTCATCTTCTTACAGATTTTAATTGAAATACTGTAAGAAGAAAATTAATGCTCAACTTCTTATGGCCTTTTATTGCATGGCCATAAGAATTAGAAGAAAATTAATGCTCATCTTCTTACAGATTTTAATTGAAATACTGTAAGAAGAAAATTAATGCTCAACTTCTTATGGCCTTTTATTGCATGGCCATAAGAATTAGAAGAAAATTAATGCTCATCTTCTTACAGATTTTAATTGCAATACTGTAAGAAGAAAATTAATGCTCAACTTCTTATGGCCTTTTATTGCATGGCCATAAGAATTAGAAGAAAATTAATGCTCATCTTCTTACAGATTTTAATTGAAATACTGTAAGAAGAAAACTAATGCTCAACTTCTTATGGCCTTTTATTGCATGGCCATAAGAATTAGAAGAAAATTAATGCTCATCTTCTTACAGATTTTAATTGAAATACTGTAAGAAGAAAATTAATGCTCAACTTCTTATGGCCTTTTATTGCATGGCCATAAGAATTAAAAGAAAATTAATGCTCATCTTCTTACAGATTTTAATTGAAATACTGTAAGAAGAAAATTAATGCTCATCTTCTTACAGATTTTAATTGAAATACTGTAAGAAGAAAATTAATGCTCAACTTCTTATGGCCTTTTATTGCATGGCCATAAGAATTAGAAGAAAATTAATGCTCATCTTCTTACAGATTTTAATTGAAATACTGTAAGAAGAAAATTAATGCTCAACTTCTTATGGCCTTTTATTGCATGGCCATAAGAATTAGAAGAAAATTAATGCTCATCTTCTTACAGATTTTAATTGAAATACTGTAAGAAGAAAATTAATGCTCAACTTCTTATGGCCTTTTATTGCATGGCCATAAGAATTAAAAGAAAATTAATGCTCATCTTCTTACAGATTTTAATTGAAATACTGTAAGAAGAAAATTAATGCTCATCTTCTTATGGCCTTTTATTGCATGGCCATAAGAATTAAAAGAAAATTAATGCTCATCTTCTTACAGATTTTAATTGAAATACTGTAAGAAGAAAATTAATGCTCAACTTCTTATGGCCTTTTATTGCATGGCCATAAGAATTAAAAGAAAATTAATGCTCATCTTCTTACAGATTTTAATTGAAATACTGTAAGAAGAAAATTAATGCTCATCTTCTTACAGATTTTAATTGAAATACTGTAAGAAGAAAATTAATGCTCAACATCTTATGGCCTTTTATTGCATGGCCATAAGAATTAAAAGAAAATTAATGCTCATCTTCTTACAGATTTTAATTGAAATACTGTAAGAAGAAAATTAATGCTCATCTTCTTACAGATTTTAATTGAAATACTGTAAGAAGAAAATTAATGCTCAACATCTTATGGCCTTTTATTGCATGGCCATAAGAATTAAAAGAAAATTAATGCTCATCTTCTTACAGATTTTAATTGAAATACTGTAAGAAGAAAATTAATGCTCATCTTCTTACAGATTTTAATTGAAATACTGTAAGAAGAAAATTAATGCTCAACTTCTTATGGCCTTTTATTGCATGGCCATAAGAATTAGAAGAAAATTAATGCTCATCTTCTTACAGATTTTAATTGAAATACTGTAAGAAGAAAATTAATGCTCAACTTCTTATGGCCTTTTATTGCATGGCCATAAGAATTAGAAGAAAATTAATGCTCATCTTCTTACAGATTTTAATTGAAATACTGTAAGAAGAAAATTAATGCTCATCTTCTTACAGATTTTAATTGAAATACTGTAAGAAGAAAATTAATGCTCAACTTCTTATGGCCTTTTATTGCATGGCCATAAGAATTAAAAGAAAATTAATGCTCATCTTCTTACAGATTTTAATTGAAATACTGTAAGAAGAAAATTAATGCTCAACTTCTTATGGCCTTTTATTGCATGGCCATAAGAATTAGAAGAAAATTAATGCTCATCTTCTTACAGATTTTAATTGAAATACTGTAAGAAGAAAATTAATGCTCAACTTCTTATGGCCTTTTATTGCATGGCCATAAGAATTAAAAGAAAATTAATGCTCATCTTCTTACAGATTTTAATTGAAATACTGTAAGAAGAAAATTAATGCTCAACTTCTTATGGCCTTTTATTGCATGGCCATAAGAATTAGAAGAAAATTAATGCTCATCTTCTTACAGATTTTAATTGAAATACTGTAAGAAGAAAATTAATGCTCAACTTCTTATGGCCTTTTATTGCATGGCCATAAGAATTAGAAGAAAATTAATGCTCATCTTCTTACAGATTTTAATTGAAATACTGTAAGAAGAAAATTAATGCTCAACTTCTTATGGCCTTTTATTGCATGGCCATAAGAATTAGAAGAAAATTAATGCTCATCTTCTTACAGATTTTAATTGAAATACTGTAAGAAGAAAATTAATGCTCAACTTCTTATGGCCTTTTATTGCATGGCCATAAGAATTAAAAGAAAATTAATGCTCATCTTCTTACAGATTTTAATTGAAATACTGTAAGAAGAAAATTAATGCTCAACTTCTTATGGCCTTTTATTGCATGGCCATAAGAATTAGAAGAAAATTAATGCTCATCTTCTTACAGATTTTAATTGAAATACTGTAAGAAGAAAATTAATGCTCATCTTCTTACAGATTTTAATTGAAATACTGTAAGAAGAAAATTAATGCTCAACTTCTTATGGCCTTTTATTGCATGGCCATAAGAATTAGAAGAAAATTAATGCTCATCTTCTTACAGATTTTAATTGAAATACTGTAAGAAGAAAATTAATGCTCAACTTCTTATGGCCTTTTATTGCATGGCCATAAGAATTAGAAGAAAATTAATGCTCATCTTCTTACAGATTTTAATTGAAATACTGTAAGAAGAAAATTAATGCTCATCTTCTTACAGATTTTAATTGAAATACTGTAAGAAGAAAATTAATGCTCAACTTCTTATGGCCTTTTATTGCATGGCCATAAGAATTAAAAGAAAATTAATGCTCATCTTCTTACAGATTTTAATTGAAATACTGTAAGAAGAAAATTAATGCTCAACTTCTTATGGCCTTTTATTGCATGGCCATAAGAATTAGAAGAAAATTAATGCTCATCTTCTTACAGATTTTAATTGAAATACTGTAAGAAGAAAATTAATGCTCAACTTCTTATGGCCTTTTATTGCATGGCCATAAGAATTAAAAGAAAATTAATGCTCATCTTCTTACAGATTTTAATTGAAATACTGTAAGAAGAAAATTAATGCTCAACTTCTTATGGCCTTTTATTGCATGGCCATAAGAATTAGAAGAAAATTAATGCTCATCTTCTTACAGATTTTAATTGAAATACTGTAAGAAGAAAATTAATGCTCAACTTCTTATGGCCTTTTATTGCATGGCCATAAGAATTAGAAGAAAATTAATGCTCATCTTCTTACAGATTTTAATTGAAATACTGTAAGAAGAAAATTAATGCTCAACTTCTTATGGCCTTTTATTGCATGGCCATAAGAATTAGAAGAAAATTAATGCTCATCTTCTTACAGATTTTAATTGAAATACTGTAAGAAGAAAATTAATGCTCAACTTCTTATGGCCTTTTATTGCATGGCCATAAGAATTAAAAGAAAATTAATGCTCATCTTCTTACAGATTTTAATTGAAATACTGTAAGAAGAAAATTAATGCTCAACTTCTTATGGCCTTTTATTGCATGGCCATAAGAATTAGAAGAAAATTAATGCTCATCTTCTTACAGATTTTAATTGAAATACTGTAAGAAGAAAATTAATGCTCAACTTCTTATGGCCTTTTATTGCATGGCCATAAGAATTAGAAGAAAATTAATGCTCATCTTCTTACAGATTTTAATTGAAATACTGTAAGAAGAAAATTAATGCTCAACTTCTTATGGCCTTTTATTGCATGGCCATAAGAATTAGAAGAAAATTAATGCTCATCTTCTTACAGATTTTAATTGAAATACTGTAAGAAGAAAATTAATGCTCAACTTCATATGGCCTTTTATTGCATGGCCATAAGAATTAGAAGAAAATTAATGCTCATCTTCTTACAGATATTAATTGAAATACTGTAAGAAGAAAATTAATGCTCAACTTCTTATGGCCTTTTATTGCATGGCCATAAGAATTAGAAGAAAATTAATGCTCATCTTCTTACAGATTTTAATTGAAATACTGTAAGAAGAAAATTAATGCTCAACTTCTTATGGCCTTTTATTGCATGGCCATAAGAATTAGAAGAAAATTAATGCTCATCTTCTTACAGATTTTAATTGAAATACTGTAAGAAGAAAATTAATGCTCAACTTCTTATGGCCTTTTATTGCATGGCCATAAGAATTAGAAGAAAATTAATGCTCATCTTCTTACAGATATTAATTGAAATACTGTAAGAAGAAAATTAATGCTCAACTTCATATGGCCTTTTATTGCATGGCCATAAGAATTAGAAGAAAATTAATGCTCATCTTCTTACAGATATTAATTGAAATACTGTAAGAAGAAAATTAATGCTCAACTTCTTACAGATTTTAATTGAAATACTGTAAGAAGAAAATTAATGCTCAACTTCTTATGGCCTTTTATTGCATGGCCATAAGAATTAGAAGAAAATTAATGCTCATCTTCTTACAGATTTTAATTGAAATACTGTAAGAAGAAAATTAATGCTCAACTTCTTATGGCCTTTTATTGCATGGCCATAAGAATTAGAAGAAAATTAATGCTCATCTTCTTACAGATATTAATTGAAATACTGTAAGAAGAAAATTAATGCTCAACTTCATATGGGGGTTTGTTGCATGGCCATAAGAATTAGAAGAAAATTAATGCTCATCTTCTTACAGATATTAATTGAAATACTGTAAGAAGAAAATTAATGCTCAACTTCTTACAGATTTTAATTGAAATACTGTAAGAAGAAAATTAATGCTCAACTTCTTATGGCCTTTTATTGCATGGCCATAAGAATTAAAAGAAAATTAATGCTCATCTTCTTACAGATTTTAATTGAAATACTGTAAGAAGAAAATTAATGCTCAACTTCTTATGGCCTTTTATTGCATGGCCATAAGAATTAGAAGAAAATTAATGCTCATCTTCTTACAGATTTTAATTGAAATACTGTAAGAAGAAAATTAATGCTCAACTTCTTATGGCCTTTTATTGCATGGCCATAAGAATTAGAAGAAAATTAATGCTCATCTTCTTACAGATTTTAATTGAAATACTGTAAGAAGAAAATTAATGCTCAACTTCTTATGGCCTTTTATTGCATGGCCATAAGAATTAGAAGAAAATTAATGCTCATCTTCTTACAGATTTTAATTGAAATACTGTAAGAAGAAAATTAATGCTCAACTTCTTATGGCCTTTTATTGCATGGCCATAAGAATTAGAAGAAAATTAATGCTCATCTTCTTACAGATTTTAATTGAAATACTGTAAGAAGAAAATTAATGCTCAACATCTTATGGCCTTTTATTGCATGGCCATAAGAATTAGAAGAAAATTAATGCTCATCTTCTTACAGATTTTAATTGAAATACTGTAAGAAGAAAATTAATGCTCAACTTCTTATGGCCTTTTATTGCATGGCCATAAGAATTAAAAGAAAATTAATGCTCATCTTCTTACAGATTTTAATTGAAATACTGTAAGAAGAAAATTAATGCTCAACTTCTTATGGCCTTTTATTGCATGGCCATAAGAATTAGAAGAAAATTAATGCTCATCTTCTTACAGATTTTAATTGAAATACTGTAAGAAGAAAATTAATGCTCAACTTCTTATGGCCTTTTATTGCATGGCCATAAGAATTAGAAGAAAATTAATGCTCATCTTCTTACAGATTTTAATTGAAATA
Organism: Panagrolaimus sp. LJ2414; assembly: GCA_024447195.1. Lineage (NCBI taxonomy): Eukaryota > Metazoa > Nematoda > Chromadorea > Rhabditida > Panagrolaimidae > Panagrolaimus > Panagrolaimus sp. LJ2414. Next base: position 540,251 of record JAMRXY010000059.1, on the reverse strand, counting down.
CTGTAAGAAGAAAATTAATGCTCAACTTCTTATGGCCTTTTATTGCATGGCCATAAGAATTAGAAGAAAATTAATGCTCATCTTCTTACAGATTTTAATTGAAATACTGTAAGAAGAAAATTAATGCTCAACTTCTTATGGCCTTTTATTGCATGGCCATAAGAATTAGAAGAAAATTAATGCTCATCTTCTTACAGATTTTAATTGAAATACTGTAAGAAGAAAATTAATGCTCAACTTCTTATGGCCTTTTATTGCATGGCCATAAGAATTAGAAGAAAATTAATGCTCATCTTCTTACAGATTTTAATTGAAATACTGTAAGAAGAAAATTAATGCTCAACATCTTATGGCCTTTTATTGCATGGCCATAAGAATTAGAAGAAAATTAATGCTCATCTTCTTACAGATTTTAATTGAAATACTGTAAGAAGAAAATTAATGCTCAACTTCTTATGGCCTTTTATTGCATGGCCATAAGAATTAGAAGAAAATTAATGCTCATCTTCTTACAGATATTAATTGAAATACTGTAAGAAGAAAATTAATGCTCAACTTCTTATGGCCTTTTATTGCATGGCCATAAGAATTAGAAGAAAATTAATGCTCATCTTCTTACAGATTTTAATTGAAATACTGTAAGAAGAAAATTAATGCTCAACATCTTATGGCCTTTTATTGCATGGCCATAAGAATTAGAAGAAAATTAATGCTCATCTTCTTACAGATTTTAATTGAAATACTGTAAGAAGAAAATTAATGCTCAACTTCTTATGGCCTTTTATTGCATGGCCATAAGAATTAGAAGAAAATTAATGCTCATCTTCTTACAGATTTTAATTGAAATACTGTAAGAAGAAAATTAATGCTCAACTTCTTATGGCCTTTTATTGCATGGCCATAAGAATTAGAAGAAAATTAATGCTCATCTTCTTACAGATTTTAATTGAAATACTGTAAGAAGAAAATTAATGCTCAACTTCTTATGGCCTTTTATTGCATGGCCATAAGAATTAGAAGAAAATTAATGCTCATCTTCTTACAGATTTTAATTGAAATACTGTAAGAAGAAAATTAATGCTCAACATCTTATGGCCTTTTATTGCATGGCCATAAGAATTAGAAGAAAATTAATGCTCATCTTCTTACAGATTTTAATTGAAATACTGTAAGAAGAAAATTAATGCTCAACTTCTTATGGCCTTTTATTGCATGGCCATAAGAATTAGAAGAAAATTAATGCTCATCTTCTTACAGATATTAATTGAAATACTGTAAGAAGAAAATTAATGCTCAACTTCTTATGGCCTTTTATTGCATGGCCATAAGAATTAGAAGAAAATTAATGCTCATCTTCTTACAGATTTTAATTGAAATACTGTAAGAAGAAAATTAATGCTCAACATCTTATGGCCTTTTATTGCATGGCCATAAGAATTAGAAGAAAATTAATGCTCATCTTCTTACAGATTTTAATTGAAATACTGTAAGAAGAAAATTAATGCTCAACTTCTTATGGCCTTTTATTGCATGGCCATAAGAATTAGAAGAAAATTAATGCTCATCTTCTTACAGATTTTAATTGAAATACTGTAAGAAGAAAATTAATGCTCAACTTCTTATGGCCTTTTATTGCATGGCCATAAGAATTAGAAGAAAATTAATGCTCATCTTCTTACAGATTTTAATTGAAATACTGTAAGAAGAAAATTAATGCTCAACTTCTTATGGCCTTTTATTGCATGGCCATAAGAATTAGAAGAAAATTAATGCTCATCTTCTTACAGATTTTAATTGAAATACTGTAAGAAGAAAATTAATGCTCAACTTCTTATGGCCTTTTATTGCATGGCCATAAGAATTAGAAGAAAATTAATGCTCATCTTCTTACAGATTTTAATTGAAATACTGTAAGAAGAAAATTAATGCTCAACTTCTTATGGCCTTTTATTGCATGGCCATAAGAATTAGAAGAAAATTAATGCTCATCTTCTTACAGATTTTAATTGAAATACTGTAAGAAGAAAATTAATGCTCAACTTCTTATGGCCTTTTATTGCATGGCCATAAGAATTAGAAGAAAATTAATGCTCATCTTCTTACAGATTTTAATTGAAATACTGTAAGAAGAAAATTAATGCTCAACTTCTTATGGCCTTTTATTGCATGGCCATAAGAATTAGAAGAAAATTAATGCTCATCTTCTTACAGATTTTAATTGAAATACTGTAAGAAGAAAATTAATGCTCAACTTCTTATGGCCTTTTATTGCATGGCCATAAGAATTAGAAGAAAATTAATGCTCATCTTCTTACAGATTTTAATTGAAATACTGTAAGAAGAAAATTAATGCTCAACTTCTTATGGCCTTTTATTGCATGGCCATAAGAATTAGAAGAAAATTAATGCTCATCTTCTTACAGATTTTAATTGAAATACTGTAAGAAGAAAATTAATGCTCAACTTCTTATGGCCTTTTATTGCATGGCCATAAGAATTAGAAGAAAATTAATGCTCATCTTCTTACAGATTTTAATTGAAATACTGTAAGAAGAAAATTAATGCTCAACTTCTTATGGCCTTTTATTGCATGGCCATAAGAATTAGAAGAAAATTAATGCTCATCTTCTTACAGATTTTAATTGAAATACTGTAAGAAGAAAATTAATGCTCAACTTCTTATGGCCTTTTATTGCATGGCCATAAGAATTAGAAGAAAATTAATGCTCATCTTCTTACAGATTTTAATTGAAATACTGTAAGAAGAAAATTAATGCTCAACTTCTTATGGCCTTTTATTGCATGGCCATAAGAATTAGAAGAAAATTAATGCTCATCTTCTTACAGATTTTAATTGAAATACTGTAAGAAGAAAATTAATGCTCAACTTCTTATGGCCTTTTATTGCATGGCCATAAGAATTAGAAGAAAATTAATGCTCATCTTCTTACAGATTTTAATTGAAATACTGTAAGAAGAAAATTAATGCTCAACTTCATATGGCCTTTTATTGCATGGCCATAAGAATTAGAAGAAAATTAATGCTCATCTTCTTACAGATATTAATTGAAATACTGTAAGAAGAAAATTAATGCTCAACTTCTTATGGCCTTTTATTGCATGGCCATAAGAATTAAAAGAAAATTAATGCTCATCTTCTTACAGATTTTAATTGAAATACTGTAAGAAGAAAATTAATGCTCAACTTCTTATGGCCTTTTATTGCATGGCCATAAGAATTAGAAGAAAATTAATGCTCATCTTCTTACAGATTTTAATTGAAATACTGTAAGAAGAAAATTAATGCTCAACTTCTTATGGCCTTTTATTGCATGGCCATAAGAATTAGAAGAAAATTAATGCTCATCTTCTTACAGATTTTAATTGAAATACTGTAAGAAGAAAATTAATGCTCAACTTCTTATGGCCTTTAATTGCATGGCCATAAGAATTAGAAGAAAATTAATGCTCATCTTCTTACAGATTTTAATTGAAATACTGTAAGAAGAAAATTAATGCTCAACTTCTTATGGCCTTTTATTGCATGGCCATAAGAATTAGAAGAAAATTAATGCTCATCTTCTTATGGCCTTTTATTGCATGGCCATAAGAATTAGAAGAAAATTATGCTCATCTTCTTACAGATTTTAATTGAAATACTGTAAGAAGAAAATTAATGCTCAACTTCTTATGGCCTTTTATTGCATGGCCATAAGAATTAGAAGAAAATTAATGCTCATCTTCTTACAGATTTTAATTGAAATACTGTAAGAAGAAAATTAATGCTCAACTTCTTATGGCCTTTTATTGCATGGCCATAAGAATTAGAAGAAAATTAATGCTCATCTTCTTACAGATTTTAATTGCAATACTGTAAGAAGAAAATTAATGCTCAACTTCTTATGGCCTTTTATTGCATGGCCATAAGAATTAGAAGAAAATTAATGCTCATCTTCTTACAGATTTTAATTGAAATACTGTAAGAAGAAAATTAATGCTCAACATCTTATGGCCTTTTATTGCATGGCCATAAGAATTAAAAGAAAATTAATGCTCATCTTCTTATGGCCTTTTATTGCATGGCCATAAGAATTAGAAGAAAATTATGCTCATCTTCTTACAGATTTTAATTGAAATACTGTAAGAAGAAAATTAATGCTCAACTTCTTATGGCCTTTTATTGCATGGCCATAAGAATTAGAAGAAAATTAATGCTCATCTTCTTACAGATTTTAATTGAAATACTGTAAGAAGAAAATTAATGCTCAACTTCTTATGGCCTTTTATTGCATGGCCATAAGAATTAGAAGAAAATTAATGCTCATCTTCTTACAGATTTTAATTGAAATACTGTAAGAAGAAAATTAATGCTCAACTTCTTATGGCCTTTTATTGCATGGCCATAAGAATTAGAAGAAAATTAATGCTCATCTTCTTACAGATTTTAATTGAAATACTGTAAGAAGAAAATTAATGCTCAACTTCTTATGGCCTTTTATTGCATGGCCATAAGAATTAGAAGAAAATTAATGCTCATCTTCTTACAGATTTTAATTGAAATACTGTAAGAAGAAAATTAATGCTCAACTTCTTATGGCCTTTTATTGCATGGCCATAAGAATTAGAAGAAAATTAATGCTCATCTTCTTACAGATTTTAATTGCAATACTGTAAGAAGAAAATTAATGCTCAACTTCTTATGGCCTTTTATTGCATGGCCATAAGAATTAGAAGAAAATTAATGCTCATCTTCTTACAGATTTTAATTGAAATACTGTAAGAAGAAAACTAATGCTCAACTTCTTATGGCCTTTTATTGCATGGCCATAAGAATTAAAAGAAAATTAATGCTCATCTTCTTACAGATTTTAATTGAAATACTGTAAGAAGAAAATTAATGCTCAACTTCTTATGGCCTTTTATTGCATGGCCATAAGAATTAGAAGAAAATTAATGCTCATCTTCTTACAGATTTTAATTGAAATACTGTAAGAAGAAAATTAATGCTCAACTTCTTATGGCCTTTTATTGCATGGCCATAAGAATTAGAAGAAAATTAATGCTCATCTTCTTACAGATTTTAATTGAAATACTGTAAGAAGAAAATTAATGCTCAACTTCTTATGGCCTTTTATTGCATGGCCATAAGAATTAGAAGAAAATTAATGCTCATCTTCTTACAGATTTTAATTGAAATACTGTAAGAAGAAAATTAATGCTCAACTTCTTATGGCCTTTTATTGCATGGCCATAAGAATTAGAAGAAAATTAATGCTCATCTTCTTACAGATTTTAATTGAAATACTGTAAGAAGAAAACTAATGCTCAACATCTTATGGCCTTTTATTGCATGGCCATAAGAATTAGAAGAAAATTAATGCTCATCTTCTTACAGATATTAATTGAAATACTGTAAGAAGAAAATTAATGCTCAACTTCTTACAGATTTTAATTGAAATACTGTAAGAAGAAAATTAATGCTCAACTTCTTATGGCCTTTTATTGCATGGCCATAAGAATTAAAAGAAAATTAATGCTCATCTTCTTACAGATTTTAATTGAAATACTGTAAGAAGAAAATTAATGCTCAACTTCTTATGGCCTTTTATTGCATGGCCATAAGAATTAGAAGAAAATTAATGCTCATCTTCTTACAGATTTTAATTGAAATACTGTAAGAAGAAAATTAATGCTCAACTTCTTATGGCCTTTTATTGCATGGCCATAAGAATTAGAAGAAAATTAATGCTCATCTTCTTACAGATTTTAATTGAAATACTGTAAGAAGAAAATTAATGCTCAACTTCATATGGCCTTTTATTGCATGGCCATAAGAATTAGAAGAAAATTAATGCTCATCTTCTTACAGATATTAATTGAAATACTGTAAGAAGAAAATTAATGCTCAACTTCTTATGGCCTTTTATTGCATGGCCATAAGAATTAGAAGAAAATTAATGCTCATCTTCTTACAGATTTTAATTGAAATACTGTAAGAAGAAAATTAATGCTCAACTTCTTATGGCCTTTTATTGCATGGCCATAAGAATTAGAAGAAAATTAATGCTCATCTTCTTACAGATTTTAATTGAAATACTGTAAGAAGAAAATTAATGCTCAACTTCATATGGCCTTTTATTGCATGGCCATAAGAATTAGAAGAAAATTAATGCTCATCTTCTTACAGATATTAATTGAAATACTGTAAGAAGAAAATTAATGCTCATCTTCTTACAGATTTTAATTGAAATACTGTAAGAAGAAAATTAATGCTCAACTTCTTATGGCCTTTTATTGCATGGCCATAAGAATTAGAAGAAAATTAATGCTCATCTTCTTACAGATTTTAATTGAAATACTGTAAGAAGAAAATTAATGCTCAACTTCATATGGCCTTTTATTGCATGGCCATAAGAATTAGAAGAAAATTAATGCTCATCTTCTTACAGATATTAATTGAAATACTGTAAGAAGAAAATTAATGCTCAACTTCTTATGGCCTTTTATTGCATGGCCATAAGAATTAGAAGAAAATTAATGCTCATCTTCTTACAGATTTTAATTGAAATACTGTAAGAAGAAAATTAATGCTCAACTTCTTATGGCCTTTTATTGCATGGCCATAAGAATTAGAAGAAAATTAATGCTCATCTTCTTACAGATTTTAATTGAAATACTGTAAGAAGAAAATTAATGCTCAACTTCTTATGGCCTTTTATTGCATGGCCATAAGAATTAGAAGAAAATTAATGCTCATCTTCTTACAGATTTTAATTGAAATACTGTAAGAAGAAAATTAATGCTCAACATCTTATGGCCTTTTATTGCATGGCCATAAGAATTAGAAGAAAATTAATGCTCATCTTCTTACAGATTTTAATTGAAATACTGTAAGAAGAAAATTAATGCTCAACTTCTTATGGCCTTTTATTGCATGGCCATAAGAATTAGAAGAAAATTAATGCTCATCTTCTTACAGATTTTAATTGAAATACTGTAAGAAGAAAATTAATGCTCAACTTCTTATGGCCTTTTATTGCATGGCCATAAGAATTAGAAGAAAATTAATGCTCATCTTCTTACAGATTTTAATTGAAATACTGTAAGAAGAAAATTAATGCTCAACTTCTTATGGCCTTTTATTGCATGGCCATAAGAATTAGAAGAAAATTAATGCTCATCTTCTTACAGATTTTAATTGAAATACTGTAAGAAGAAAATTAATGCTCAACTTCTTATGGCCTTTTATTGCATGGCCATAAGAATTAGAAGAAAATTAATGCTCATCTTCTTACAGATTTTAATTGAAATACTGTAAGAAGAAAATTAATGCTCAACATCTTATGGCCTTTTATTGCATGGCCATAAGAATTAGAAGAAAATTAATGCTCATCTTCTTACAGATTTTAATTGAAATACTGTAAGAAGAAAATTAATGCTCAACTTCTTATGGCCTTTTATTGCATGGCCATAAGAATTAGAAGAAAATTAATGCTCATCTTCTTACAGATTTTAATTGAAATACTGTAAGAAGAAAATTAATGCTCAACTTCTTATGGCCTTTTATTGCATGGCCATAAGAATTAGAAGAAAATTAATGCTCATCTTCTTACAGATTTTAATTGAAATACTGTAAGAAGAAAATTAATGCTCAACTTCTTATGGCCTTTTATTGCATGGCCATAAGAATTAGAAGAAAATTAATGCTCATCTTCTTACAGATTTTAATTGAAATACTGTAAGAAGAAAATTAATGCTCAACATCTTATGGCCTTTTATTGCATGGCCATAAGAATTAGAAGAAAATTAATGCTCATCTTCTTATGGCCTTTTATTGCATGGCCATAAGAATTAGAAGAAAATTAATGCTCATCTTCTTACAGATTTTAATTGAAATACTGTAAGAAGAAAATTAATGCTCAACTTCATATGGCCTTTTATTGCATGGCCATAAGAATTAGAAGAAAATTAATGCTCAACTTCTTATGGCCTTTTATTGCATGGCCATAAGAATTAGAAGAAAATTAATGCTCATCTTCTTACAGATTTTAATTGAAATACTGTAAGAAGAAAATTAATGCTCAACATCTTATGGCCTTTTATTGCATGGCCATAAGAATTAGAAGAAAATTAATGCTCAACTTCTTATGGCCTTTTATTGCATGGCCATAAGAATTAGAAGAAAATTAATGCTCATCTTCTTACAGATTTTAATTGAAATACTGTAAGAAGAAAATTAATGCTCAACTTCTTATGGCCTTTTATTGCATGGCCATAAGAATTAGAAGAAAATTAATGCTCATCTTCTTACAGATTTTAATTGAAATACTGTAAGAAGAAAATTAATGCTCAACTTCATATGGCCTTTTATTGCATGGCCATAAGAATTAGAAGAAAATTAATGCTCATCTTCTTACAGATATTAATTGAAATACTGTAAGAAGAAAATTAATGCTCAACTTCTTATGGCCTTTTATTGCATGGCCATAAGAATTAGAAGAAAATTAATGCTCATCTTCTTACAGATTTTAATTGAAATACTGTAAGAAGAAAATTAATGCTCAACATCTTATGGCCTTTTATTGCATGGCCATAAGAATTAGAAGAAAATTAATGCTCATCTTCTTACAGATTTTAATTGAAATACTGTAAGAAGAAAATTAATGCTCAACATCTTATGGCCTTTTATTGCATGGCCATAAGAATTAGAAGAAAATTAATGCTCATCTTCTTACAGATTTTAATTGAAATACTGTAAGAAGAAAATTAATGCTCAACTTCTTATGGCCTTTTATTGCATGGCCATAAGAATTAGAAGAAAATTAATGCTCATCTTCTTACAGATTTTAATTGAAATACTGTAAGAAGAAAATTAATGCTCAACTTCATATGGCCTTTTATTGCATGGCCATAAGAATTAGAAGAAAATTAATGCTCATCTTCTTACAGATATTAATTGAAATACTGTAAGAAGAAAATTAATGCTCAACTTCTTATGGCCTTTTATTGCATGGCCATAAGAATTAGAAGAAAATTAATGCTCATCTTCTTACAGATTTTAATTGAAATACTGTAAGAAGAAAATTAATGCTCAACATCTTATGGCCTTTTATTGCATGGCCATAAGAATTAGAAGAAAATTAATGCTCATCTTCTTACAGATTTTAATTGAAATACTGTAAGAAGAAAATTAATGCTCAACTTCTTATGGCCTTTTATTGCATGGCCATAAGAATTAGAAGAAAATTAATGCTCATCTTCTTACAGATTTTAATTGCAATACTGTAAGAAGAAAATTAATGCTCAACTTCTTATGGCCTTTTATTGCATGGCCATAAGAATTAGAAGAAAATTAATGCTCATCTTCTTACAGATTTTAATTGAAATACTGTAAGAAGAAAACTAATGCTCAACTTCTTATGGCCTTTTATTGCATGGCCATAAGAATTAAAAGAAAATTAATGCTCATCTTCTTACAGATTTTAATTGCAATACTGTAAGAAGAAAATTAATGCTCAACTTCTTATGGCCTTTTATTGCATGGCCATAAGAATTAGAAGAAAATTAATGCTCATCTTCTTACAGATTTTAATTGAAATACTGTAAGAAGAAAACTAATGCTCAACTTCTTATGGCCTTTTATTGCATGGCCATAAGAATTAAAAGAAAATTAATGCTCATCTTCTTACAGATTTTAATTGAAATACTGTAAGAAGAAAATTAATGCTCATCTTCTTACAGATTTTAATTGAAATACTGTAAGAAGAAAATTAATGCTCAACTTCATATGGCCTTTTATTGCATGGCCATAAGAATTAGAAGAAAATTAATGCTCATCTTCTTACAGATATTAATTGAAATACTGTAAGAAGAAAATTAATGCTCAACTTCTTATGGCCTTTTATTGCATGGCCATAAGAATTAGAAGAAAATTAATGCTCATCTTCTTACAGATTTTAATTGAAATACTGTAAGAAGAAAATTAATGCTCAACATCTTATGGCCTTTTATTGCATGGCCATAAGAATTAGAAGAAAATTAATGCTCATCTTCTTACAGATTTTAATTGAAATACTGTAAGAAGAAAATTAATGCTCAACTTCTTATGGCCTTTTATTGCATGGCCATAAGAATTAGAAGAAAATTAATGCTCATCTTCTTACAGATTTTAATTGCAATACTGTAAGAAGAAAATTAATGCTCAACTTCTTATGGCCTTTTATTGCATGGCCATAAGAATTAGAAGAAAATTAATGCTCATCTTCTTACAGATTTTAATTGAAATACTGTAAGAAGAAAACTAATGCTCAACTTCTTATGGCCTTTTATTGCATGGCCATAAGAATTAAAAGAAAATTAATGCTCATCTTCTTACAGATTTTAATTGAAATACTGTAAGAAGAAAATTAATGCTCATCTTCTTACAGATTTTAATTGAAATACTGTAAGAAGAAAATTAATGCTCAACTTCTTATGGCCTTTTATTGCATGGCCATAAGAATTAGAAGAAAATTAATGCTCATCTTCTTACAGATTTTAATTGAAATACTGTAAGAAGAAAACTAATGCTCAACTTCTTATGGCCTTTTATTGCATGGCCATAAGAATTAAAAGAAAATTAATGCTCATCTTCTTACAGATTTTAATTGCAATACTGTAAGAAGAAAATTAATGCTCAACTTCTTATGGCCTTTTATTGCATGGCCATAAGAATTAGAAGAAAATTAATGCTCATCTTCTTACAGATTTTAATTGAAATACTGTAAGAAGAAAATTAATGCTCAACTTCTTATGGCCTTTTATTGCATGGCCATAAGAATTAGAAGAAAATAATTGCTCATCTTCTTACAGATTTTAATTGAAATACTGTAAGAAGAAAATTAATGCTCAACTTCTTATGGCCTTTTATTGCATGGCCATAAGAATTAGAAGAAAATTAATGCTCATCTTCTTACAGATTTTAATTGAAATACTGTAAGAAGAAAATTAATGCTCAACTTCTTATGGCCTTTTATTGCATGGCCATAAGAATTAGAAGAAAATTAATGCTCATCTTCTTACAGATATTAATTGAAATACTGTAAGAAGAAAATTAATGCTCAACTTCATATGGCCTTTTATTGCATGGCCATAAGAATTAGAAGAAAATTAATGCTCATCTTCTTACAGATTTTAATTGAAATACTGTAAGAAGAAAACTAATGCTCAACATCTTATGGCCTTTTATTGCATGGCCATAAGAATTAGAAGAAAATTAATGCTCATCTTCTTACAGATTTTAATTGAAATACTGTAAGAAGAAAATTAATGCTCATCTTCTTACAGATTTTAATTGAAATACTGTAAGAAGAAAATTAATGCTCAACTTCTTATGGCCTTTTATTGCATGGCCATAAGAATTAGAAGAAAATTAATGCTCATCTTCTTACAGATTTTAATTGAAATACTGTAAGAAGAAAATTAATGCTCATCTTCTTACAGATTTTAATTGAAATACTGTAAGAAGAAAATTAATGCTCAACTTCTTACAGATTTTAATTGAAATACTGTAAGAAGAAAATTAATGCTCAACTTCTTATGGCCTTTTATTGCATGGCCATAAGAATTAGAAGAAAATTAATGCTCATCTTCTTACAGATTTTAATTGAAATACTGTAAGAAGAAAATTAATGCTCAACTTCTTATGGCCTTTTATTGCATGGCCATAAGAATTAGAAGAAAATTAATGCTCATCTTCTTACAGATTTTAATTGAAATACTGTAAGAAGAAAACTAATGCTCAACATCTTATGGCCTTTTATTGCATGGCCATAAGAATTAGAAGAAAATTAATGCTCATCTTCTTACAGATTTTAATTGAAATACTGTAAGAAGAAAATTAATGCTCAACATCTTATGGCCTTTTATTGCATGGCCATAAGAATTAGAAGAAAATTAATGCTCATCTTCTTACAGATTTTAATTGAAATACTGTAAGAAGAAAACTAATGCTCAACATCTTATGGCCTTTTATTGCATGGCCATAAGAATTAGAAGAAAATTAATGCTCATCTTCTTACAGATTTTAATTGAAATACTGTAAGAAGAAAACTAATGCTCAACATCTTATGGCCTTTTATTGCATGGCCATAAGAATTAGAAGAAAATTAATGCTCATCTTCTTACAGATTTTAATTGAAATACTGTAAGAAGAAAATTAATGCTCAACTTCTTATGGCCTTTTATTGCATGGCCATAAGAATTAGAAGAAAATTAATGCTCATCTTCTTACAGATTTTAATTGAAATACTGTAAGAAGAAAATTAATGCTCAACTTCTTATGGCCTTTTATTGCATGGCCATAAGAATTAAAAGAAAATTAATGCTCATCTTCTTACAGATTTTAATTGAAATACTGTAAGAAGAAAATTAATGCTCATCTTCTTACAGATTTTAATTGAAATACTGTAAGAAGAAAATTAATGCTCAACATCTTATGGCCTTTTATTGCATGGCCATAAGAATTAGAAGAAAATTAATGCTCATCTTCTTACAGATTTTAATTGAAATACTGTAAGAAGAAAATTAATGCTCAACATCTTATGGCCTTTTATTGCATGGCCATAAGAATTAGAAGAAAATTAATGCTCATCTTCTTACAGATTTTAATTGAAATACTGTAAGAAGAAAACTAATGCTCAACATCTTATGGCCTTTTATTGCATGGCCATAAGAATTAGAAGAAAATTAATGCTCAACTTCTTATGGCCTTTTATTGCATGGCCATAAGAATTAGAAGAAAATTAATGCTCATCTTCTTACAGATTTTAATTGAAATACTGTAAGAAGAAAATTAATGCTCAACTTCTTATGGCCTTTTATTGCATGGCCATAAGAATTAGAAGAAAATTAATGCTCATCTTCTTATGGCCTTTTATTGCATGGCCATAAGAATTAGAAGAAAATTAATGCTCATCTTCTTACAGATTTTAATTGAAATACTGTAAGAAGAAAACTAATGCTCAACATCTTATGGCCTTTTATTGCATGGCCATAAGAATTAGAAGAAAATTAATGCTCAACTTCTTATGGCCTTTTGTTGCATGGCCATAAGAATTAGAAGAAAATTAATGCTCATCTTCTTACAGATTTTAATTGAAATACTGTAAGAAGAAAACTAATGCTCAACATCTTATGGCCTTTTATTGCATGGCCATAAGAATTAGAAGAAAATTAATGCTCATCTTCTTACAGATTTTAATTGAAATACTGTAAGAAGAAAATTAATGCTCAACTTCTTACAGATTTTAATTGAAATACTGTAAGAAGAAAACTAATGCTCAACATCTTATGGCCTTTTATTGCATGGCCATAAGAATTAGAAGAAAATTAATGCTCATCTTCTTACAGATTTTAATTGAAATACTGTAAGAAGAAAACTAATGCTAAACATCTTATGGCCTTTTATTGCATGGCCATAAGAATTAGAAGAAAATTAATGCTCATCTTCTTACAGATTTTAATTGAAATACTGTAAGAAGAAAATTAATGCTCAACTTCTTATGGCCTTTTATTGCATGGCCATAAGAATTAGAAGAAAATTAATGCTCATCTTCTTACAGATTTTAATTGAAATACTGTAAGAAGAAAATTAATGCTCAACTTCTTATGGCCTTTTATTGCATGGCCATAAGAATTAAAAGAAAATTAATGCTCATCTTCTTACAGATTTTAATTGAAATACTGTAAGAAGAAAATTAATGCTCATCTTCTTACAGATTTTAATTGAAATACTGTAAGAAGAAAATTAATGCTCAACATCTTATGGCCTTTTATTGCATGGCCATAAGAATTAGAAGAAAATTAATGCTCATCTTCTTACAGATTTTAATTGAAATACTGTAAGAAGAAAATTAATGCTCAACTTCTTATGGCCTTTTATTGCATGGCCATAAGAATTAAAAGAAAATTAATGCTCATCTTCTTACAGATTTTAATTGAAATACTGTAAGAAGAAAATTAATGCTCAACTTCTTATGGCCTTTTATTGCATGGCCATAAGAATTAGAAGAAAATTAATGCTCATCTTCTTACAGATTTTAATTGAAATACTGTAAGAAGAAAATTAATGCTCAACTTCTTATGGCCTTTTATTGCATGGCCATAAGAATTAAAAGAAAATTAATGCTCATCTTCTTACAGATTTTAATTGAAATACTGTAAGAAGAAAATTAATGCTCAACATCTTATGGCCTTTTATTGCATGGCCATAAGAATTAGAAGAAAATTAATGCTCATCTTCTTACAGATTTTAATTGAAATACTGTAAGAAGAAAACTAATGCTCAACATCTTATGGCCTTTTATTGCATGGCCATAAGAATTAGAAGAAAATTAATGCTCAACTTCTTATGGCCTTTTATTGCATGGCCATAAGAATTAGAAGAAAATTAATGCTCATCTTCTTACAGATTTTAATTGAAATACTGTAAGAAGAAAATTAATGCTCAACTTCTTATGGCCTTTTATTGCATGGCCATAAGAATTAGAAGAAAATTAATGCTCATCTTCTTATGGCCTTTTATTGCATGGCCATAAGAATTAGAAGAAAATTAATGCTCATCTTCTTACAGATTTTAATTGAAATACTGTAAGAAGAAAACTAATGCTCAACATCTTATGGCCTTTTATTGCATGGCCATAAGAATTAGAAGAAAATTAATGCTCAACTTCTTATGGCCTTTTATTGCATGGCCATAAGAATTAGAAGAAAATTAATGCTCATCTTCTTACAGATTTTAATTGAAATACTGTAAGAAGAAAACTAATGCTCAACTTCTTATGGCCTTTTATTGCATGGCCATAAGAATTAGAAGAAAATTAATGCTCAACTTCTTATGGCCTTTTATTGCATGGCCATAAGAATTAGAAGAAAATTAATGCTCATCTTCTTACAGATTTTAATTGAAATACTGTAAGAAGAAAACTAATGCTCAACATCTTATGGCCTTTTATTGCATGGCCATAAGAATTAGAAGAAAATTAATGCTCAACTTCTTATGGCCTTTTATTGCATGGCCATAAGAATTAGAAGAAAATTAATGCTCATCTTCTTACAGATTTTAATTGAAATACTGTAAGAAGAAAACTAATGCTCAACTTCTTATGGCCTTTTATTGCATGGCCATAAGAATTAGAAGAAAATTAATGCTCAACTTCTTATGGCCTTTTATTGCATGGCCATAAGAATTAGAAGAAAATTAATGCTCATCTTCTTACAGATTTTAATTGAAATACTGTAAGAAGAAAACTAATGCTCAACATCTTATGGCCTTTTATTGCATGGCCATAAGAATTAGAAGAAAATTAATGCTCAACTTCTTATGGCCTTTTATTGCATGGCCATAAGAATTAGAAGAAAATTAATGCTCATCTTCTTACAGATTTTAATTGAAATACTGTAAGAAGAAAATTAATGCTCAACTTCTTATGGCCTTTTATTGCATGGCCATAAGAATTAGAAAAAAATTATGCTCATCTTCTTACAGATTTTAATTGAAATACTGTAAGAAGAAAATTAATGCTCAACTTCTTATGGCCTTTTATTGCATGGCCATAAGAATTAGAAGAAAATTAATGCTCATCTTCTTACAGATTTTAATTGAAATACTGTAAGAAGAAAATTAATGCTCAACTTCTTATGGCCTTTTATTGCATGGCCATAAGAATTAGAAGAAAATTAATGCTCAACTTCTTATGGCCTTTTATTGCATGGCCATAAGAATTAGAAGAAAATTAATGCTCATCTTCTTACAGATTTTAATTGAAATACTGTAAGAAGAAAATTAATGCTCAACTTCTTATGGCCTTTTATTGCATGGCCATAAGAATTAGAAGAAAATTAATGCTCAACTTCTTATGGCCTTTTATTGCATGGCCATAAGAATTAGAAGAAAATTAATGCTCAACTTCTTATGGCCTTTTATTGCATGGCCATAAGAATTAGAAGAAAATTAATGCTCATCTTCTTACAGATTTTAATTGAAATACTGGAAGAAGAAAACTAATGCTCAACAATTTATGGCCTTTTATTGCATGGCCATAAGAATTAGAAGAAAATTAATGCTCATCTTCTTACAGATTTTAATTGAAATACTGTAAGAAGAAAATTAATGCTCAACTTCTTATGGCCTTTTATTGCATGGCCATAAGAATTAGAAGAAAATTAATGCTCAACTTCTTATGGCCTTTTATTGCATGGCCATAAGAATTAGAAGAAAATTAATGCTCAACTTCTTATGGCCTTTTATTGCATGGCCATAAGAATTAGAAGAAAATTAATGCTCAACTTCTTATGGCCTTTTATTGCATGGCCATAAGAATTAGAAGAAAATTAATGCTCATCTTCTTACAGATTTTAATTGAAATACTGTAAGAAGAAAATTAATGCTCAACTTCTTATGGCCTTTTATTGCATGGCCATAAGAATTAGAAGAAAATTAATGCTCAACTTCTTACAGATTTTAATTGAAATACTGTAAGAAGAAAATTAATGCTCAACTTCTTATGGCCTTTTATTGCATGGCCATAAGAATTAGAAGAAAATTAATGCTCATCTTCTTACAGATTTTAATTGAAATACTGTAAGAAGAAAATTAATGCTCAACTTCTTATGGCCTTTTATTGCATGGCCATAAGAATTAGAAGAAAATTAATGCTCAACTTCTTATGGCCTTTTATTGCATGGCCATAAGAATTAGAAGAAAATTAATGCTCATCTTCTTACAGATTTTAATTGAAATACTGTAAGAAGAAAATTAATGCTCAACTTCTTATGGCCTTTTATTGCATGGCCATAAGAATTAGAAGAAAATTAATGCTCAACTTCTTATGGCCTTTTATTGCATGGCCATAAGAATTAGAAGAAAATTAATGCTCATCTTCTTACAGATTTTAATTGAAATACTGTAAGAAGAAAACTAATGCTCAACTTCTTATGGCCTTTTATTGCATGGCCATAAGAATTAGAAGAAAATTAATGCTCATCTTCTTACAGATTTTAATTGAAATACTGTAAGAAGAAAATTAATGCTCAACTTCTTATGGCCTTTTATTGCATGGCCATAAGAATTAGAAGAAAATTAATGCTCAACTTCTTATGGCCTTTTATTGCATGGCCATAAGAATTAGAAGAAAATTAATGCTCAACTTCTTATGGCCTTTTATTGCATGGCCATAAGAATTAGAAGAAAATTAATGCTCAACTTCTTATGGCCTTTTATTGCATGGCCATAAGAATTAGAAGAAAATTAATGCTCAACTTCTTATGGCCTTTTATTGCATGGCCATAAGAATTAGAAGAAAATTAATGCTCAACTTCTTATGGCCTTTTATTGCATGGCCATAAGAATTAGAAGAAAATTAATGCTCATCTTCTTACAGATTTTAATTGAAATACTGTAAGAAGAAAACTAATGCTCAACATCTTATGGCCTTTTATTGCATGGCCATAAGAATTAGAAGAAAATTAATGCTCAACTTCTTATGGCCTTTTATTGCATGGCCATAAGAATTAGAAGAAAATTAATGCTCATCTTCTTACAGATTTTAATTGAAATACTGTAAGAAGAAAATTAATGCTCAACTTCTTATGGCCTTTTATTGCATGGCCATAAGAATTAGAAGAAAATTAATGCTCAACTTCTTATGGCCTTTTATTGCATGGCCATAAGAATTAGAAGAAAATTAATGCTCATCTTCTTACAGATTTTAATTGAAATACTGTAAGAAGAAAACTAATGCTCAACATCTTATGGCCTTTTATTGCATGGCCATAAGAATTAGAAGAAAATTAATGCTCAACTTCTTATGGCCTTTTATTGCATGGCCATAAGAATTAGAAGAAAATTAATGCTCATCTTCTTACAGATTTTAATTGAAATACTGTAAGAAGAAAACTAATGCTCAACATCTTATGGCCTTTTATTGCATGGCCATAAGAATTAGAAGAAAATTAATGCTCAACTTCTTTTGGCCTTTTATTGCATGGCCATAAGAATTAGAAGAAAATTAATGCTCATCTTCTTATAGATTTTAATTGAAATACTGTAAGAAGAAAATTAATGCTCAACTTCTTATGGCCTTTTATTGCATGGCCATAAGAATTAGAAGAAAATTAATGCTCATCTTCTTACAGATTTTAATTGAAATACTGTAAGAAGAAAATTAATGCTCAACTTCT
Source organism: Panagrolaimus sp. LJ2414 (assembly GCA_024447195.1). Classification (NCBI taxonomy): domain Eukaryota; kingdom Metazoa; phylum Nematoda; class Chromadorea; order Rhabditida; family Panagrolaimidae; genus Panagrolaimus; species Panagrolaimus sp. LJ2414. The sequence goes on along the minus strand of JAMRXY010000059.1, from coordinate 522,032 downwards.
TATGGCCTTTTATTGAATGGCCATAAGAATTAGAAGAAAATTAATGCTCAACTTCTTATGGCCTTTTATTGCATGGCCATAAGAATTAGAAGAAAATTAATGCTCATCTTCTTACAGATTTTAATTGAAATACTGTAAGAAGAAAACTAATGCTCAACTTCTTATGGCCTTTTATTGCATGGCCATAAGAATTAGAAGAAAATTAATGCTCATCTTCTTACAGATTTTAATTGAAATACTGTAAGAAGAAAATTAATGCTCAACTTCTTATGGCCTTTTATTGCATGGCCATAAGAATTAGAAGAAAATTAATGCTCAACTTCTTATGGCCTTTTATTGCATGGCCATAAGAATTAGAAGAAAATTAATGCTCATCTTCTTACAGATTTTAATTGAAATACTGTAAGAAGAAAACTAATGCTCAACTTCTTATGGCCTTTTATTGCATGGCCATAAGAATTAGAAGAAAATTAATGCTCAACCTCTTATGGCCTTTTATTGCATGGCCATAAGAATTAGAAGAAAATTAATGCTCATCTTCTTACAGATTTTAATTGAAATACTGTAAGAAGAAAATTAATGCTCAACTTCTTATGGCCTTTTATTGCATGGCCATAAGAATTAGAAGAAAATTAATGCTCATCTTCTTACAGATTTTAATTGAAATACTGTAAGAAGAAAATTAATGCTCAACTTATTATGGCCTTTTATTGCATGGCCATAAGAATTAGAAGAAAATTAATGCTCATCTTCTTACAGATTTTAATTGAAATACTGTAAGAAGAAAATTAATGCTCAACTTCTTATGGCCTTTTATTGCATGGCCATAAGAATTAGAAGAAAATTAATGCTCAACTTCTTATGGCCTTTTATTGCATGGCCATAAGAATTAGAAGAAAATTAATGCTCATCTTCTTACAGATTTTAATTGAAATACTGTAAGAAGAAAACTAATGCTCAACATCTTATGGCCTTTTATTGCATGGCCATAAGAATTAGAAGAAAATTAATGCTCAACCTCTTATGGCCTTTTATTGCATGGCCATAAGAATTAGAAGAAAATTAATGCTCATCTTCTTACAGATTTTAATTGAAATACTGTAAGAAGAAAATTAATGCTCAACTTCTTATGGCCTTTTATTGCATGGCCATAAGAATTAGAAGAAAATTAATGCTCATCTTCTTACAGATTTTAATTGAAATACTGTAAGAAGAAAATTAATGCTCAACTTCTTATGGCCTTTTATTGCATGGCCATAAGAATTAGAAGAAAATTAATGCTCAACTTCTTATGGCCTTTTATTGCATGGCCATAAGAATTAGAAGAAAATTAATGCTCATCTTCTTACAGATTTTAATTGAAATACTGTAAGAAGAAAACTAATGCTCAACATCTTATGGCCTTTTATTGCATGGCCATAAGAATTAGAAGAAAATTAATGCTCATCTTCTTACAGATTTTAATTGAAATACTGTAAGAAGAAAATTAATGCTCAACTTCTTATGGCCTTTTATTGCATGGCCATAAGAATTAGAAGAAAATTAATGCTCAACTTCTTATGGCCTTTTATTGCATGGCCATAAGAATTAGAAGAAAATTAATGCTCATCTTCTTACAGATTTTAATTGAAATACTGTAAGAAGAAAATTAATGCTCAACTTCTTATGGCCTTTTATTGCATGGCCATAAGAATTAGAAGAAAATTAATGCTCATCTTCTTACAGATTTTAATTGAAATACTGTAAGAAGAAAATTAATGCTCAACTTCTTATGGCCTTTTATTGCATGGCCATAAGAATTAGAAGAAAATTAATGCTCATCTTCTTACAGATTTTAATTGAAATACTGTAAGAAGAAAATTAATGCTCAACTTCTTATGGCCTTTTATTGCATGGCCATAAGAATTAGAAGAAAATTAATGCTCAACTTCTTATGGCCTTTTATTGCATGGCCATAAGAATTAGAAGAAAATTAATGCTCAACTTCTTATGGCCTTTTATTGCATGGCCATAAGAATTAGAAGAAAATTAATGCTCATCTTCTTACAGATTTTAATTGAAATACTGTAAGAAGAAAATTAATGCTCAACTTCTTATGGCCTTTTATTGCATGGCCATAAGAATTAGAAGAAAATTAATGCTCAACTTCTTATGGCCTTTTATTGCATGGCCATAAGAATTAGAAGAAAATTAATGCTCAACTTCTTATGGCCTTTTATTGCATGGCCATAAGAATTAGAAGAAAATTAATGCTCAACTTCTTATGGCCTTTTATTGCATGGCCATAAGAATTAGAAGAAAATTAATGCTCATCTTCTTACAGATTTTAATTGAAATACTGTAAGAAGAAAACTAATGCTCAACATCTTATGGCCTTTTATTGCATGGCCATAAGAATTAGAAGAAAATTAATGCTCAACTTCTTATGGCCTTTTATTGCATGGCCATAAGAATTAGAAGAAAATTAATGCTCATCTTCTTACAGATTTTAATTGAAATACTGTAAGAAGAAAATTAATGCTCAACTTCTTATGGCCTTTTATTGCATGGCCATAAGAATTAGAAGAAAATTAATGCTCAACTTCTTATGGCCTTTTATTGCATGGCCATAAGAATTAGAAGAAAATTAATGCTCATCTTCTTACAGATTTTAATTGAAATACTGGAAGAAGAAAACTAATGCTCAACATCTTATGGCCTTTTATTGCATGGCCATAAGAATTAGAAGAAAATTAATGCTCAACTTCTTATGGCCTTTTATTGCATGGCCATAAGAATTAGAAGAAAATTAATGCTCATCTTCTTACAGATTTTAATTGAAATACTGTAAGAAGAAAATTAATGCTCAACTTCTTATGGCCTTTTATTGCATGGCCATAAGAATTAGAAGAAAATTAATGCTCATCTTCTTACAGATTTTAATTGAAATACTGTAAGAAGAAAACTAATGCTCAACTTCTTATGGCCTTTTATTGCATGGCCATAAGAATTAGAAGAAAATTAATGCTCATCTTCTTACAGATTTTAATTGAAATACTGTAAGAAGAAAATTAATGCTCATCTTCTTACAGATTTTAATTGAAATACTGTAAGAAGAAAATTAATGCTCATCTTCTTACAGATTTTAATTGAAATACTGTAAGAAGAAAATTAATGCTCATCTTCTTACAGATTTTAATTGAAATACTGTAAGAAGAAAATTAATGCTCATCTTCTTACAGATTTTAATTGAAATACTGTAAGAAGAAAATTAATGCTCAACTTCTTATGGCCTTTTATTGCATGGCCATAAGAATTAGAAGAAAATTAATGCTCAACTTCTTATGGCCTTTTATTGCATGGCCATAAGAATTAGAAGAAAATTAATGCTCATCTTCTTACAGATTTTAATTGAAATACTGTAAGAAGAAAACTAATGCTCAACATCTTATGGCCTTTTATTGCATGGCCATAAGAATTAGAAGAAAATTAATGCTCAACTTCTTATGGCCTTTTATTGCATGGCCATAAGAATTAGAAGAAAATTAATGCTCAACTTCTTATGGCCTTTTATTGCATGGCCATAAGAATTAGAAGAAAATTAATGCTCATCTTCTTACAGATTTTAATTGAAATACTGTAAGAAGAAAATTAATGCTCAACTTCTTATGGCCTTTTATTGCATGGCCATAAGAATTAGAAGAAAATTAATGCTCAACTTCTTATGGCCTTTTATTGCATGGCCATAAGAATTAGAAGAAAATTAATGCTCATCTTCTTACAGATTTTAATTGAAATACTGGAAGAAGAAAATTAATGCTCAACATCTTATGGCCTTTTATTGCATGGCCATAAGAATTAGAAGAAAATTAATGCTCATCTTCTTACAGATTTTAATTGAAATACTGTAAGAAGAAAACTAATGCTCAACATCTTATGGCCTTTTATTGCATGGCCATAAGAATTAGAAGAAAATTAATGCTCATCTTCTTACAGATTTTAATTGAAATACTGTAAGAAGAAAATTAATGCTCAACATCTTATGGCCTTTTATTGCATGGCCATAAGAATTAGAAGAAAATTAATGCTCAACTTCTTATGGCCTTTTATTGCATGGCCATAAGAATTAGAAGAAAATTAATGCTCAACTTCTTATGGCCTTTTATTGCATGGCCATAAGAATTAGAAGAAAATTAATGCTCATCTTCTTACAGATTTTAATTGAAATACTGGAAGAAGAAAATTAATGCTCAACTTCTTATGGCCTTTTATTGCATGGCCATAAGAATTAGAAGAAAATTAATGCTCAACTTCTTATGGCCTTTTATTGCATGGCCATAAGAATTAGAAGAAAATTAATGCTCATCTTCTTACAGATTTTAATTGAAATACTGTAAGAAGAAAACTAATGCTCAACATCTTATGGCCTTTTATTGCATGGCCATAAGAATTAGAAGAAAATTAATGCTCAACTTCTTATGGCCTTTTATTGCATGGCCATAAGAATTAGAAGAAAATTAATGCTCATCTTCTTACAGATTTTAATTGAAATACTGTAAGAAGAAAATTAATGCTCAACTTCTTATGGCCTTTTATTGCATGGCCATAAGAATTAGAAGAAAATTAATGCTCAACTTCTTATGGCCTTTTATTGCATGGCCATAAGAATTAGAAGAAAATTAATGCTCATCTTCTTACAGATTTTAATTGAAATACTGTAAGAAGAAAACTAATGCTCAACTTCTTATGGCCTTTTATTGCATGGCCAAAAGAATTAGAAGAAAATTAATGCTCATCTTCTTACAGATTTTAATTGAAATACTGTAAGAAGAAAATTAATGCTCATCTTCTTACAGATTTTAATTGAAATACTGTAAGAAGAAAATTAATGCTCATCTTCTTACAGATTTTAATTGAAATACTGTAAGAAGAAAATTAATGCTCAACTTCTTATGGCCTTTTATTGCATGGCCATAAGAATTAGAAGAAAATTAATGCTCATCTTCTTACAGATTTTAATTGAAATACTGTAAGAAGAAAATTAATGCTCAACTTCTTATGGCCTTTTATTGCATGGCCATAAGAATTAGAAGAAAATTAATGCTCAACTTCTTATGGCCTTTTATTGCATGGCCATAAGAATTAGAAGAAAATTAATGCTCATCTTCTTACAGATTTTAATTGAAATACTGTAAGAAGAAAATTAATGCTCAACATCTTATGGCCTTTTATTGCATGGCCATAAGAATTAGAAGAAAATTAATGCTCAACTTCTTATGGCCTTTTATTGCATGGCCATAAGAATTAGAAGAAAATTAATGCTCATCTTCTTACAGATTTTAATTGAAATACTGTAAGAAGAAAACTAATGCTCAACATCTTATGGCCTTTTATTGCATGGCCATAAGAATTAGAAGAAAATTAATGCTCAACTTCTTATGGCCTTTTATTGCATGGCCATAAGAATTAGAAGAAAATTAATGCTCAACTTCTTATGGCCTTTTATTGCATGGCCATAAGAATTAGAAGAAAATTAATGCTCATCTTCTTACAGATTTTAATTGAAATACTGGAAGAAGAAAATTAATGCTCAACATCTTATGGCCTTTTATTGCATGGCCATAAGAATTAGAAGAAAATTAATGCTCAACTTCTTATGGCCTTTTATTGCATGGCCATAAGAATTAGAAGAAAATTAATGCTCATCTTCTTACAGATTTTAATTGAAATACTGTAAGAAGAAAACTAATGCTCAACATCTTATGGCCTTTTATTGCATGGCCATAAGAATTAGAAGAAAATTAATGCTCAACTTCTTATGGCCTTTTATTGCATGGCCATAAGAATTAGAAGAAAATTAATGCTCATCTTCTTACAGATTTTAATTGAAATACTGTAAGAAGAAAATTAATGCTCAACTTCTTATGGCCTTTTATTGCATGGCCATAAGAATTAGAAGAAAATTAATGCTCAACTTCTTATGGCCTTTTATTGCATGGCCATAAGAATTAGAAGAAAATTAATGCTCATCTTCTTACAGATTTTAATTGAAATACTGTAAGAAGAAAACTAATGCTCAACTTCTTATGGCCTTTTATTGCATGGCCATAAGAATTAGAAGAAAATTAATGCTCATCTTCTTACAGATTTTAATTGAAATACTGTAAGAAGAAAATTAATGCTCATCTTCTTACAGATTTTAATTGAAATACTGTAAGAAGAAAATTAATGCTCATCTTCTTACAGATTTTAATTGAAATACTGTAAGAAGAAAATTAATGCTCAACTTCTTATGGCCTTTTATTGCATGGCCATAAGAATTAGAAGAAAATTAATGCTCATCTTCTTACAGATTTTAATTGAAATACTGTAAGAAGAAAATTAATGCTCAACTTCTTATGGCCTTTTATTGCATGGCCATAAGAATTAGAAGAAAATTAATGCTCAACTTCTTATGGCCTTTTATTGCATGGCCATAAGAATTAGAAGAAAATTAATGCTCATCTTCTTACAGATTTTAATTGAAATACTGGAAGAAGAAAACTAATGCTCAACATCTTATGGCCTTTTATTGCATGGCCATAAGAATTAGAAGAAAATTAATGCTCAACTTCTTATGGCCTTTTATTGCATGGCCATAAGAATTAGAAGAAAATTAATGCTCATCTTCTTACAGATTTTAATTGAAATACTGGAAGAAGAAAACTAATGCTCAACATCTTATGGCCTTTTATTGCATGGCCATAAGAATTAGAAGAAAATTAATGCTCAACTTCTTATGGCCTTTTATTGCATGGCCATAAGAATTAGAAGAAAATTAATGCTCATCTTCTTACAGATTTTAATTGAAATACTGTAAGAAGAAAACTAATGCTCAACATCTTATGGCCTTTTATTGCATGGCCATAAGAATTAGAAGAAAATTAATGCTCAACTTCTTATGGCCTTTTATTGCATGGCCATAAGAATTAGAAGAAAATTAATGCTCATCTTCTTACAGATTTTAATTGAAATACTGTAAGAAGAAAATTAATGCTCAACTTCTTATGGCCTTTTATTGCATGGCCATAAGAATTAGAAGAAAATTAATGCTCATCTTCTTACAGATTTTAATTGAAATACTGTAAGAAGAAAACTAATGCTCAACATCTTATGGCCTTTTATTGCATGGCCATAAGAATTAGAAGAAAATTAATGCTCAACTTCTTATGGCCTTTTATTGCATGGCCATAAGAATTAGAAGAAAATTAATGCTCAACTTCTTATGGCCTTTTATTGCATGGCCATAAGAATTAGAAGAAAATTAATGCTCATCTTCTTATGGCCTTTTATTGCATGGCCATAAGAATTAGAAGAAAATTAATGCTCATCTTCTTACAGATTTTAATTGAAATACTGTAAGAAGAAAACTAATGCTCAACATCTTATGGCCTTTTATTGCATGGCCATAAGAATTAGAAGAAAATTAATGCTCAACTTCTTATGGCCTTTTATTGCATGGCCATAAGAATTAGAAGAAAATTAATGCTCATCTTCTTACAGATTTTAATTGAAATACTGTAAGAAGAAAATTAATGCTCAACTTCTTATGGCCTTTTATTGCATGGCCATAAGAATTAGAAGAAAATTAATGCTCATCTTCTTACAGATTTTAATTGAAATACTGTAAGAAGAAAATTAATGCTCAACTTCTTATGGCCTTTTATTGCATGGCCATAAGAATTAGAAGAAAATTAATGCTCAACTTCTTATGGCCTTTTATTGCATGGCCATAAGAATTAGAAGAAAATTAATGCTCATCTTCTTACAGATTTTAATTGAAATACTGTAAGAAGAAAACTAATGCTCAACATCTTATGGCCTTTTATTGCATGGCCATAAGAATTAGAAGAAAATTAATGCTCAACTTCTTATGGCCTTTTATTGCATGGCCATAAGAATTAGAAGAAAATTAATGCTCAACTTCTTATGGCCTTTTATTGCATGGCCATAAGAATTAGAAGAAAATTAATGCTCAACTTCTTATGGCCTTTTATTGCATGGCCATAAGAATTAGAAGAAAATTAATGCTCATCTTCTTACAGATTTTAATTGAAATGCTGTAAGAAGAAAATTAATGCTCAACTTCTTATGGCCTTTTATTGCATGGCCATAAGAATTAGAAGAAAATTAATGCTCAACTTCTTATGGCCTTTTATTGCATGGCCATAAGAATTAGAAGAAAATTAATGCTCATCTTCTTACAGATTTTAATTGAAATACTGTAAGAAGAAAACTAATGCTCAACATCTTATGGCCTTTTATTGCATGGCCATAAGAATTAGAAGAAAATTAATGCTCAACTTCTTATGGCCTTTTATTGCATGGCCATAAGAATTAGAAGAAAATTAATGCTCAACTTCTTATGGCCTTTTATTGCATGGCCATAAGAATTAGAAGAAAATTAATGCTCAACTTCTTATGGCCTTTTATTGCATGGCCATAAGAATTAGAAGAAAATTAATGCTCATCTTCTTACAGATTTTAATTGAAATACTGTAAGAAGAAAATTAATGCTCAACTTCTTATGGCCTTTTATTGCATGGCCATAAGAATTAGAAGAAAATTAATGCTCAACTTCTTATGGCCTTTTATTGCATGGCCATAAGAATTAGAAGAAAATTAATGCTCAACTTCTTATGGCCTTTTATTGCATGGCCATAAGAATTAGAAGAAAATTAATGCTCAACTTCTTATGGCCTTTTATTGCATGGCCATAAGAATTAGAAGAAAATTAATGCTCATCTTCTTACAGATTTTAATTGAAATACTGTAAGAAGAAAACTAATGCTCAACATCTTATGGCCTTTTATTGCATGGCCATAAGAATTAGAAGAAAATTAATGCTCAACTTCTTATGGCCTTTTATTGCATGGCCATAAGAATTAGAAGAAAATTAATGCTCATCTTCTTACAGATTTTAATTGAAATACTGTAAGAAGAAAATTAATGCTCAACTTCTTATGGCCTTTTATTGCATGGCCATAAGAATTAGAAGAAAATTAATGCTCATCTTCTTACAGATTTTAATTGAAATACTGTAAGAAGAAAATTAATGCTCAACTTCTTATGGCCTTTTATTGCATGGCCATAAGAATTAGAAGAAAATTAATGCTCATCTTCTTACAGATTTTAATTGAAATACTGTAAGAAGAAAACTAATGCTCAACATCTTATGGCCTTTTATTGCATGGCCATAAGAATTAGAAGAAAATTAATGCTCAACTTCTTATGGCCTTTTATTGCATGGCCATAAGAATTAGAAGAAAATTAATGCTCATCTTCTTACAGATTTTAATTGAAATACTGTAAGAAGAAAATTAATGCTCAACTTCTTATGGCCTTTTATTGCATGGCCATAAGAATTAGAAGAAAATTAATGCTCAACTTCTTATGGCCTTTTATTGCATGGCCATAAGAATTAGAAGAAAATTAATGCTCATCTTCTTACAGATTTTAATTGAAATACTGTAAGAAGAAAACTAATGCTCAACATCTTATGGCCTTTTATTGCATGGCCATAAGAATTAGAAGAAAATTAATGCTCAACTTCTTATGGCCTTTTATTGCATGGCCATAAGAATTAGAAGAAAATTAATGCTCATCTTCTTACAGATTTTAATTGAAATACTGTAAGAAGAAAACTAATGCTCAACATCTTATGGCCTTTTATTGCATGGCCATAAGAATTAGAAGAAAATTAATGCTCAACTTCTTATAGCCTTTTATTGCATGGCCATAAGAATTAGAAGAAAATTAATGCTCATCTTCTTACAGATTTTAATTGAAATACTGTAAGAAGAAAATTAATGCTCAACTTCTTATGGCCTTTTATTGCATGGCCATAAGAATTAGAAGAAAATTAATGCTCAACTTCTTATGGCCTTTTATTGCATGGCCATAAGAATTAGAAGAAAATTAATGCTCATCTTCTTACAGATTTTAATTGAAATACTGGAAGAAGAAAACTAATGCTCAACATCTTATGGCCTTTTATTGCATGGCCATAAGAATTAGAAGAAAATTAATGCTCAACTTCTTATGGCCTTTTATTGCATGGCCATAAGAATTAGAAGAAAATTAATGCTCATCTTCTTACAGATTTTAATTGAAATACTGTAAGAAGAAAATTAATGCTCAACTTCTTATGGCCTTTTATTGCATGGCCATAAGAATTAGAAGAAAATTAATGCTCATCTTCTTACAGATTTTAATTGAAATACTGTAAGAAGAAAATTAATGCTCAACTTCTTATGGCCTTTTATTGCATGGCCATAAGAATTAGAAGAAAATTAATGCTCAACTTCTTATGGCCTTTTATTGCATGGCCATAAGAATTAGAAGAAAATTAATGCTCATCTTCTTACAGATTTTAATTGAAATACTGTAAGAAGAAAATTAATGCTCAACTTCTTATGGCCTTTTATTGCATGGCCATAAGAATTAGAAGAAAATTAATGCTCAACTTCTTATGGCCTTTTATTGCATGGCCATAAGAATTAGAAGAAAATTAATGCTCAACTTCTTATGGCCTTTTATTGCATGGCCATAAGAATTAGAAGAAAATTAATGCTCAACTTCTTATGGCCTTTTATTGCATGGCCATAAGAATTAGAAGAAAATTAATGCTCAACTTCTTATGGCCTTTTATTGCATGGCCATAAGAATTAAAAGAAAATTAATGCTCATCTTCTTACAGATTTTAATTGAAATACTGTAAGAAGAAAATTAATGCTCAACTTCTTATGGCCTTTTATTGCATGGCCATAAGAATTAGAAGAAAATTAATGCTCAACTTCTTATGGCCTTTTATTGCATGGCCATAAGAATTAGAAGAAAATTAATGCTCAACTTCTTATGGCCTTTTATTGCATGGCCATAAGAATTAGAAGAAAATTAATGCTCATCTTCTTACAGATTTTAATTGAAATACTGTAAGAAGAAAATTAATGCTCAACTTCTTATGGCCTTTTATTGCATGGCCATAAGAATTAGAAGAAAATTAATGCTCATCTTCTTACAGATTTTAATTGAAATACTGTAAGAAGAAAATTAATGCTCAACATCTTATGGCCTTTTATTGCATGGCCATAAGAATTAGAAGAAAATTAATGCTCATCTTCTTACAGATTTTAATTGAAATACTGTAAGAAGAAAATTAATGCTCAACTTCTTATGGCCTTTTATTGCATGGCCATAAGAATTAGAAGAAAATTAATGCTCATCTTCTTACAGATTTTAATTGAAATACTGTAAGAAGAAAATTAATGCTCAACTTCTTATGGCCTTTTATTGCATGGCCATTAGAATTAGAAGAAAATTAATGCTCAACTTCTTATGGCCTTTTATTGCATGGCCATAAGAATTAAAAGAAAATTAATGCTCATCTTCTTACAGATTTTAATTGAAATACTGTAAGAAGAAAATTAATGCTCAACTTCTTATGGCCTTTTATTGCATGGCCATAAGAATTAGAAGAAAATTAATGCTCAACTTCTTATGGCCTTTTATTGCATGGCCATAAGAATTAAAAGAAAATTAATGCTCAACATCTTATGGCCTTTTATTGCATGGCCATAAGAATTAGAAGAAAATTAATGCTCAACTTCTTATGGCCTTTTATTGCATGGCCATAAGAATTAGAAGAAAATTAATGCTCAACTTCTTATGGCCTTTTATTGCATGGCCATAAGAATTAAAAGAAAATTAATGCTCATCTTCTTACAGATTTTAATTGAAATACTGTAAGAAGAAAATTAATGCTCAACTTCTTATGGCCTTTTATTGCATGGCCATAAGAATTAGAAGAAAATTAATGCTCAACTTCTTATGGCCTTTTATTGCATGGCCATAAGAATTAGAAGAAAATTAATGCTCAACTTCTTATGGCCTTTTATTGCATGGCCATAAGAATTAAAAGAAAATTAATGCTCATCTTCTTACAGATTTTAATTGAAATACTGTAAGAAGAAAATTAATGCTCAACTTCTTATGGCCTTTTATTGCATGGCCATAAGAATTAGAAGAAAATTAATGCTCAACTTCTTATGGCCTTTTATTGCATGGCCATAAGAATTAGAAGAAAATTAATGCTCATCTTCTTACAGATTTTAATTGAAATACTGTAAGAAGAAAATTAATGCTCATCTTCTTACAGATTTTAATTGAAATACTGTAAGAAGAAAATTAATGCTCAACTTCTTATGGCCTTTTATTGCATGGCCATAAGAATTAGAAGAAAATTAATGCTCAACTTCTTATGGCCTTTTATTGCATGGCCATAAGAATTAAAAGAAAATTAATGCTCATCTTCTTACAGATTTTAATTGAAATACTGTAAGAAGAAAATTAATGCTCAACTTCTTATGGCCTTTTATTGCATGGCCATAAGAATTAGAAGAAAATTAATGCTCAACTTCTTATGGCCTTTTATTGCATGGCCATAAGAATTAGAAGAAAATTAATGCTCATCTTCTTACAGATTTTAATTGAAATACTGTAAGAAGAAAATTAATGCTCAACTTCTTATGGCCTTTTATTGCATGGCCATAAGAATTAGAAGAAAATTAATGCTCATCTTCTTACAGATTTTAATTGAAATACTGTAAGAAGAAAATTAATGCTCAACATCTTATGGCCTTTTATTGCATGGCCATAAGAATTAGAAGAAAATTAATGCTCATCTTCTTACAGATTTTAATTGAAATACTGTAAGAAGAAAATTAATGCTCAACTTCTTATGGCCTTTTATTGCATGGCCATAAGAATTAGAAGAAAATTAATGCTCATCTTCTTACAGATTTTAATTGAAATACTGTAAGAAGAAAATTAATGCTCAACTTCTTATGGCCTTTTATTGCATGGCCATAAGAATTAGAAGAAAATTAATGCTCAACTTCTTATGGCCTTTTATTGCATGGCCATAAGAATTAGAAGAAAATTAATGCTCATCTTCTTACAGATTTTAATTGAAATACTGTAAGAAGAAAATTAATGCTCAACTTCTTATGGCCTTTTATTGCATGGCCATAAGAATTAGAAGAAAATTAATGCTCATCTTCTTACAGATTTTAATTGAAATACTGTAAGAAGAAAATTAATGCTCAACATCTTATGGCCTTTTATTGCATGGCCATAAGAATTAGAAGAAAATTAATGCTCATCTTCTTACAGATTTTAATTGAAATACTGTAATAAGAAAATTAATGCTCAACTTCTTATGGCCTTTTATTGCATGGCCATAAGAATTAGAAGAAAATTAATGCTCATCTTCTTACAGATTTTAATTGAAATACTGTAAGAAGAAAATTAATGCTCAACTTCTTATGGCCTTTTATTGCATGGCCATAAGAATTAGAAGAAAATTAATGCTCATCTTCTTACAGATTTTAATTGAAATACTGTAAGAAGAAAATTAATGCTCAACTTCTTATGGCCTTTTATTGCATGGCCATAAGAATTAGAAGAAAATTAATGCTCAACTTCTTATGGCCTTTTATTGCATGGCCATAAGAATTAGAAGAAAATTAATGCTCAACTTCTAATGGCCTTTTATTGCATGGCCTTAAGAATTAGAAGAAAATTAATGCTCATCTTCTTACAGATTTTAATTGAAATACTGTAAGAAGAAAATTAATGCTCAACTTCTTATGGCCTTTTATTGCATGGCCATAAGAATTAGAAGAAAATTAATGCTCATCTTCTTACAGATTTTAATTGAAATACTGTAAGAAGAAAATTAATGCTCAACATCTTATGGCCTTTTATTGCATGGCCATAAGAATTAGAAGAAAATTAATGCTCATCTTCTTACAGATTTTAATTGAAATACTGTAATAAGAAAATTAATGCTCAACTTCTTATGGCCTTTTATTGCATGGCCATAAGAATTAGAAGAAAATTAATGCTCAACTTCTTATGGCCTTTTATTGCATGGCCATAAGAATTAAAAGAAAATTAATGCTCATCTTCTTACAGATTTTAATTGAAATACTGTAAGAAGAAAATTAATGCTCAACTTCTTATGGCCTTTTATTGCATGGCCATAAGAATTAGAAGGAAATTAATGCTCATCTTCTTACAGATTTTAATTGAAATACTGTAAGAAGAAAATTAATGCTCAACTTCTTATGGCCTTTTATTGCATGGCCATAAGAATTAGAAGAAAATTAATGCTCAACTTCTTATGGCCTTTTATTGCATGGCCATAAGAATTAAAAGAAAATTAATGCTCATCTTCTTACAGATTTTAATTGAAATACTGTAAGAAGAAAATTAATGCTCAACTTCTTATGGCCTTTTATTGCATGGCCATAAGAATTAAAAGAAAATTAATGCTCATCTTCTTACAGATTTTAATTGAAATACTGTAAGAAGAAAATTAATGCTCAACTTCTTATGGCCTTTTATTGCATGGCCATAAGAATTAGAAGAAAATTAATGCTCAACTTCTTATGGCCTTTTATTGCATGGCCATAAGAATTAAAAGAAAATTAATGCTCATCTTCTTACAGATTTTAATTGAAATACTGTAAGAAGAAAATTAATGCTCAACTTCTTATGGCCTTTTATTGCATGGCCATAAGAATTAAAAGAAAATTAATGCTCATCTTCTTACAGATTTTAATTGAAATACTGTAAGAAGAAAATTAATGCTCAACTTCTTATGGCCTTTTATTGCATGGCCATAAGAATTAAAAGAAAATTAATGCTCATCTTCTTACAGATTTTAATTGAAATACTGTAAGAAGAAAATTAATGCTCAACTTCTTATGGCCTTTTATTGCATGGCCATAAGAATTAGAAGGAAATTAATGCTCATCTTCTTACAGATTTTAATTGAAATACTGTAAGAAGAAAATTAATGCTCAACTTCTTATGGCCTTTTATTGCATGGCCATAAGAATTAGAAGAAAATTAATGCTCAACTTCTTATGGCCTTTTATTGCATGGCCATAAGAATTAAAAGAAAATTAATGCTCATCTTCTTACAGATTTTAATTGAAATACTGTAAGAAGAAAATTAATGCTCAACTTCTTATGGCCTTTTATTGCATGGCCATAAGAATTAGAAGAAAATTAATGCTCAACTTCTTATGGCCTTTTATTGCATGGCCATAAGAATTAGAAGAAAATTAATGCTCAACTTCTTATGGCCTTTTATTGCATGGCCATAAGAATTAGAAGAAAATTAATGCTCAACTTCTTATGGCCTTTTATTGCATGGCCATAAGAATTAGAAGAAAATTAATGCTCAACTTCTTATGGCCTTTTATTGCATGGCCATAAGAATTAGAAGAAAATTAATGCTCAACTTCTTATGGCCTTTTATTGCATGGCCATAAGAATTAAAAGAAAATTAATGCTCAACTTCTTATGGCCTTTTATTGCATGGCCATAAGAATTAAAAGAAAATTAATGCTCATCTTCTTACAGATTTTAATTGAAATACTGTAAGAAGAAAATTAATGCTCAACTTCTTATGGCCTTTTATTGCATGGCCATAAGAATTAGAAGAAAATTAATGCTCAACTTCTTATGGCCTTTTATTGCATGGCCATAAGAATTAGAAGAAAATTAATGCTCAACTTCTTATGGCCTTTTATTGCATGGCCATAAGAATTAAAAGAAAATTAATGCTCATCTTCTTACAGATTTTAATTGAAATACTGTAAGAAGAAAATTAATGCTCAACTTCTTATGGCCTTTTATTGCATGGCCATAAGAATTAGAAGAAAATTAATGCTCAACTTCTTATGGCCTTTTATTGCATGGCCATAAGAATTAAAAGAAAATTAATGCTCATCTTCTTACAGATTTTAATTGAAATACTGTAAGAAGAAAATTAATGCTCAACTTCTTATGGCCTTTTATTGCATGGTCATAAGAATTAGAAGAAAATTAATGCTCAACTTCTTATGGCCTTTTATTGCATGGCCATAAGAATTAGAAGAAAATTAATGCTCAACTTCTTATGGCCTTTTATTGCATGGCCATAAGAATTAAAAGAAAATTAATGCTCAACTTCTTATGGCCTTTTATTGCATGGCCATAAGAATTAAAAGAAAATTAATGCTCATCTTCTTACAGATTTTAATTGAAATACTGTAAGAAGAAAATTAATGCTCAACTTCTTATGGCCTTTTATTGCATGGCCATAAGAATTAGAAGAAAATTAATGCTCAACTTCTTATGGCCTTTTATTGCATGGCCATAAGAATTAGAAGAAAATTAATGCTCATCTTCTTACAGATTTTAATTGAAATACTGTAAGAAGAAAATTAATGCTCAACATCTTATGGCCTTTTATTGCATGGCCATAAGAATTAGAAGAAAATTAATGCTCAACTTCTTATGGCCTTTTATTGCATGGCCATAAGAATTAGAAGAAAATTAATGCTCAACTTCTTATGGCCTTTTATTGCATGGCCATAAGAATTAGAAGAAAATTAATGCTCAACTTCTTATGGCCTTTTATTGCATGGCCATAAGAATTAAAAGAAAATTAATGCTCAACTTCTTATGGCCTTTTATTGCATGGCCATAAGAATTAAAAGAAAATTAATGCTCATCTTCTTACAGATTTTAATTGAAATACTGTAAGAAGAAAATTAATGCTCAACTTCTTATGGCCTTTTATTGCATGGCCATAAGAATTAGAAGAAAATTAATGCTCAACTTCTTATGGCCTTTTATTGCATGGCCATAAGAATTAGAAGAAAATTAATGCTCAACTTCTTATGGCCTTTTATTGCATGGCCATAAGAATTAGAAGAAAATTAATGCTCAACTTCTTATGGCCTTTTATTGCATGGCCATAAGAATTAAAAGAAAATTAATGCTCAACTTCTTATGGCCTTTTATTGCATGGCCATAAGAATTAAAAGAAAATTAATGCTCATCTTCTTACAGATTTTAATTGAAATACTGTAAGAAGAAAATTAATGCTCAACTTCTTATGGCCTTTTATTGCATGGCCATAAGAATTAGAAGAAAATTAATGCTCAACTTCTTATGGCCTTTTATTGCATGGCCATAAGAATTAGAAGAAAATTAATGCTCAACTTCTTATGGCCTTTTATTGCATGGCCATAAGAATTAAAAGAAAATTAATGCTCATCTTCTTACAGATTTTAATTGAAATACTGTAAGAAGAAAATTAATGCTCAACTTCTTATGGCCTTTTATTGCATGGCCATAAGAATTAGAAGAAAATTAATGCTCATCTTCTTACAGATTTTAATTGAAATACTGTAAGAAGAAAATTAATGCTCAACTTCTTATGGCCTTTTATTGCATGGCCATAAGAATTAGAAGAAAATTAATGCTCAACTTCTTATGGCCTTTTATTGCATGGCCATAAGAATTAGAAGAAAATTAATGCTCAACTTCTTATGGCCTTTTATTGCATGGCCATAAGAATTAGAAGAAAATTAATGCTCATCTTCTTACAGATTTTAATTGAAATACTGTAAGAAGAAAATTAATGCTCAACTTCTTATGGCCTTTTATTGCATGGCCATAAGAATTAGAAGAAAATTAATGCTCATCTTCTTACAGATTTTAATTGAAATACTGTAAGAAGAAAATTAATGCTCAACTTCTTATGGCCTTTTATTGCATGGCCATAAGAATTAGAAGAAAATTAATGCTCAACTTCTTATGGCCTTTTATTGCATGGCCATAAGAATTAGAAGAAAATTAATGCTCAACTTCTTATGGCCTTTTATTGCATGGCCATAAGAATTAAAAGAAAATTAATGCTCATCTTCTTACAGATTTTAATTGAAATACTGTAAGAAGAAAATTAATGCTCAACTTCTTATGGCCTTTTATTGCATGGCCATAAGAATTAGAAGAAAATTAATGCTCAACTTCTTATGGCCTTTTATTGCATGGCCATAAGAATTAGAAGAAAATTAATGCTCAACTTCTTATGGCCTTTTATTGCATGGCCATAAGAATTAGAAGAAAATTAATGCTCATCTTCTTACAGATTTTAATTGAAATACTGTAAGAAGAAAATTAATGCTCAACTTCTTATGGCCTTTTATTGCATGGCCATAAGAATTAGAAGAAAATTAATGCTCATCTTCTTACAGATTTTAATTGAAATACTGTAAGAAGAAAATTAATGCTCAACTTCTTATGGCCTTTTATTGCATGGCCATAAGAATTAGAAGAAAATTAATGCTCAACTTCTTATGGCCTTTTATTGCATGGCCATAAGAATTAGAAGAAAATTAATGCTCAACTTCTTATGGCCTTTTATTGCATGGCCATAAGAATTAAAAGAAAATTAATGCTCATCTTCTTACAGATTTTAATTGAAATACTGTAAGAAGAAAATTAATGCTCAACTTCTTATGGCCTTTTATTGCATGGCCATAAGAATTAGAAGAAAATTAATGCTCAACTTCTTATGGCCTTTTATTGCATGGCCATAAGAATTAGAAGAAAATTAATGCTCATCTTCTTACAGATTTTAATTGAAATACTGTAAGAAGAAAATTAATGCTCAACTTCTTATGGCCTTTTATTGCATGGCCATAAGAATTAGAAGAAAATTAATGCTCAACTTCTTATGGCCTTTTATTGCATGGCCATAAGAATTAGAAGAAAATTAATGCTCAACTTCTTATGGCCTTTTATTGCATGGCCATAAGAATTAGAAGAAAATTAATGCTCAACTTCTTATGGCCTTTTATTGCATGGCCATAAGAATTAAAAGAAAATTAATGCTCATCTTCTTACAGATTTTAATTGAAATACTGTAAGAAGAAAATTAATGCTCAACTTCTTATGGCCTTTTATTGCATGGCCATAAGAATTAGAAGAAAATTAATGCTCAACTTCTTATGGCCTTTTATTGCATGGCCATAAGAATTAGAAGAAAATTAATGCTCAACTTCTTATGACCTTTTATTGCATGGCCATAAGAATTAGAAGAAAATTAATGCTCATCTTCTTACAGATTTTAATTGAAATACTGTAAGAAGAAAATTAATGCTCAACTTCTTATGGCCTTTTATTGCATGGCCATAAGAATTAGAAGAAAATTAATGCTCAACTTCTTATGGCCTTTTATTGCATGGCCATAAGAATTAGAAGAAAATTAATGCTCAACTTCTTATGGCCTTTTATTGCATGGCCATAAGAATTAGAAGAAAATTAATGCTCAACTTCTTACAGATTTTAATTGAAATACTGTAAGAAGAAAATTAATGCTCAACTTCTTATGGCCTTTTATTGCATGGCCATAAGAATTAGAAGAAAATTAATGCTCATCTTCTTACAGATTTTAATTGAAATACTGTAAGAAGAAAATTAATGCTCAACTTCTTATGGCCTTTTATTGCATGGCCATAAGAATTAGAAGAAAATTAATGCTCAACTTCTTATGGCCTTTTATTGCATGGCCATAAGAATTAAAAGAAAATTAATGCTCAACTTCTTATGGCCTTTTATTGCATGGCCATAAGAATTAAAAGAAAATTAATGCTCATCTTCTTACAGATTTTAATTGAAATACTGTAAGAAGAAAATTAATGCTCAACTTCTTATGGCCTTTTATTGCATGGCCATAAGAATTAGAAGAAAATTAATGCTCAACTTCTTATGGCCTTTTATTGCATGGCCATAAGAATTAGAAGAAAATTAATGCTCAACTTCTTATGGCCTTTTATTGCATGGCCATAAGAATTAAAAGAAAATTAATGCTCATCTTCTTACAGATTTTAATTGAAATACTGTAAGAAGAAAATTAATGCTCAACTTCTTATGGCCTTTTATTGCATGGCCATAAGAATTAGAAGAAAATTAATGCTCAACTTCTTATGGCCTTTTATTGCATGGCCATAAGAATTAGAAGAAAATTAATGCTCAACTTCTTATGGCCTTTTATTGCATGGCCATAAGAATTAGAAGAAAATTAATGCTCAACTTCTTATGGCCTTTTATTGCATGGCCATAAGAATTAAAAGAAAATTAATGCTCAACTTCTTATGGCCTTTTATTGCATGGCCATAAGAATTAAAAGAAAATTAATGCTCATCTTCTTACAGATTTTAATTGAAATACTGTAAGAAGAAAATTAATGCTCAACTTCTTATGGCCTTTTATTGCATGGCCATAAGAATTAGAAGAAAATTAATGCTCAACTTCTTATGGCCTTTTATTGCATGGCCATAAGAATTAGAAGAAAATTAATGCTCAACTTCTTATGGCCTTTTATTGCATGGCCATAAGAATTAGAAGAAAATTAATGCTCAACTTCTTATGGCCTTTTATTGCATGGCCATAAGAATTAAAAGAAAATTAATGCTCATCTTCTTACAGATTTTAATTGAAATACTGTAAGAAGAAAATTAATGCTCAACTTCTTATGGCCTTTTATTGCATGGCCATAAGAATTAGAAGAAAATTAATGCTCAACTTCTTATGGCCTTTTATTGCATGGCCATAAGAATTAAAAGAAAATTAATGCTCATCTTCTTACAGATTTTAATTGAAATACTGTAAGAAGAAAATTAATGCTCAACTTCTTATGGCCTTTTATTGCATGGCCATAAGAATTAGAAGAAAATTAATGCTCAACTTCTTATGGCCTTTTATTGCATGGCCATAAGAATTAGAAGAAAATTAATGCTCAACTTCTTATGGCCTTTTATTGCATGGCCATAAGAATTAGAAGAAAATTAATGCTCAACTTCTTATGGCCTTTTATTGCATGGCCATAAGAATTAAAAGAAAATTAATGCTCAACTTCTTATGGCCTTTTATTGCATGGCCATAAGAATTAAAAGAAAATTAATGCTCATCTTCTTACAGATTTTAATTGAAATACTGTAAGAAGAAAATTAATGCTCAACTTCTTATGGCCTTTTATTGCATGGCCATAAGAATTAGAAGAAAATTAATGCTCAACTTCTTATGCCCTTTTATTGCATGGCCATAAGAATTAGAAGAAAATTAATGCTCAACTTCTTATGGCCTTTTATTGCATGGCCATAAGAATTAGAAGAAAATTAATGCTCAACTTCTTATGGCCTTTTATTGCATGGCCATAAGAATTAAAAGAAAATTAATGCTCATCTTCTTACAGATTTTAATTGAAATACTGTAAGAAGAAAATTAATGCTCAACTTCTTATGGCCTTTTATTGCATGGCCATAAGAATTAGAAGAAAATTAATGCTCAACTTCTTATGGCCTTTTATTGCATGGCCATAAGAATTAGAAGAAAATTAATGCTCAACTTCTTATGGCCTTTTATTGCATGGCCATAAGAATTAGAAGAAAATTAATGCTCAACTTCTTATGGCCTTTTATTGCATGGCCATAAGAATTAGAAGAAAATTAATGCTCATCTTCTTACAGATTTTAATTGAAATACTGTAAGAAGAAAATTAATGCTCAACTTCTTATGGCCTTTTATTGCATGGCCATAAGAATTAGAAGAAAATTAATGCTCAACTTCTTATGGCCTTTTATTGCATGGCCATAAGAATTAGAAGAAAATTAATGCTCAACTTCTTATGGCCTTTTATTGCATGGCCATAAGAATTAGAAGAAAATTAATGCTCAACTTCTTATGGCCTTTTATTGCATGGCCATAAGAATTAAAAGAAAATTAATGCTCATCTTCTTACAGATTTTAATTGAAATACTGTAAGAAGAAAATTAATGCTCAACTTCTTATGGCCTTTTATTGCATGGCCATAAGAATTAGAAGAAAATTAATGCTCAACTTCTTATGGCCTTTTATTGCATGGCCATAAGAATTAGAAGAAAATTAATGCTCAACTTCTTATGGCCTTTTATTGCATGGCCATAAGAATTAGAAGAAAATTAATGCTCATCTTCTTACAGATTTTAATTGAAATACTGTAAGAAGAAAATTAATGCTCAACTTCTTATGGCCTTTTATTGCATGGCCATAAGAATTAGAAGAAAATTAATGCTCAACTTCTTATGGCCTTTTATTGCATGGCCATAAGAATTAGAAGAAAATTAATGCTCAACTTCTTACAGATTTTAATTGAAATACTGTAAGAAGAAAATTAATGCTCAACTTCTTCTGGCCTTTTATTGCATGGCCATAAGAATTAGAAGAAAATTAATGCTCATCTTCTTACAGATTTTAATTGAAATACTGTAAGAAGAAAATTAATGCTCAACTTCTTATGGCCTTTTATTGCATGGCCATAAGAATTAGAAGAAAATTAATGCTCAACTTCTTATGGCCTTTTATTGCATGGCCATAAGAATTAAAAGAAAATTAATGCTCATCTTCTTACAGATTTTAATTGAAATACTGTAAGAAGAAAATTAATGCTCAACTTCTTATGGCCTTTTATTGCATGGCCATAAGAATTAGAAGAAAATTAATGCTCAACTTCTTATGGCCTTTTATTGCATGGCCATAAGAATTAGAAGAAAATTAATGCTCAACTTCTTATGGCCTTTTATTGCATGGCCATAAGAATTAAAAGAAAATTAATGCTCATCTTCTTACAGATTTTAATTGAAATACTGTAAGAAGAAAATTAATGCTCAACTTCTTATGGCCTTTTATTGCATGGCCATAAGAATTAAAAGAAAATTAATGCTCATCTTCTTACAGATTTTAATTGAAATACTGTAAGAAGAAAATTAATGCTCAACTTCTTATGGCCTTTTATTGCATGGCCATAAGAATTAGAAGAAAATTAATGCTCAACTTCTTATGGCCTTTTATTGCATGGCCATAAGAATTAAAAGAAAATTAATGCTCATCTTCTTACAGATTTTAATTGAAATACTGTAAGAAGAAAATTAATGCTCAACTTCTTATGGCCTTTTATTGCATGGCCATAAGAATTAGAAGAAAATTAATGCTCAACTTCTTATGGCCTTTTATTGCATGGCCATAAGAATTAGAAGAAAATTAATGCTCAACTTCTTATGGCCTTTTATTGCATGGCCATAAGAATTAGAAGAAAATTAATGCTCAACTTCTTATGGCCTTTTATTGCATGGCCATAAGAATTAAAAGAAAATTAATGCTCATCTTCTTACAGATTTTAATTGAAATACTGTAAGAAGAAAATTAATGCTCAACTTCTTATGGCCTTTTATTGCATGGCCATAAGAATTAGAAGAAAATTAATGCTCAACTTCTTATGGCCTTTTATTGCATGGCCATAAGAATTAAAAGAAAATTAATGCTCATCTTCTTACAGATTTTAATTGAAATACTGTAAGAAGAAAATTAATGCTCAACTTCTTATGGCCTTTTATTGCATGGCCATAAGAATTAGAAGAAAATTAATGCTCAACTTCTTATGGCCTTTTATTGCATGGCCATAAGAATTAGAAGAAAATTAATGCTCAACTTCTTATGGCCTTTTATTGCATGGCCATAAGAATTAGAAGAAAATTAATGCTCAACTTCTTATGCCCTTTTATTGCATGGCCATAAGAATTAGAAGAAAATTAATGCTCAACTTCTTATGGCCTTTTATTGCATGGCCATAAGAATTAGAAGAAAATTAATGCTCAACTTCTTATGGCCTTTTATTGCATGGCCATAAGAATTAAAAGAAAATTAATGCTCATCTTCTTACAGATTTTAATTGAAATACTGTAAGAAGAAAATTAATGCTCAACTTCTTATGGCCTTTTATTGCATGGCCATAAGAATTAGAAGAAAATTAATGCTCAACTTCTTATGGCCTTTTATTGCATGGCCATAAGAATTAAAAGAAAATTAATGCTCATCTTCTTACAGATTTTAATTGAAATACTGTAAGAAGAAAATTAATGCTCAACTTCTTATGGCCTTTTATTGCATGGCCATAAGAATTAGAAGAAAATTAATGCTCAACTTCTTATGGCCTTTTATTGCATGGCCATAAGAATTAGAAGAAAATTAATGCTCAACTTCTTATGGCCTTTTATTGCATGGCCATAAGAATTAGAAGAAAATTAATGCTCAACTTCTTATGGCCTTTTATTGCATGGCCATAAGAATTAAAAGAAAATTAATGCTCATCTTCTTACAGATTTTAATTGAAATACTGTAAGAAGAAAATTAATGCTCAACTTCTTATGGCCTTTTATTGCATGGCCATAAGAATTAGAAGAAAATTAATGCTCAACTTCTTATGGCCTTTTATTGCATGGCCATAAGAATTAGAAGAAAATTAATGCTCATCTTCTTACAGATTTTAATTGAAATACTGTAAGAAGAAAATTAATGCTCAACTTCTTATGGCCTTTTATTGCATGGCCATAAGAATTAGAAGAAAATTAATGCTCAACTTCTTATGGCCTTTTATTGCATGGCCATAAGAATTAGAAGAAAATTAATGCTCAACTTCTTATGGCCTTTTATTGCATGGCCATAAGAATTAGAAGAAAATTAATGCTCAACTTCTTATGGCCTTTTATTGCATGGCCATAAGAATTAAAAGAAAATTAATGCTCATCTTCTTACAGATTTTAATTGAAATACTGTAAGAAGAAAATTAATGCTCAACTTCTTATGGCCTTTTATTGCATGGCCATAAGAATTAGAAGAAAATTAATGCTCATCTTCTTACAGATTTTAATTGAAATACTGTAAGAAGAAAATTAATGCTCAACTTCTTATGGCCTTTTATTGCATGGCCATAAGAATTAGAAGAAAATTAATGCTCAACTTCTTATGGCCTTTTATTGCATGGCCATAAGAATTAGAAGAATAATAATAATAATAATAATAATTTATTTCATGCTCTAACACATGATAAAAAACAAACAAAGTCATACAATAAAAAAAAAGAAAACAATAAAAAATTTACATATATGTACAAACAGAAAGAATAATAAAAATTTTAAAATTCAGTTTCAACAATATAAGTTTACATTGGTAAAAAAATACAATTCAAACAATTTTTCAAAACTTTAAACTTTTAATGCCATAATGCCTCGCTTAAAAAGATTGGGGGTGGTATATTGTAAATGACGTGGTAGTTTTGTGTATTTGGAAACAGTTCTAAAAGTAAAAAAGTTTCTTTTAATGACTTTTTTAGAGTTTGGAATTTCCAGTTTTTTGGAAGATCCTCTAGTTTTTGAAGTTCGAACTGATAGATCCAATTTACAATTTATTTTTCCCGAAAGATAATCATTCAAAAAAATAAGATCAAACTTATTTCTTCGAATTTCTAAAGATTCAATACCTAACATTTCAAGTTTTTCTTCGTATGGTGCATTAAAATGAGGACGAAGTTCACGAGATCTGAGAAAAATAAGTTTTAGAGCTACTTTTTGGACTTTTTCTAGTTTATCAATCAAATAAACTAGGGTTGGATTAAAGACAGGTGTCGAAAATTCAACCAATGGACGAACATAAGATTGGTACATATGAAGTAAGAGTTTAGGAGAATGAGATTTAAGAGATTTGAAAAGAATAAAAAGACGAGATAGAGCTTTTTTTGAAATAGTTTTGATATGAGCTTTCCAGCTCAAATCATCCGAAACGATTAAACCAAGATCCCGGAGGGAATTTTGATTATTTGGTAGTTTTTGATTT
This sequence comes from Panagrolaimus sp. LJ2414, assembly GCA_024447195.1. Lineage (NCBI taxonomy): Eukaryota > Metazoa > Nematoda > Chromadorea > Rhabditida > Panagrolaimidae > Panagrolaimus > Panagrolaimus sp. LJ2414. The sequence goes on along the minus strand of JAMRXY010000059.1, from coordinate 496,460 downwards.
TTCAAAAAATAAGAAATTCTTGGATTTTTATCTGGAAGACAATGTAGAACATTGCACTTTTCGATAGCAATCTCAAGCTCATTTTGATCCATCCATATTTCAAGTTTTCCAAGGAAAATTTGAAGTGGAGGATTTGTTAAAGATAAATTAGAAGAAAAAGCTTTTAAATCATCAGCAAAGAGTTTATTTTCAACTTCTGGAGTTTCACAAAAAGAAATAAGATCGGAAATGAAAAATAGAAATAAAATTGGCCCGAGCTTAGATCCTTGTGGAACCCCAGAATTTGCATCAAAAGAATCAGAAAGAGAATCCCCAATTTTGACCCTAAATTTTCGGTTAGAGAGAAAAGCTTGAATCCAAGCAATGATAGAATTTGGAACATTTGCATTTTTGAGTTTTCGAAAAAGTAAAAAATGTTTCATTCTATCGAAAGCTTTTTTAACATCAAAATAAATTATATCAACAGAAATATTTTTTTCAGCTTTGGAGGTGATAAAATCAAAAGTCTCAACTAATTGAGTTGTGACAGATTTAGATTTTGTAAAACCATGTTGGCATGGAGGAATAAAATTATTTTTAGAAAAGAAATCATTCAAAAAATCTATTACAATTTTTTGAGGAATCATAGAAAGAGAACAATTTAGAGAGATTGGACGATAATTAGAAGCAAGGTGTTTGTCACCTTTTTTAAAAATAGGAATTACATGAGAAATTTTCCATATTTCAGGAACTTTAGATTGCAAAAAAGATAAATTGATGATTTTAGTAATAGGTTTTGCCAAAGTTAAAAAACATTTTTTGAGAACAATATAAGGAATTCCATCGGGTGAAGTGTTACATTTTGGTTTAAGTTTTTGAAGGAATTCCTTACATTGTTCTACAGTAAGAAAAGAGAGAGAACTGTCTTTGACAGGAAAACAATCCTCAAAAATTGGTGATTTCTCAGAATGAAAATTATTCAAAAAATTTTTACCAAAAACAGCAGTTTTTTCAAAATCCGAAAATAAAGTTTTTGATTCAGTCGAAATTGCAGGAATAGACGAGTCGTTTTTGAGGTATTTGGCAAGATGATTAAAAATGCCTTTGCTACCGTATTTTTTCAAAATATTTTTTTCTTTTTCTCGTTTTTCCTGAATTGATAATTTATTTAACTTTTTAGAGATAAGAGAAATGGTTTTAAAATTGGCTGCTGTTTTTGGTAAAGATTTCTGAAAATTGATCATAGATCTCATTTTTGGAGATATCTTATCTTCAGAAGAAGGAGAAACAGTTTTAACAAAAAGAGAAATCGCCTCATTAACAATTTTACAAAATTGAGAACAAGCCTGATCTACAGTAATGTTTTTTTGGTCCAAAAATCCCCATTTTTGTTCAAAAAAGAAAAAGTTCATTGATAAAAAGTCGGCTTTTTTAAAGTTTTTAAAAGAAAGAGAAGGTTTTGGAGGAGGATTATCAGAACATTTCAAAGAAAAATTAACAACATTATGATCAGAGCCGAAAAATCCTGGATCTGTCGAAACGTTAAAAATGTTTTGTGGAAAATTTGAAATGACAAGATCCAGGATATTTTCTTTTCTGGTTGGAATTGTTACGGAATTCGACATCCCAGATTCAAAAAGAAAATCAAGAAATAATTTTTCTTTCAAAAAATTACTTGACTTGGTTTCCCAGTTAATTTCTGGCATGTTAAAATCCCCAACAAGAAGAATATCAGAAGAAGAGTTAGATTGTAAAGATAAAAGAAGTTCACAAAAATCTCTTACAGTATCCGTTTGGATATCTGGAGGGATATATGTGACAATTAAAGTGAAAGAAAAAGTTCCGAAAAAGATGTCCAAAACAAGATATTCAATATTTTTGATAGAAGGACTTTTTCTAACCGTAAAAGGAAAATGTTTTGGAATGAAGGCGCAAACACCTCCACCCCGAGACTTTTTCGAATTGGATCTATCAGCTCGAACAACAATAAAATTAGAGTCTCCGACAAGAGTTGAATTGTCATTAAAAGAAACATTTTTGGAATTTAAAAAAGTTTCCGTAACACAAAAAATTGAATTTGGATAGGTTTTTAGAGTGGAAATCAAAAAGGTTTCTTTTTTAGAGAGACTTCTGGCATTAAAAAGCTTAAAGTTAAGAATAAAAGGATACAATGAAAATGAATTTAAAAAACCTAATCTACTAATACAATTAATATTCAAATTTTCAACCGACCTAATTTTTTCCACTTGGCGTTGAGAGGCTTGAATGAAAGCTTTGAGAAGTATTGAGAGGAGATGTAGGAGCACTTGGAGCAGATACTTTTGAGTATTTCAATTCATTTAATGGATCACGAATAACTTCAGGTTTCTTATCAACAACTTTGATGCAAATTTTACCAGCATAAATTGTATATTCTTGATGGCCATTTGAATGTTGAAGTTCTCGAACACGAGCTTGTTGCTTTTTGAATAAATCATTTTCAAATTTGCGTTGTTCAGCAGACAAGGATTTTCGAAGCAGAATTTTCTTATCTTTGAATGAAGATGAATCTTTAATATTTTTTGCATTTGAGAGAATAGCTTTGGCTTGAGCACTGGTTTGGAGCCTAACTTTCAAGAGTCGAGGTTGAGGTTTAACAGCTTCTTCACCAGCTTTCTTTTCTTTAACAGTTCCCATACGAAAAGTTTCAACAACACAGGCTTCAACTTTCATTTCATCAATTAATTGCTTGACATTTGCAGTATCTTCAGCCATTCGCTCGGATGGAGTTTCTTTCGTTGATTCAGGAAATCGAGCAATGACAATACATCTTTTTCGTTCTTTTTCTTCAGCATTTATTGATTCAGTTGGAAATTGTCGATAATTTTCAGGTTGTTTTTCAATCAATAATTTTTGAGTTTCAATGAGATCTTTTTGAGTTACAATACAAACAGCTTGAGTTTGAATCATATCATCTTTAGCACTAATAATTTTTTCTTTCATTTGAATTTCAGTTTTTAATCGATCATTTTCAGCTTTCAAGGAATCAATAAAATTTAAAATACCATATTTTGATTTTTCTGAAATAGCACCACGAGCATCTTTCAATTCTTTTTTCAAAGTTTCAATATTCATATTGAATTAATAAATATTTGAGAATAAATAAATAATAATAATTTGAGAGCAAAAAATTTGATCACCAGCACAGACGAAAAAAATTTGAACTGAGAAAAAATTTGAACTGAGAAAAAATTTGAACTGAGTAAAAAATTTGAACTGAGAAAAAAATTTGAACTGAGAAAAAATTTGAACTGAGAAAAAATTTGAACTGAGAAAAAATTTGAACTGAGAAAAATTTGAACTGAGAAAAAATTTGAACTGAGAAAAATTTGAACTGAGAAAAAATTTGAACTGAAAAAAAATTTGAACTGAGGAAAATTTGAACTGAGAAAAATTTGAACTGAGAAAAATTTGAACTGAGAAAAAATTTGAACTGAGAAAAAAATTTGAACTGAGAAAAAATTTGAACTGAGAAAAATTTGAACTGAATGCTCATCTTCTTACAGATTTTAATTGAAATACTGTAAGAAGAAAATTAATGCTCAACTTCTTATGGCCTTTTATTGCATGGCCATAAGAATTAGAAGAAAATTAATGCTCAACTTCTTATGGCCTTTTATTGCATGGCCATAAGAATTAAAAGAAAATTAATGCTCATCTTCTTACAGATTTTAATTGAAATACTGTAAGAAGAAAATTAATGCACAACTTCTTATGGCCTTTTATTGCATGGCCATAAGAATTAGAAGAAAATTAATGCTCAACTTCTTATGGCCTTTTATTGCATGGCCATAAGAATTAGAAGAAAATTAATGCTCAACTTCTTATGGCCTTTTATTGCATGGCCATAAGAATTAGAAGAAAATTAATGCTCAACTTCTTATGGCCTTTTATTGCATGGCCATAAGAATTAAAAGAAAATTAATGCTCATCTTCTTACAGATTTTAATTGAAATACTGTAAGAAGAAAATTAATGCTCAACTTCTTATGGCCTTTTATTGCATGGCCATAAGAATTAGAAGAAAATTAATGCTCAACTTCTTATGGCCTTTTATTGCATGGCCATAAGAATTAGAAGAAAATTAATGCTCATCTTCTTACAGATTTTAATTGAAATACTGTAAGAAGAAAATTAATGCTCAACTTCTTATGGCCTTTTATTGCATGGCCATAAGAATTAGAAGAAAATTAATGCTCAACTTCTTATGGCCTTTTATTGCATGGCCATAAGAATTAGAAGAAAATTAATGCTCAACTTCTTATGGCCTTTTATTGCATGGCCATAAGAATTAGAAGAAAATTAATGCTCAACTTCTTATGGCCTTTTATTGCATGGCCATAAGAATTAAAAGAAAATTAATGCTCATCTTCTTACAGATTTTAATTGAAATACTGTAAGAAGAAAATTAATGCTCAACTTCTTATGGCCTTTTATTGCATGGCCATAAGAATTAGAAGAAAATTAATGCTCATCTTCTTACAGATTTTAATTGAAATACTGTAAGAAGAAAATTAATGCTCAACTTCTTATGGCCTTTTATTGCATGGCCATAAGAATTAGAAGAAAATTAATGCTCAACTTCTTATGGCCTTTTATTGCATGGCCATAAGAATTAGAAGAAAATTAATGCTCAACTTCTTATGGCCTTTTATTGCATGGCCATAAGAATTAGAAGAAAATTAATGCTCAACTTCTTATGGCCTTTTATTGCATGGCCATAAGAATTAAAAGAAAATTAATGCTCATCTTCTTACAGATTTTAATTGAAATACTGTAAGAAGAAAATTAATGCTCAACTTCTTATGGCCTTTTATTGCATGGCCATAAGAATTAAAAGAAAATTAATGCTCATCTTCTTACAGATTTTAATTGAAATACTGTAAGAAGAAAATTAATGCTCAACTTCTTATGGCCTTTTATTGCATGGCCATAAGAATTAGAAGAAAATTAATGCTCAACTTCTTATGGCCTTTTATTGCATGGCCATAAGAATTAGAAGAAAATTAATGCTCATCTTCTTACAGATTTTAATTGAAATACTGTAAGAAGAAAATTAATGCTCAACTTCTTATGGCCTTTTATTGCATGGCCATAAGAATTAGAAGAAAATTAATGCTCAACTTCTTATGGCCTTTTATTGCATGGCCATAAGAATTAGAAGAAAATTAATGCTCATCTTCTTACAGATTTTAATTGAAATACTGTAAGAAGAAAATTAATGCTCAACTTCTTATGGCCTTTTATTGCATGGCCATAAGAATTAGAAGAAAATTAATGCTCAACTTCTTATGGCCTTTTATTGCATGGCCATAAGAATTAGAAGAAAATTAATGCTCATCTTCTTACAGATTTTAATTGAAATACTGTAAGAAGAAAATTAATGCTCAACTTCTTATGGCCTTTTATTGCATGGCCATAAGAATTAGAAGAAAATTAATGCTCATCTTCTTACAGATTTTAATTGAAATACTGTAAGAAGAAAATTAATGCTCAACTTCTTATGGCCTTTTATTGCATGGCCATAAGAATTAGAAGAAAATTAATGCTCATCTTCTTACAGATTTTAATTGAAATACTGTAAGAAGAAAATTAATGCTCAACTTCTTATGGCCTTTTATTGCATGGCCATAAGAATTAGAAGAAAATTAATGCTCAACTTCTTACAGATTTTAATTGAAATACTGTAAGAAGAAAATTAATGCTCAACATCTTATGGCCTTTTATTGCATGGCCATAAGAATTAGAAGAAAATTAATGCTCATCTTCTTACAGATTTTAATTGAAATACTGTAAGAAGAAAATTAATGCTCAACTTCTTATGGCCTTTTATTGCATGGCCATAAGAATTAGAAGAAAATTAATGCTCATCTTCTTACAGATTTTAATTGAAATACTGTAAGAAGAAAATTAATGCTCAACTTCTTATGGCCTTTTATTGCATGGCCATAAGAATTAGAAGAAAATTAATGCTCAACTTCTTATGGCCTTTTATTGCATGGCCATAAGAATTAGAAGAAAATTAATGCTCATCTTCTTACAGATTTTAATTGAAATACTGTAAGAAGAAAATTAATGCTCAACTTCTTATGGCCTTTTATTGCATGGCCATAAGAATTAGAAGAAAATTAATGCTCAACTTCTTATGGCCTTTTATTGCATGGCCATAAGAATTAGAAGAAAATTAATGCTCAACTTCTTATGGCCTTTTTTTGCATGGCCATAAGAATTAGAAGAAAATTAATGCTCATCTTCTTACAGATTTTAATTGAAATACTGTAAGAAGAAAATTAATGCTCAACTTCTTATGGCCTTTTATTGCATGGCCATAAGAATTAAAAGAAAATTAATGCTCATCTTCTTACAGATTTTAATTGAAATACTGTAAGAAGAAAATTAATGCTCAACTTCTTATGGCCTTTTATTGCATGGCCATAAGAATTAGAAGAAAATTAATGCTCAACTTCTTATGGCCTTTTATTGCATGGCCATAAGAATTAGAAGAAAATTAATGCTCAACTTCTTATGGCCTTTTATTGCATGGCCATAAGAATTAGAAGAAAATTAATGCTCAACTTCTTATGGCCTTTTATTGCATGGCCATAAGAATTAGAAGAAAATTAATGATCATCTTCTTACAGATTTTAATTGAAATACTGTAAGAAGAAAATTAATGCTCAACATCTTATGGCCTTTTATTGCATGGCCATAAGAATTAGAAGAAAATTAATGCTCATCTTCTTACAGATTTTAATTGAAATACTGTAAGAAGAAAATTAATGCTCAACTTCTTATGGCCTTTTATTGCATGGCCATAAGAATTAGAAGAAAATTAATGCTCATCTTCTTACAGATTTTAATTGAAATACTGTAAGAAGAAAATTAATGCTCAACTTCTTATGGCCTTTTATTGCATGGCCATAAGAATTAAAAGAAAATTAATGCTCATCTTCTTACAGATTTTAATTGAAATACTGTAAAAAGAAAATTAATGCTCAACTTCTTATGGCCTTTTATTGCGTGGCCATAAGAATTAGAAGAAAATTAATGCTCATCTTCTTACAGATTTTAATTGAAATACTGTAAGAAGAAAATTAATGCTCAACATCTTATGGCCTTTTATTGCGTGGCCATAAGAATTAGAAGAAAATTAATGCTCATCTTCTTACAGATTTTAATTGAAATACTGTAAGAAGAAAATTAATGCTCAACTTCTTATGGCCTTTTATTGCATGGCCATAAGAATTAGAAGAAAATTAATGCTCAACTTCTTATGGCCTTTTATTGCATGGCCATAAGAATTAGAAGAAAATTAATGCTCAACTTCTTATGGCCTTTTATTGCATGGCCATAAGAATTAGAAGAAAATTAATGCTCATCTTCTTACAGATTTTAATTGAAATACTGTAAGAAGAAAATTAATGCTCAACTTCTTATGGCCTTTTATTGCATTGCCATAAGAATTAGAAGAAAATTAATGCTCATCTTCATACAGATTTTAATTGAAATACTGTAAGAAGAAAATTAATGCTCAACTTCTTATTGCCTTTTATTGCATGGCCATAAGAATTAGAAGAAAATTAATGCTCATCTTCTTACAGATTTTAATTGAAATACTGTAAGAAGAAAATTAATGCTCAACTTCTTATGGCCTTTTATTGCATGGCCATAAGAATTAGAAGAAAATTAATGCTCATCTTCTTACAGATTTTAATTGAAATACTGTAAGAAGAAAATTAATGCTCAACTTCTTATGGCCTTTTATTGCATGGCCATAAGAATTAGAAGAAAATTAATGCTCATCTTCTTACAGATTTTAATTGAAATACTGTAAGAAGAAAATTAATGCTCAACTTCTTATGGCCTTTTATTGCATGGCCATAAGAATTAGAAGAAAATTAATGCTCATCTTCTTACAGATTTTAATTGAAATACTGTAAGAAGAAAATTAATGCTCAACTTCTTATGGCCTTTTATTGCATGGCCATAAGAATTAGAAGAAAATTAATGCTCAACTTCTTATGGCCTTTTATTGCATGGCCATAAGAATTAGAAGAAAATTAATGCTCAACTTCTTATGGCCTTTTATTGCATGGCCATAAGAATTAGAAGAAAATTAATGCTCAACTTCTTATGGCCTTTTATTGCATGGCCATAAGAATTAGAAGAAAATTAATGCTCATCTTCTTACAGATTTTAATTGAAATACTGTAAGAAGAAAATTAATGCTCAACTTCTTATGGCCTTTTATTGCATGGCCATAAGAATTAGAAGAAAATTAATGCTCATCTTCTTACAGATTTTAATTGAAATACTGTAAGAAGAAAATTAATGCTCAACTTCTTATGGCCTTTTATTGCATGCCCATAAGAAATAGAAGAAAATTAATGCTCATCTTCTTACAGATTTTAATTGAAATACTGTAAGAAGAAAATTAATGCTCAACTTCTTATGGCCTTTTATTGCATGGCCATAAGAATTAGAAGAAAATTAATGCTCAACTTCTTATGGCCTTTTATTGCATGGCCATAAGAATTAGAAGAAAATTAATGCTCATCTTCTTACAGATTTTAATTGAAATACTGTAAAAAGAAAATTAATGCTCAACTTCTTATGGCCTTTTATTGCGTGGCCATAAGAATTAGAAGAAAATTAATGCTCATCTTCTTACAGATTTTAATTGAAATACTGTAAGAAGAAAATTAATGCTCAACATCTTATGGCCTTTTATTGCGTGGCCATAAGAATTAGAAGAAAATTAATGCTCATCTTCTTACAGATTTTAATTGAAATACTGTAAGAAGAAAATTAATGCTCAACTTCTTATGGCCTTTTATTGCGTGGCCATAAGAATTAGAAGAAAATTAATGCTCATCTTCTTACAGATTTTAATTGAAATACTGTAAGAAGAAAATTAATGCTCAACATCTTATGGCCTTTTATTGCGTGGCCATAAGAATTAGAAGAAAATTAATGCTCATCTTCTTACAGATTTTAATTGAAATACTGTAAGAAGAAAATTAATGCTCTACTTCTTATGGCCTTTTATTGCATGGCCATAAGAATTAGAAGAAAATTAATGCTCATCTTCTTACAGATTTTAATTGAAATACTGTAAGAAGAAAATTAATGCTCAACTTCTTATTGCCTTTTATTGCATGGCCATAAGAATTAGAAGAAAATTAATGCTCATCTTCTTACAGATTTTAATTGAAATACTGTAAGAAGAAAATTAATGCTCAACTTCTTATGGCCTTTTATTGCATGGCCATAAGAATTAGAAGAAAATTAATGCTCATCTTCTTACAGATTTTAATTGAAATACTGTAAGAAGAAAATTAATGCTCAACATCTTATGGCCTTTTATTGCGTGGCCATAAGAATTAGAAGAAAATTAATGCTCATCTTCTTACAGATTTTAATTGAAATACTGTAAGAAGAAAATTAATGCTCAACTTCTTATGGCCTTTTATTGCATGGCCATAAGAATTAGAAGAAAATTAATGCTCATCTTCTTACAGATTTTAATTGAAATACTGTAAGAAGAAAATTAATGCTCAACTTCTTATGGCCTTTTATTGCATGGCCATAAGAATTAGAAGAAAATTAATGCTCATCTTCTTACAGATTTTAATTGAAATACTGTAAGAAGAAAATTAATGCTCAACTTCTTATGGCCTTTTATTGCATGGCCATAAGAATTAGAAGAAAATTAATGCTCATCTTCTTACAGATTTTAATTGAAATACTGTAAGAAGAAAATTAATGCTCAACTTCTTATGGCCTTTTATTGCATGGCCATAAGAATTAGAAGAAAATTAATGCTCAACTTCTTATGGCCTTTTATTGCATGGCCATAAGAATTAGAAGAAAATTAATGCTCAACTTCTTATGGCCTTTTATTGCATGGCCATAAGAATTAGAAGAAAATTAATGCTCAACTTCTTATGGCCTTTTATTGCATGGCCATAAGAATTAGAAGAAAATTAATGCTCATCTTCTTACAGATTTTAATTGAAATACTGTAAGAAGAAAATTAATGCTCAACTTCTTATGGCCTTTTATTGCATGGCCATAAGAATTAGAAGAAAATTAATGCTCATCTTCTTACAGATTTTAATTGAAATACTGTAAGAAGAAAATTAATGCTCAACTTCTTATGGCCTTTTATTGCATGCCCATAAGAAATAGAAGAAAATTAATGCTCATCTTCTTACAGATTTTAATTGAAATACTGTAAGAAGAAAATTAATGCTCAACTTCTTATGGCCTTTTATTGCATGGCCATAAGAATTAGAAGAAAATTAATGCTCAACTTCTTATGGCCTTTTATTGCATGGCCATAAGAATTAGAAGAAAATTAATGCTCATCTTCTTACAGATTTTAATTGAAATACTGTAAAAAGAAAATTAATGCTCAACTTCTTATGGCCTTTTATTGCGTGGCCATAAGAATTAGAAGAAAATTAATGCTCATCTTCTTACAGATTTTAATTGAAATACTGTAAGAAGAAAATTAATGCTCAACATCTTATGGCCTTTTATTGCGTGGCCATAAGAATTAGAAGAAAATTAATGCTCATCTTCTTACAGATTTTAATTGAAATACTGTAAGAAGAAAATTAATGCTCAACTTCTTATGGCCTTTTATTGCGTGGCCATAAGAATTAGAAGAAAATTAATGCTCATCTTCTTACAGATTTTAATTGAAATACTGTAAGAAGAAAATTAATGCTCAACATCTTATGGCCTTTTATTGCGTGGCCATAAGAATTAGAAGAAAATTAATGCTCATCTTCTTACAGATTTTAATTGAAATACTGTAAGAAGAAAATTAATGCTCTACTTCTTATGGCCTTTTATTGCATGGCCATAAGAATTAAAAGAAAATTAATGCTCATCTTCTTACAGATTTTAATTGAAATACTGTAAGAAGAAAATTAATGCTCTACTTCTTATGGCCTTTTATTGCATGGCCATAAGAATTAGAAGAAAATTAATGCTCAACTTCTTATGGCCTTTTATTGCATGGCCATAAGAATAAGAAGAAAATTAATGCTCAACTTCTTACAGATTTTAATTGAAATACTGTAAGAAGAAAATTAATGCTCAACTTCTTACAGATTTTAATTGAAATACTGTAAGAAGAAAATTAATGCTCAACTTCTTATGGCCTTTTATTGCATGGCCATAAGAATTAGAAGAAAATTAATGCTCATCTTCTTACAGATTTTAATTGAAATACTGTAAGAAGAAAATTAATGCTCAACTTCTTATGGCCTTTTATTGCATGGCCATAAGAACTAGAAGAAAATTAATGCTCAACTTCTTATGGCCTTTTATTGCATGGCCATAAGAATTAGAAGAAAATTAATGATCATCTTCTTACAGATTTTAATTGAAATACTGTAAGAAGAAAATTAATGCTCAACTTCTTATGGCCTTTTATTGCATGGCCATAAGAATTAGAAGAAAATTAATGCTCATCTTCTTACAGATTTTAATTGAAATACTGTAAGAAGAAAATTAATGCTCAACTTCTTATGGCCTTTTATTGCATGGCCATAAGAATTAGAAGAAAATTAATGCTCATCTTCTTACAGATTTTAATTGAAATACTGTAAGAAGAAAATTAATGCTCAACTTCTTATGGCCTTTTATTGCATGGCCATAAGAATTAGAAGAAAATTAATGCTCAACTTCTTATGGCCTTTTATTGCATGGCCATAAGAATTAGAAGAAAATTAATGCTCAACTTCTTATGGCCTTTTATTGCATGGCCATAAGAATTAGAAGAAAATTAATGCTCATCTTCTTACAGATTTTAATTGAAATACTGTAAGAAGAAAATTAATGCTCAACTTCTTATGGCCTTTTATTGCATTGCCATAAGAATTAGAAGAAAATTAATGCTCATCTTCATACAGATTTTAATTGAAATACTGTAAGAAGAAAATTAATGCTCAACTTCTTATGGCCTTTTATTGCATGGCCATAAGAATTAGAAGAAAATTAATGCTCATCTTCTTACAGATTTTAATTGAAATACTGTAAGAAGAAAATTAATGCTCAACTTCTTATGGCCTTTTATTGCATGGCCATAAGAATTAGAAGAAAATTAATGCTCATCTTCTTACAGATTTTAATTGAAATACTGTAAGAAGAAAATTAATGCTCAACTTCTTATGGCCTTTTATTGCATGGCCATAAGAATTAGAAGAAAATTAATGCTCATCTTCTTACAGATTTTAATTGAAATACTGTAAGAAGAAAATTAATGCTCAACTTCTTATGGCCTTTTATTGCATGGCCATAAGAATTAGAAGAAAATTAATGCTCATCTTCTTACAGATTTTAATTGAAATACTGTAAGAAGAAAATTAATGCTCAACTTCTTATGGCCTTTTATTGCATGGCCATAAGAATTAGAAGAAAATTAATGCTCAACTTCTTATGGCCTTTTATTGCATGGCCATAAGAATTAGAAGAAAATTAATGCTCATCTTCTTACAGATTTTAATTGAAATACTGTAAGAAGAAAATTAATGCTCAACTTCTTATGGCCTTTTATTGCATGGCCATAAGAATTAGAAGAAAATTAATGCTCATCTTCTTACAGATTTTAATTGAAATACTGTAAGAAGAAAATTAATGCTCAACTTCTTATGGCCTTTTATTGCATGGCCATAAGAATTAGAAGAAAATTAATGCTCAACTTCTTATGGCCTTTTATTGCATGGCCATAAGAATTAGAAGAAAATTAATGCTCAACTTCTTATGGCCTTTTATTGCATGGCCATAAGAATTAGAAGAAAATTAATGCTCATCTTCTTACAGATTTTAATTGAAATACTGTAAGAAGAAAATTAATGCTCAACTTCTTATGGCCTTTTATTGCATTGCCATAAGAATTAGAAGAAAATTAATGCTCATCTTCATACAGATTTTAATTGAAATACTGTAAGAAGAAAATTAATGCTCAACTTCTTATGGCCTTTTATTGCATGGCCATAAGAATTAGAAGAAAATTAATGCTCATCTTCTTACAGATTTTAATTGAAATACTGTAAGAAGAAAATTAATGCTCAACTTCTTATGGCCTTTTATTGCATGGCCATAAGAATTAGAAGAAAATTAATGCTCATCTTCTTACAGATTTTAATTGAAATACTGTAAGAAGAAAATTAATGCTCAACTTCTTATGGCCTTTTATTGCATGGCCATAAGAATTAGAAGAAAATTAATGCTCATCTTCTTACAGATTTTAATTGAAATACTGTAAGAAGAAAATTAATGCTCAACTTCTTATGGCCTTTTATTGCATGGCCATAAGAATTAGAAGAAAATTAATGCTCATCTTCTTACAGATTTTAATTGAAATACTGTAAGAAGAAAATTAATGCTCAACTTCTTATGGCCTTTTATTGCATGGCCATAAGAATTAGAAGAAAATTAATGCTCAACTTCTTATGGCCTTTTATTGCATGGCCATAAGAATTAGAAGAAAATTAATGCTCATCTTCTTACAGATTTTAATTGAAATACTGTAAGAAGAAAATTAATGCTCAACTTCTTATGGCCTTTTATTGCATGGCCATAAGAATTAGAAGAAAATTAATGCTCATCTTCTTACAGATTTTAATTGAAATACTGTAAGAAGAAAATTAATGCTCAACTTCTTATGGCCTTTTATTGCATGCCCATAAGAAATAGAAGAAAATTAATGCTCATCTTCTTACAGATTTTAATTGAAATACTGTAAGAAGAAAATTAATGCTCAACTTCTTATGGCCTTTTATTGCATGGCCATAAGAATTAGAAGAAAATTAATGCTCAACTTCTTATGGCCTTTTATTGCATGGCCATAAGAATTAGAAGAAAATTAATGCTCATCTTCTTACAGATTTTAATTGAAATACTGTAAGAAGAAAATTAATGCTCAACTTCTTATGGCCTTTTATTGCATGGCCATAAGAATTAGAAGAAAATTAATGCTCATCTTCTTACAGATTTTAATTGAAATACTGTAAGAAGAAAATTAATGCTCAACTTCTTATGGCCTTTTATTGCATGGCCATAACCATAAGAATTAGAAGAAAATTAATGCTCATCTTCTTACAGATTTTAATTGAAATACTGTAAGAAGAAAATTAATGCTCAACTTCTTATGGCCTTTTATTGCATGGCCATATGAATTAGAAGAAAATTAATGCTCATCTTCTTACAGATTTTAATTGAAATACTGTAAGAAGAAAATTATGCTCAACTTCTTATGGCCTTTTATTGCATGGCCATAAGAATTAGAAGAAAATTAATGCTCATCTTCTTACAGATTTTAATTGAAATACTGTAAGAAGAAAATTAATGCTCAACTTCTTATGGCCTTTTATTGCATGGCCATAAGAATTAGAAGAAAATAAATGCTCATCTTCTTACAGATTTTAATTGAAATACTGTAAGAAGAAAATTAATGCTCAACTTCTTATGGCCTTTTATTGCATGGCCATAAGAATTAGAAGAAAATTAATGCTCAACTTCTTATGGCCTTTTATTGCATGGCCATAAGAATTAGAAGAAAATTAATGCTCATTTTCTTACAGATTTTAATTGAAATACTGTAAGAAGAAAATTAATGCTCAACTTCTTATGGCCTTTTATTGCATGGCCATAAGAATTAGAAGAAAATTAATGCTCAACTTCTTATGGCCTTTTATTGCATGGCCATAAGAATTAGAAGAAAATTAATGCTCATCTTCTTACAGATTTTAATTGAAATACTGTAAGAAGAAAATTAATGCTCAACTTCTTATGGCCTTTTATTGCATGGCCATAAGAATTAGAAGAAAATTAATGCTCAACTTCTTATGGCCTTTTATTGCATGGCCATAAGAATTAGAAGAAAATTAATGCTCATCTTCTTACAGATTTTAATTGAAATACTGTAAGAAGAAAATTAATGCTCAACTTCTTATGGCCTTTTATTGCATGGCCATAAGAATTAGAAGAAAATTAATGCTCATCTTCTTACAGATTTTAATTGAAATACTGTAAGAAGAAAATTAATGCTCAACTTCTTATGGCCTTTTATTGCATGGCCATAAGAATTAGAAGAAAATTAATGCTCATCTTCTTACAGATTTTAATTGAAATACTGTAAGAAGAAAATTAATGCTCAACTTCTTATGGCCTTTTATTGCATGGCCATAAGAATTAGAAGAAAATTAATGCTCAACTTCTTATGGCCTTTTATTGCATGGCCATAAGAATTAGAAGAAAATTAATGCTCATCTTCTTACAGATTTTAATTGAAATACTGTAAGAAGAAAATTAATGCTCAACTTCTTATGGCCTTTTATTGCATGGCCATAAGAATTAGAAGAAAATTAATGCTCATCTTCTTACAGATTTTAATTGAAATACTGTAAGAAGAAAATTAATGCTCAACTTCTTATGGCCTTTTATTGCATGGCCATAAGAATTAGAAGAAAATAAATGCTCATCTTCTTACAGATTTTAATTGAAATACTGTAAGAAGAAAATTAATGCTCAACTTCTTATGGCCTTTTATTGCATGGCCATAAGAATTAGAAGAAAATTAATGCTCAACTTCTTATGGCCTTTTATTGCATGGCCATAAGAATTAGAAGAAAATTAATGCTCATCTTCTTACAGATTTTAATTGAAATACTGTAAGAAGAAAATTAATGCTCAACTTCTTATGGCCTTTTATTGCATGGCCATAAGAATTAGAAGAAAATTAATGCTCATCTTCTTACAGATTTTAATTGAAATACTGTAAGAAGAAAATTAATGCTCAACTTCTTATGGCCTTTTATTGCATGGCCATAAGAATTAGAAGAAAATAAATGCTCATCTTCTTACAGATTTTAATTGAAATACTGTAAGAAGAAAATTAATGCTCAACTTCTTATGGCCTTTTATTGCATGGCCATAAGAATTAGAAGAAAATTAATGCTCAACTTCTTATGGCCTTTTATTGCATGGCCATAAGAATTAGAAGAAAATTAATGCTCATCTTCTTACAGATTTTAATTGAAATACTGTAAGAAGAAAATTAATGCTCAACTTCTTATGGCCTTTTATTGCATGGCCATAAGAATTAGAAGAAAATTAATGCTCATCTTCTTACAGATTTTAATTGAAATACTGTAAGAAGAAAATTAATGCTCAACTTCTTATGGCCTTTTATTGCATGGCCATAAGAATTAGAAGAAAATTAATGCTCATCTTCTTACAGATTTTAATTGAAATACTGTAAGAAGAAAATTAATGCTCAACTTCTTATGGCCTTTTATTGCATGGCCATAAGAATTAGAAGAAAATTAATGCTCAACTTCTTATGGCCTTTTATTGCATGGCCATAAGAATTAGAAGAAAATTAATGCTCATCTTCTTACAGATTTTAATTGAAATACTGTAAGAAGAAAATTAATGCTCAACTTCTTATGGCCTTTTATTGCATGGCCATAAGAATTAGAAGAAAATTAATGCTCAACTTCTTATGGCCTTTTATTGCATGGCCATAAGAATTAGAAGAAAATTAATGCTCATCTTCTTACAGATTTTAATTGAAATACTGTAAGAAGAAAATTAATGCTCAACTTCTTATGGCCTTTTATTGCATGGCCATAAGAATTAGAAGAAAATTAATGCTCATCTTCTTACAGATTTTAATTGAAATACTGTAAGAAGAAAATTAATGCTCAACTTCTTATGGCCTTTTATTGCATGGCCATATGAATTAGAAGAAAATTAATGCTCATCTTCTTACAGATTTTAATTGAAATACTGTAAGAAGAAAATTAATGCTCAACTTCTTATGGCCTTTTATTGCATGGCCATAAGAATTAGAAGAAAATTAATGCTCAACTTCTTATGGCCTTTTATTGCATGGCCATAAGAATTAGAAGAAAATTAATGCTCATCTTCTTACAGATTTTAATTGAAATACTGTAAGAAGAAAATTAATGCTCAACTTCTTATGGCCTTTTATTGCATGGCCATAAGAATTAGAAGAAAATAAATGCTCATCTTCTTACAGATTTTAATTGAAATACTGTAAGAAGAAAATTAATGCTCAACTTCTTATGGCCTTTTATTGCATGGCCATAAGAATTAGAAGAAAATTAATGCTCAACTTCTTATGGCCTTTTATTGCATGGCCATAAGAATTAGAAGAAAATTAATGCTCATCTTCTTACAGATTTTAATTGAAATACTGTAAGAAGAAAATTAATGCTCAACTTCTTATGGCCTTTTATTGCATGGCCATAAGAATTAGAAGAAAATTAATGCTCAACTTCTTATGGCCTTTTATTGCATGGCCATAAGAATTAGAAGAAAATTAATGCTCATCTTCTTACAGATTTTAATTGAAATACTGTAAGAAGAAAATTAATGCTCAACTTCTTATGGCCTTTTATTGCATGGCCATAAGAATTAGAAGAAAATTAATGCTCATCTTCTTACAGATTTTAATTGAAATACTGTAAGAAGAAAATTAATGCTCAACTTCTTATGGCCTTTTATTGCATGGCCATATGAATTAGAAGAAAATTAATGCTCATCTTCTTACAGATTTTAATTGAAATACTGTAAGAAGAAAATTAATGCTCAACTTCTTATGGCCTTTTATTGCATGGCCATAAGAATTAGAAGAAAATTAATGCTCAACTTCTTATGGCCTTTTATTGCATGGCCATAAGAATTAGAAGAAAATAAATGCTCATCTTCTTACAGATTTTAATTGAAATACTGTAAGAAGAAAATTAATGCTCAACTTCTTATGGCCTTTTATTGCATGGCCATAAGAATTAGAAGAAAATTAATGCTCAACTTCTTATGGCCTTTTATTGCATGGCCATAAGAATTAGAAGAAAATTAATGCTCATCTTCTTACAGATTTTAATTGAAATACTGTAAGAAGAAAATTAATGCTCAACTTCTTATGGCCTTTTATTGCATGGCCATAAGAATTAGAAGAAAATTAATGCTCATCTTCTTACAGATTTTAATTGAAATACTGTAAGAAGAAAATTAATGCTCAACTTCTTATGGCCTTTTATTGCATGGCCATATGAATTAGAAGAAAATTAATGCTCATCTTCTTACAGATTTTAATTGAAATACTGTAAGAAGAAAATTAATGCTCAACTTCTTATGGCCTTTTATTGCATGGCCATAAGAATTAGAAGAAAATTAATACTCAACTTCTTATGGCCTTTTATTGCATGGCCATAAGAATTAGAAGAAAATTAATGCTCATCTTCTTACAGATTTTAATTGAAATACTGTAAGAAGAAAATTAATGCTCAACTTCTTATGGCCTTTTATTGCATGGCCATAAGAATTAGAAGAAAATTAATGCTCATCTTCTTACAGATTTTAATTGAAATACTGTAAGAAGAAAATTAATGCTCAACTTCTTATGGCCTTTTATTGCATGGCCATAACCATAAGAATTAGAAGAAAATTAATGCTCATCTTCTTACAGATTTTAATTGAAATACTGTAAGAAGAAAATTAATGCTCAACTTCTTATGGCCTTTTATTGCATGGCCATATGAATTAGAAGAAAATTAATGCTCATCTTCTTACAGATTTTAATTGAAATACTGTAAGAAGAAAATTATGCTCAACTTCTTATGGCCTTTTATTGCATGGCCATAAGAATTAGAAGAAAATTAATGCTCATCTTCTTACAGATTTTAATTGAAATACTGTAAGAAGAAAATTAATGCTCAACTTCTTATGGCCTTTTATTGCATGGCCATAAGAATTAGAAGAAAATAAATGCTCATCTTCTTACAGATTTTAATTGAAATACTGTAAGAAGAAAATTAATGCTCAACTTCTTATGGCCTTTTATTGCATGGCCATAAGAATTAGAAGAAAATTAATGCTCAACTTCTTATGGCCTTTTATTGCATGGCCATAAGAATTAGAAGAAAATTAATGCTCATCTTCTTACAGATTTTAATTGAAATACTGTAAGAAGAAAATTAATGCTCAACTTCTTATGGCCTTTTATTGCATGGCCATAAGAATTAGAAGAAAATTAATGCTCAACTTCTTATGGCCTTTTATTGCATGGCCATAAGAATTAGAAGAAAATTAATGCTCATCTTCTTACAGATTTTAATTGAAATACTGTAAGAAGAAAATTAATGCTCAACTTCTTATGGCCTTTTATTGCATGGCCATAAGAATTAGAAGAAAATTAATGCTCATCTTCTTACAGATTTTAATTGAAATACTGTAAGAAGAAAATTAATGCTCAACTTCTTATGGCCTTTTATTGCATGGCCATAAGAATTAGAAGAAAATTAATGCTCATCTTCTTACAGATTTTAATTGAAATACTGTAAGAAGAAAATTAATGCTCAACTTCTTATGGCCTTTTATTGCATGGCCATAAGAATTAGAAGAAAATTAATGCTCATCTTCTTACAGATTTTAATTGAAATACTGTAAGAAGAAAATTAATGCTCAACTTCTTATGGCCTTTGATTGCATGGCCATAAGAATTAGAAGAAAATAAATGCTCATCTTCTTACAGATTTTAATTGAAATACTGTAAGAAGAAAATTAATGCTCAACTTCTTATGGCCTTTTATTGCATGGCCATAAGAATTAGAAGAAAATTAATGCTCAACTTCTTATGGCCTTTTATTGCATGGCCATAAGAATTAGAAGAAAATAAATGCTCATCTTCTTACAGATTTTAATTGAAATACTGTAAGAAGAAAATTAATGCTCAACTTCTTATGGCCTTTTATTGCATGGCCATAAGAATTAGAAGAAAATTAATGCTCATCTTCTTACAGATTTTAATTGAAATACTGTAAGAAGAAAATTAATGCTCAACTTCTTATGGCCTTTTATTGCATGGCCATAAGAATTAGAAGAAAATTAATGCTCATCTTCTTACAGATTTTAATTGAAATACTGTAAGAAGAAAATTAATGCTCAACTTCTTATGGCCTTTTATTGCATGGCCATAAGAATTAGAAGAAAATTAATGCTCATCTTCTTACAGATTTTAATTGAAATACTGTAAGAAGAAAATTAATGCTCAACTTCTTATGGCCTTTTATTGCATGGCCATAAGAATTAGAAGAAAATTAATGCTCATCTTCTTACAGATTTTAATTGAAATACTGTAAGAAGAAAATTAATGCTCAACTTCTTATGGCCTTTTATTGCATGGCCATAAGAATTAGAAGAAAATTAATGCTCATCTTCTTACAGATTTTAATTGAAATACTGTAAGAAGAAAATTAATGCTCAACTTCTTATGGCCTTTTATTGCATGGCCATAAGAATTAGAAGAAAATTAATGCTCATCTTCTTACAGATTTTAATTGAAATACTGTAAGAAGAAAATTAATGCTCAACTTCTTATGGCCTTTGATTGCATGGCCATAAGAATTAGAAGAAAATAAATGCTCATCTTCTTACAGATTTTAATTGAAATACTGTAAGAAGAAAATTAATGCTCAACTTCTTATGGCCTTTTATTGCATGGCCATAAGAATTAGAAGAAAATTAATGCTCAACTTCTTATGGCCTTTTATTGCATGGCCATAAGAATTAGAAGAAAATTAATGCTCATCTTCTTACAGATTTTAATTGAAATACTGTAAGAAGAAAATTAATGCTCAACTTCTTATGGCCTTTGATTGCATGGCCATAAGAATTAGAAGAAAATAAATGCTCATCTTCTTACAGATTTTAATTGAAATACTGTAAGAAGAAAATTAATGCTCAACTTCTTATGGCCTTTTATTGCATGGCCATAAGAATTAGAAGAAAATTAATGCTCAACTTCTTATGGCCTTTTATTGCATGGCCATAAGAATTAGAAGAAAATTAATGCTCATCTTCTTACAGATTTTAATTGAAATACTGTAAGAAGAAAATTAATGCTCAACTTCTTATGGCCTTTTATTGCATGGCCATAAGAATTAGAAGAAAATTAATGCTCATCTTCTTACAGATTTTAATTGAAATACTGTAAGAAGAAAATTAATGCTCAACTTCTTATGGCCTTTTATTGCATGGCCATAAGAATTAGAAGAAAATTAATGCTCATCTTCTTACAGATTTTAATTGAAATACTGTAAGAAGAAAATTAATGCTCAACTTCTTATGGCCTTTTATTGCATGGCCATAAGAATTAGAAGAAAATTAATGCTCATCTTCTTACAGATTTTAATTGAAATACTGTAAGAAGAAAATTAATGCTCAACTTCTTATGGCCTTTTATTGCATGGCCATAAGAATTAGAAGAAAATTAATGCTCATCTTCTTACAGATTTTAATTGAAATACTGTAAGAAGAAAATTAATGCTCAACTTCTTATGGCCTTTGATTGCATGGCCATAAGAATTAGAAGAAAATAAATGCTCATCTTCTTACAGATTTTAATTGAAATACTGTAAGAAGAAAATTAATGCTCAACTTCTTATGGCCTTTTATTGCATGGCCATAAGAATTAGAAGAAAATTAATGCTCAACTTCTTATGGCCTTTTATTGCATGGCCATAAGAATTAGAAGAAAATAAATGCTCATCTTCTTACAGATTTTAATTGAAATACTGTAAGAAGAAAATTAATGCTCAACTTCTTATGGCCTTTTATTGCATGGCCATAAGAATTAGAAGAAAATTAATGCTCAACTTCTTATGGCCTTTTATTGCATGGCCATAAGAATTAGAAGAAAATTAATGCTCATCTTCTTACAGATTTTAATTGAAATACTGTAAGAAGAAAATTAATGCTCAACTTCTTATGGCCTTTTATTGCATGGCCATAAGAATTAGAAGAAAATAAATGCTCATCTTCTTACAGATTTTAATTGAAATACTGTAAGAAGAAAATTAATGCTCAACTTCTTATGGCCTTTTATTGCATGGCCATAAGAATTAGAAGAAAATTAATGCTCAACTTCTTATGGCCTTTTATTGCATGGCCATAAGAATTAGAAGAAAATTAATGCTCAACTTCTTATGGCCTTTTATTGCATGGCCATAAGAATTAGAAGAAAATTAATGCTCATCTTCTTACAGATTTTAATTGAAATACTGTAAGAAGAAAATTATGCTCAACTTCTTATGGCCTTTTATTGCATGGCCATAAGAATTAGAAGAAAATTAATGCTCAACTTCTTATGGCCTTTTATTGCATGGCCATAAGAATTAGAAGAAAATTAATGCTCAACTTCTTATGGCCTTTTATTGCATGGCCATAAGAATTAGAAGAAAATTAATGCTCATCTTCTTACAGATTTTAATTGAAATACTGTAAGAAGAAAATTATGCTCAACTTCTTATGGCCTTTTATTGCATGGCCATAAGAATTAGAAGAAAATTAATGCTCATCTTCTTACAGATTTTAATTGAAATACTGTAAGAAGAAAATTAATGCTCAACTTCTTATGGCCTTTTATTGCATGGCCATAAGAATTAGAAGAAAATTAATGCTCATCTTCTTACAGATTTTAATTGAAATACTGTAAGAAGAAAATTAATGCTCAACTTCTTATTGCCTTTTATTGCATGGCCATATGAATTAGAAGAAAATTAATGCTCATCTTCTTACAGATTTTAATTGAAATACTGTAAGAAGAAAATTATGCTCAACTTCTTATGGCCTTTTATTGCATGGCCATAAGAATTAGAAGAAAATTAATGCTCATCTTCTTACAGATTTTAATTGAAATACTGTAAGAAGAAAATTAATGCTCAACTTCTTATGGCCTTTTATTGCATGGCCATAAGAATTAGAAGAAAATTAATGCTCATCTTCTTACAGATTTTAATTGAAATACTGTAAGAAGAAAATTAATGCTCAACTTCTTATGGCCTTTTATTGCATGGCCATAAGAATTAGAAGAAAATTAATGCTCATCTTCTTACAGATTTTAATTGAAATACTGTAAGAAGAAAATTAATGCTCATCTTCTTACAGATTTTAATTGAAATACTGTAAGAAGAAAATTAATGCTCAACTTCTTATGGCCTTTTATTGCATGGCCATAAGAATTAAAAGAAAATTAATGCTCATCTTCTTACAGATTTTAATTGAAATACTGTAAGAAGAAAATTAATGCTCAACTTCTTATGGCCTTTTATTGCATGGCCATAAGAATTAGAAGAAAATTAATGCTCATCTTCTTACAGATTTTAATTGAAATACTGTAAGAAGAAAATTAATGCTCAACTTCTTATGGCCTTTTATTGCATGGCCATAACCATAAGAATTAGAAGAAAATTAATGCTCATCTTCTTACAGATTTTAATTGAAATACTGTAAGAAGAAAATTAATGCTCAACTTCTTATGGCCTTTTATTGCATGGCCATATGAATTAGAAGAAAATTAATGCTCATCTTCTTACAGATTTTAATTGAAATACTGTAAGAAGAAAATTATGCTCAACTTCTTATGGCCTTTTATTGCATGGCCATAAGAATTAGAAGAAAATTAATGCTCATCTTCTTACAGATTTTAATTGAAATACTGTAAGAAGAAAATTAATGCTCAACTTCTTATGGCCTTTTATTGCATGGCCATAAGAATTAGAAGAAAATAAATGCTCATCTTCTTACAGATTTTAATTGAAATACTGTAAGAAGAAAATTAATGCTCAACTTCTTATGGCCTTTTATTGCATGGCCATAAGAATTAGAAGAAAATTAATGCTCAACTTCTTATGGCCTTTTATTGCATGGCCATAAGAATTAGAAGAAAATTAATGCTCAACTTCTTATGGCCTTTTATTGCATGGCCATAAGAATTAGAAGAAAATTAATGCTCATCTTCTTACAGATTTTAATTGAAATACTGTAAGAAGAAAATTAATGCTCAACTTCTTATGGCCTTTTATTGCATGGCCATAAGAATTAGAAGAAAATTAATGCTCATCTTCTTACAGATTTTAATTGAAATACTGTAAGAAGAAAATTAATGCTCAACTTCTTATGGCCTTTTATTGCATGGCCATAAGAATTAGAAGAAAATTAATGCTCATCTTCTTACAGATTTTAATTGAAATACTGTAAGAAGAAAATTAATGCTCAACTTCTTATGGCCTTTTATTGCATGGCCATAAGAATTAGAAGAAAATTAATGCTCAACTTCTTATGGCCTTTTATTGCATGGCCATAAGAATTAGAAGAAAATTAATGCTCATCTTCTTACAGATTTTAATTGAAATACTGTAAGAAGAAAATTAATGCTCAACTTCTTATGGCCTTTTATTGCATGGCCATAAGAATTAGAAGAAAATTAATGCTCAACTTCTTATGGCCTTTTATTGCATGGCCATAAGAATTAGAAGAAAATTAATGCTCATCTTCTTACAGATTTTAATTGAAATACTGTAAGAAGAAAATTAATGCTCAACTTCTTATGGCCTTTTATTGCATGGCCATAAGAATTAGAAGAAAATTAATGCTCAACTTCTTATGGCCTTTTATTGCATGGCCATAAGAATTAGAAGAAAATTAATGCTCATCTTCTTACAGATTTTAATTGAAATACTGTAAGAAGAAAATTAATGCTCAACTTCTTATGGCCTTTTATTGCATGAAAATTCTTTATTAATCTTGGAACGAGTGGATTTTTGTCCTCGTATTATTATTGCCCTAATTATTCCATAATTCCATAATACGATATACTGTAATATTACCGTACCATAAGAATAATGTTAGCGGCAATAATAGGGTTATGTAAAATTCTTTATTAATCTTGGAACGAGTGGATTTTTGTCCTCGTATTATTATTGCCCTAATTATTCCATAATTCCATAATACGATATACTGTAATATTACCGTACCATAAGAATAATGTTAGCGGCAATTATAGGGTTATGTAAAATTCTTTATTAATCTTGGAACGAGTGGAATTTTGTCCTCGTATTATTATTGCCCTAATAATTCCATAATTCCATAATACGATATACTGTAATATTACCGTACCATAAGAATAAGGTTAGCGGCAATAATATGGTTATGTAAAATTCTTTATTAATATTGGAACGAGTGGATTTTTGTCCTCGTTTTATTATTGCCCTAATTTTTCCATAATACGATATACAGTAATATTACCGTACCATAACAATAAGGTTAGCGGCAATAATAGGGATATGATAAATTCTTTATTAATCTTGGAACGAGTGGATTTTTGTCCTCGTATTATTATTGCCCTAATTTTTCCATAATACGATATACAGTAATATTACCGTACCATAACAATAAGGTTAGCGGCAATAATAGGGATATGATAAATTCTTTATTAATCTTGGAACGAGTGGATTTTTGTCCTCGTTTTATTATTGCCCTAATTTTTCCATAATACGATATACAGTAATATTACCGTACCATAAGAATAAGGTTAGCGGCAATAATATAGTTATGTAAAATTCTTTATTAATCTTGGAACGAGTGGATTTTTGTCCTCGTATTATTATTGCCCTAATTATTCCATAATTCCATAATACGATATACTGTAATATTACCGTACCATAAGAATAAGGTTAGCGGCAATAATATGGTTATGTAAAATTCTTTATTAATCTTGGAACGAGTGGATTTTTGTCCTCGTTTTATTATTGCCCTAATTGTTCCATAATACGATATACTGTAATATTACCGTACCATAAGAATAAGGTTAGCGGCAATAATATGGTTATGTAAAATTCTTTATTAATCTTGGAACGAGTGGATTTTTGTCCTCGTATTATTATTGCCCTAATTATTCCATAAAACGATATACAGTAATATTACCGTACCATAACAATAAGGTTAGCGGCAATAATAGGGATATGATAAATTCTTTATTAATCTTGGAACGAGTGGATTTTTGTCCTCGTATTATTATTGCCCTAATTATTCCATAATACGATATACTGTAATATTACCGTACCATAAGAATAAGGTTAGCGGCATTGATAGGGATATGATAAATTCTTTATTAATCTTGGAACGAGTGGATTTTTGTCCTCGTATTATTATTGCCCTAATTATTCCATAATTCCATAATTCCATAATACGATATACTGTAATATTACCGTACCATAAGAATAATGTGAGCGGCAATAATAGGGTTATGTAAAATTCTTTATTAATCTTGGAACGAGTGGATTTTTGTCCTCGTATTATTATTGCCCTAATTATTCCATAATACGATATACAGTAATATTACCGTACCATAAGAATAAGGTTAGCGGCAATAATATGGTTATGTAAAATTCTTTATTAATCTTGGAACGAGTGGATTTTTGTCCTCGTATTATTATTGCCCTAATTATTCCATAATTCCATAATTCCATAATACGATATACTGTAATATTACCGTACCATAAGAATAAGGTTAGCGGCAATAATATGGTTATGTAAAATTCTTTATTAATCTTGGAACGAGTGGATTTTTGTCCTCGTATTATTATTGCCTTAATTATTCCATAATTCCATAATTCCATAATACGATATACTGTAATATTACCGTACCATAAGAATAAGGTTAGCGGCAATAATATGGTTATGTAAAATTCTTTATTAATCTTGGAACGAGTGGATTTTTGTCCTCGTTTTATTATTGCCCTAATTGTTCCATAATACGATATACTGTAATATTACCGTACCATAAGAATAAGGTTAGCGGCAATAATATGGTTATGTAAAATTCTTTATTAATATTGGAACGAGTGGATTTTTGTCCTCGTATTATTATTGCCCTAATTATTCCATAATTCCATAATACGATATACAGTAATATTACCGTACCATAAGAATAATGTTAGCGGCAATAATAGGGTTATGTAAAATTCTTTATTAATCTTGGAACGAGTGGATTTTTGTCCTCGTTTTATTATTGCCCTAATTGTTCCATAATACGATATACTGTAATATTACCGTACCATAAGAATAAGGTTAGCGGCAATAATATGGTTATGTAAAATTCTTTATTAATCTTGGAACGAGTGGATTTTTGTCCTCGTATTATTATTGCCTTAATTATTCCATAATTCCATAATTCCATAATACGATATACTGTAATATTACCGTACCATAAGAATAAGGTTAGCGGCAATAATATGGTTATGTAAAATTCTTTATTAATATTGGAACGAGTGGATTTTTGTCCTCGTATTATTATTGCCCTAATTATTCCATAATTCCATAATACGATATACTGTAATATTACCGTACCATAAGAATAATGTTAGCGGCAATTATAGGGTTATGTAAAATTCTTTATTAATCTTGGAACGAGTGGATTTTTGTCCTCGTATTATTATTGCCCTAATTATTCCATAATTCCATAATACGATATACTGTAATATTACCGTACCATAAGAATAATGTTAGCGGCAATAATAGGGTTATGTAAAATTCTTTATTAATCTTGGAACGAGTGGATTTTTGTCCTCGTATTATTATTGCCCTAATTATTCCATAATTCCATAATACGATATACTGTAATATTACCGTACCATAAGAATAATGTTAGCGGCAATAATAGGGTTATGTAAAATTCTTTATTAATCTTGGAACGAGTGGATTTTTGTCCTCGTATTATTATTGCCCTAATTATTCCATAATTCCATAATACGATATACAGTAATATTACCGTACCATAAGAATAATGTTAGCGGCAATAATAGGGTTATGTAAAATTCTTTATTAATCTTGGAACGAGTGGATTTTTGTCCTCGTATTATTATTGCCCTAATTATTCCATAATTCCATAATACGATATACAGTAATATTACCGTACCATAAGAATAATGTTAGCGGCAATAATAGGGTTATGTAAAATTCTTTATTAATCTTGGAACGAGTGGATTTTTGTCCTCGTTTTATTATTGCCCTAATTGTTCCATAATACGATATACTGTAATATTACCGTACCATAAGAATAAGGTTAGCGGCAATAATATGGTTATGTAAAATTCTTTATTAATCTTGGAACGAGTGGATTTTTGTCCTCGTATTATTATTGCCTTAATTATTCCATAATTCCATAATTCCATAATACGATATACTGTAATATTACCGTACCATAAGAATAAGGTTAGCGGCAATAATATGGTTATGTAAAATTCTTTATTAATCTTGGAACGAGTGGATTTTTGTCCTCGTATTATTATTGCCCTAATTATTCCATAATACGATACACTGTAATATTACCGTACCATAAGAATAAGGTTAGCGGCAATAATATGGTTATGTAAAATTCTTTATTAATCTTGGAACGAGTGGATTTTTGTCCTCGTTTTATTATTGCCCTAATTGTTCCATAATACGATATACTGTAATATTACCGTACCATAAGAATAAGGTTAGCGGCAATAATATGGTTATGTAAAATTCTTTATTAATCTTGGAACGAGTGGATTTTTGTCCTCGTATTATTATTGCCCTAATTATTCCATAATTCCATAATACGATATACTGTAATATTACCGTACCATAAGAATAAGGTTAGCGGCAATAATAGGGTTATGTAAAATTCTTTATTAATCTTGGAACGAGTGGATTTTTGTCCTCGTATTATTATTGCCCTAATTATTCCATAATACGATACACTGTAATATTACCGTACCATAAGAATAAGGTTAGCGGCAATAATATGGTTATGTAAAATTCTTTATTAATCTTGGAACGAGTGGATTTTTGTCCTCGTTTTATTATTGCCCTAATTGTTCCATAATACGATATACTGTAATATTACCGTACCATAAGAATAAGGGTAGCGGCAATAATATGGTTATGTAAAATTCTTTATTAATCTTGGAACGAGTGGATTTTTGTCCTCGTTTTATTATTGCCCTAATTGTTCCATAATACGATATACTGTAATATTACCGTACCATAAGAATAAGGTTAGCGGCAATAATATGGTTATGTAAAATTCTTTATTAATCTTGGAACGAGTGGATTTTTGTCCTCGTATTATTATTGCCTTAATTATTCCATAATTCCATAATTCCATAATACGATATACTGTAATATTACCGTACCATAAGAATAAGGTTAGCGGCAATAATATGGTTATGTAAAATTCTTTATTAATCTTGGAACGAGTGGATTTTTGTCCTCGTTTTATTATTGCCCTAATTGTTCCATAATACGATATACTGTAATATTACCGTACCATAAGAATAAGGTTAGCGGCAATAATATGGTTATGTAAAATTCTTTATTAATCTTGGAACGAGTGGATTTTTGTCCTCGTATTATTATTGCCTTAATTATTCCATAATTCCATAATTCCATAATACGATATACTGTAATATTACCGTACCATAAGAATAAGGTTAGCGGCAATAATATGGTTATGTAAAATTCTTTATTAATCTTGGAACGAGTGGATTTTTGTCCTCGTATTATTATTGCCCTAATTATTCCATAATACGATACACTGTAATATTACCGTACCATAAGAATAAGGTTAGCGGCAATAATATGGTTATGTAAAATTCTTTATTAATCTTGGAACGAGTGGATTTTTGTCCTCGTTTTATTATTGCCCTAATTGTTCCATAATACGATATACTGTAATATTACCGTACCATAAGAATAAGGTTAGCGGCAATAATATGGTTATGTAAAATTCTTTATTAATCTTGGAACGAGTGGATTTTTGTCCTCGTATTATTATTGCCCTAATTATTCCATAATTCCATAATACGATATACTGTAATATTACCGTACCATAAGAATAATGTTAGCGGCAATAATAGGGTTATGTAAAATTCTTTATTAATCTTGGAACGAGTGGATTTTTGTCCTCGTATTATTATTGCCCTAATTATTCCATAATACGATACACTGTAATATTACCGTACCATAAGAATAAGGTTAGCGGCAATAATATGGTTATGTAAAATTCTTTATTAATCTTGGAACGAGTGGATTTTTGTCCTCGTTTTATTATTGCCCTAATTGTTCCATAATACGATATACTGTAATATTACCGTACCATAAGAATAAGGGTAGCGGCAATAATATGGTTATGTAAAATTCTTTATTAATCTTGGAACGAGTGGATTTTTGTCCTCGTTTTATTATTGCCCTAATTGTTCCATAATACGATATACTGTAATATTACCGTACCATAAGAATAAGGTTAGCGGCAATAATATGGTTATGTAAAATTCTTTATTAATCTTGGAACGAGTGGATTTTTGTCCTCGTATTATTATTGCCTTAATTATTCCATAATTCCATAATTCCATAATACGATATACTGTAATATTACCGTACCATAAGAATAAGGTTAGCGGCAATAATATGGTTATGTAAAATTCTTTATTAATCTTGGAACGAGTGGATTTTTGTCCTCGTATTATTATTGCCCTAATTATTCCATAATACGATACACTGTAATATTACCGTACCATAAGAATAAGGTTAGCGGCAATAATATGGTTATGTAAAATTCTTTATTAATCTTGGAACGAGTGGATTTTTGTCCTCGTTTTATTATTGCCCTAATTGTTCCATAATACGATATACTGTAATATTACCGTACCATAAGAATAAGGTTAGCGGCAATAATATGGTTATGTAAAATTCTTTATTAATCTTGGAACGAGTGGATTTTTGTCCTCGTATTATTATTGCCCTAATTATTCCATAATTCCATAATACGATATACTGTAATATTACCGTACCATAAGAATAATGTTAGCGGCAATAATAGGGTTATGTAAAATTCTTTATTAATCTTGGAACGAGTGGATTTTTGTCCTCGTATTATTATTGCCCTAATTATTCCATAATTCCATAATACGATATACTGTAATATTACCGTACCATAAGAATAATGTTAGCGGCAATAATAGGGTTATGTAAAATTCTTTATTAATCTTGGAACGAGTGGATTTTTGTCCTCGTTTTATTATTGCCCTAATTGTTCCATAATACGATATACTGTAATATTACCGTACCATAAGAATAAGGTTAGCGGCAATAATATGGTTATGTAAAATTCTTTATTAATCTTGGAACGAGTGGATTTTTGTCCTCGTATTATTATTGCCCTAATTATTCCATAATTCCATAATACGATATACTGTAATATTACCGTACCATAAGAATAATGTTAGCGGCAATAATAGGGTTATGTAAAATTCTTTATTAATCTTGGAACGAGTGGATTTTTGTCCTCGTATTATTATTGCCCTAATTATTCCATAATTCCATAATACGATATACTGTAATATTACCGTACCATAAGAATAATGTTAGCGGCAATAATATGGTTATGTAAAATTCTTTATTAATCTTGGAACGAGTGGATTTTTGTCCTCGTTTTATTATTGCCCTAATTGTTCCATAATACGATATACTGTAATATTACCGTACCATAAGAATAAGGTTAGCGGCAATAATATGGTTATGTAAAATTCTTTATTAATCTTGGAACGAGTGGATTTTTGTCCTCGTATTATTATTGCCCTAATTATTCCATAATTCCATAATACGATATACTGTAATATTACCGTACCATAAGAATAATGTTAGCGGCAATAATAGGGTTATGTAAAATTCTTTATTAATCTTGGAACGAGTGGATTTTTGTCCTCGTATTATTATTGCCCTAATTATTCCATAATTCCATAATACGATATACAGTAATATTACCGTACCATAAGAATAATGTTAGCGGCAATAATAGGGATATGATAAATTCTTTATTAATCTTGGAACGAGTGGATTTTTGTCCTCGTATTATTATTGCCCTAATTATTCCATAATACGATATACTGTAATATTACCGTACCATAAGAATAAGGCTAGCGGCATTGATAGGGATATGACAAATTCTTTACTAATCTTGGAACGAGTGGATTTTTGTCCTCGTATTATTATTGCCCTAATTATTCCATAATACGATATACAGTAATATTACCGTACCATAAGAATAAGGTTAGCGGCAATAATAGGGATATGATAAATTCTTTATTAATCTTGGAACGAGTGGATTTTTGTCCTCGTGTTATTATTGCCCTAATTGTTCCATAATTCCATAATACGATATACAGTAATATTACCGTACCATAACAATAAGGTTAGCGGCAATAATAGGGATATGATAAATTCTTTATTAATCTTGGAACGAGTGGATTTTTGTCCTCGTATTATTATTGCCCTAATTATTCCATAATTCCATAATACGATATACTGTAATATTACCGTACCATAAGAATAAGGTTAGCGGCAATAATAGGGTTATGTAAAATTCTTTATTAATCTTGGAACGAGTGGATTTTTGTCCTCGTATTATTATTGCCCTAATTATTCCATAATTCCATAATACGATATACAGTAATATTACCGTACCATAACAATAAGGTTAGCGGCAATAATAGGGATATGATAAATTCTTTATTAATCTTGGAACGAGTGGATTTTTGTCCTCGTATTATTATTGCCCTAATTATTCCATAATTCCATAATACGATATACTGTAATATTACCGTACCATAAGAATAAGGTTAGCGGCAATAATAGGGATATGATAAATTCTTTATTAATCTTGGAACGAGTGGATTTTTGTCCTCGTGTTATTATTGCCCTAATTGTTCCATAATTCCATAATACGATATACAGTAATATTACCGTACCATAACAATAAGGTTAGCGGCAATAATAGGGATATGATAAATTCTTTATTAATCTTGGAACGAGTGGATTTTTGTCCTCGTATTATTATTGCCCTAATTATTCCATAATTCCATAATACGATATACTGTAATATTACCGTACCATAAGAATAAGGTTAGCGGCAATAATAGGGTTATGTAAAATTCTTTATTAATCTTGGAACGAGTGGATTTTTGTCCTCGTATTATTATTGCCCTAATTATTCCATAATTCCATAATACGATATACAGTAATATTACCGTACCATAACAATAAGGTTAGCGGCAATAATAGGGATATGATAAATTCTTTATTAATCTTGGAACGAGTGGATTTTTGTCCTCGTATTATTATTGCCCTAATTATTCCATAATTCCATAATACGATATACTGTAATATTACCGTACCATAAGAATAAGGTTAGCGGCAATAATAGGGTTATGTAAAATTCTTTATTAATCTTGGAACGAGTGGATTTTTGTCCTCGTATTATTATTGCCCTAATTATTCCATAATTCCATAATACGATATACTGTAATATTACCGTACCATAAGAATAAGGTTAGCGGCATTGATAGGGATATGATAAATTCTTTATTAATCTTGGAACGAGTGGATTTTTGTCCTCGTATTATTATTGCCCTAATTATTCCATAATACGATATACAGTAATATTACCGTACCATAAGAATAAGGTTAGCGGCAATAATAGGGATATGATAAATTCTTTATTAATCTTGGAACGAGTGGATTTTTGTCCTCGTATTATTATTGCCCTAATTATTCCATAATTCCATAATACGATGTACTGTAATATTACCGTACCATAAGAATAAGGTTAGCGGCAATAATATGGTTATGTAAAATTCTTTATTAATCTTGGAACGAGTGGATTTTTGTCCTCGTATTATTAAAGCCCTAATTGTTCCATAATTCCATAATACGATATACTGTAATATTACCGTACCATAAGAATAAGGTCAGCGGCAATAATAGGGTTATGTAAAATTCTTTATTAATCTTGGAACGAGTGGATTTTTGTCCTCGTATTATTATTGCCCTAATTGTTCCATAATTCCATAATACGATATACAGTAATATTACCGTACCACGGGCTCATTTTGCATTCGGTTCCGGCGGCCTCGGTCGTGGATAATCGTACAGGGGTAATTGTGGTACCAATCTATACCTTAGAGCTTGGGCTTCAATATGGGAAGTCTGCAAGGGGTCTCGACACGAAAAGCCGAAATTACAACCCTGAATCAGAGTAAATTTTTAGGTAAAATTAAATTTTGTTGGAAATGAGCTTTAAAAGTGATTGTTTTTTCAATTTTTTTTATTGATATATTAAATTTAGACTGTTGTTTAT
Organism: Panagrolaimus sp. LJ2414; assembly: GCA_024447195.1. Lineage (NCBI taxonomy): Eukaryota > Metazoa > Nematoda > Chromadorea > Rhabditida > Panagrolaimidae > Panagrolaimus > Panagrolaimus sp. LJ2414. The sequence goes on along the minus strand of JAMRXY010000059.1, from coordinate 462,395 downwards.
ATGTTCAAAAGTTTTGAACCGGATATCTTCCATGAACCGCGATTTAAACCTTATAATATGTTTCAAAGGGCCTAATATGTTAAAAAACCGTACAAATCACTATAAAAAAGGTTTTTTAATTGTCAGAAAATTTGTTTTTCCTGTTTTTCATATTTTAATTATTATTATAACATCATATTAAATTAGTTACCAACAATAAATTATGGTTTCATAGCAAATATTCCATGTTTATTCTCAGTTATTGTTATAATAATATCAGAATTTTTCATTTTACCTGATTCCGCCATAAAGCAAATTTACAGCCCAAAAATCTTCAGAAACATTTTTAAAAGGGTTAAAAATAATATATTAGCGGCTCAAATCACTTTAAACGCGTTTTCGGAACTTTTCTCTTACTTCAAGGATGTTGGAGATATTGAGTTTTTTAGTGTTGCATTTTCAATCAATCCCCAAAATTTTTTCTTCTTAATCTTTTGGTTTTAAATGATATCCTACAAGTAAAACAACAATGCTGAACACGTTGGAAGCATTTTCAACCATAGAAACTTAGGTTATTATATGTGTTTTGGTCCAAAAGCTGTAAAAAGGCACTTTTTAGCGTATTTCTGTATGTAGTTTTTGTATATTGAACTGAGGTAGCTCATTTTGGTCTTAAAACATTCCCCACAAAAAGTACATCATTTTTGTAAAGCACTTTCTTAAATACAGCCCTAATAATGATTTTATGATTTTTTAAAAATGCATATTATTTAACCATGTTTTTTAGTCCAACATGGTTATATGATATGTAGTTTTTCAATATTGCTTCAAAAATTTTTGTTGATAGTTAATTTTCATCATGATAATATATACTAAAGATTTGTAAAGGGAATTTTTAAATGAAGACCTAGTTACCGAATTATGGCACACAAAATAAAAGATATATAAAAAAATACAAAAAAAATACCAAACTTCTTATCATCTCAAAATTGAGAAAAATGAATTTTAGGGTGTTCAAACACTATCAATATGTTTCTTAGATCCATCTTCAAATTCTGTATACAAATTACCCTTCTAGAATATCTAGAAAAGTCAGGGCGTCAAAATAACCGTTTTCGAGGTAAGATTTTAGCCCAAAATTGACAAACTTCTTATCATCTCAAAATCGCGATTAGAGCAAATAGAAAGTTTCTAGCATGTGGAATGTGCTCAGCACATGTAAGGGTAAATTCTGTATACACAGATTCATGATATGTGCCCTAGTTCCGGAATGCCATCAAAAAAAGTGCCAAAAAAGGCCGATTTTGGCCATTTTTGAAATATGACTTGCAGGTTCGGGAAATCGGTCCGATTGAGTTGTAAAGTGTATTTTCAGTGTCTCTGAGTTGGTCTACACCGATTTTGACTAGGGCCGCCGGAACCAAACAAAAAAGGTACCAAAATGAGCCCGTGGTACCATAACAATAAGGTTAGCGGCAATAATAGGGATATGATAAATTCTTTATTAATCTTGGAACGAGTGGATTTTTGTCCTCGTATTATTATTGCCCTAATTATTCCATAATTCCATAATACGATATACAGTAATATTACCGTACCATAAGAATAAGGTTAGCGGCAATAATAGGGATATGATAAATTCTTTATTAATCTTGGAACGAGTGGATTTTTGTCCTCGTATTATTATTGCCCTAATTATTCCATAATTCCATAATACGATGTACTGTAATATTACCGTACCATAAGAATAAGGTTAGCGGCAATAATATGGTTATGTAAAATTCTTTATTAATCTTGGAACGAGTGGATTTTTGTCCTCGTATTATTATTGCCCTAATTGTTCCATAATTCCATAATACGATATACAGTAATATTACCGTACCATAACAATAAGGTTAGCGGCAATAATAGGGATATGATAAATTCTTTATTAATCTTGGAACGAGTGGATTTTTGTCCTCGTATTATTATTGCCCTAATTATTCCATAATTCCATAATACGATATACTGTAATATTACCGTACCATAAGAATAAGGTTAGCGGCAATAATAGGGTTATGTAAAATTCTTTATTAATATTGGAACGAGTGGATTTTTGTCCTCGTATTATTATTGCCCTAATTATTCCATAATTCCATAATACGATATACTGTAATATTACCGTACCAAAAGAATAATGTTAGCGGCAATAATATGGATATGATAAATTCTTTATTAATCTTGGAACGAGTGGATTTTTGTCCTCGTTTTATTATTGCCCTAATTTTTCCATAATACGATATACAGTAATATTACCGTACCATAAGAATAATGTTAGCGGCAATAATAGGGTTATGTAAAATTCTTTATTAATCTTGGAACGAGTGGATTTTTGTCCTCGTATTATTATTGCCCTAATTATTCCATAATACGATATACTGTAATATTACCGTACCATAACAATAAGGTTAGCGGCAATAATAGGGATATGATAAATTTTTTATTAATCTTGGAACGAGTGGATTTTTGTCCTCGTATTATTATTGCCCTAATTATTCCATAATTCCATAATACGATTTTCTTAGGGCAATAATAATACGAGGACAAAAATCCACTCGTTCCAAGATTAATAAAGAGTTTTACATAACCCTATTATTGCCGCTGACATTATTCTTATGGTACGGTAATATTACAGTATATCGTATTGTGGAATTATGGAATAATTAGGGCAATAATAATACGAGGACAAAAATCCACTCGTTCCAAGATTAATAAAGAATTTTACATAACCCTATTATTGCCGCTGACATTATTCTTATGGTACGGTAATATTACAGTATATCGTATTATTGAATTATGGAATAATTAGGGCAATAATAAAACGAGGACAAAAATCCACTCGTTCCAAGATTATTAAAGAATTTTACGTAACCCTTTTATTGCCGCTAACCTTATTCTAATGGTACGGTAATATTACAGTATATCGTATTATGGAATTATGGAATAATTAGGGCAATAATAATACGAGGACAAAAATCCACTCGTTCCAAGATTAATTAAGAATTTTACGTAACCCTATTATTGCCGCTAACCTTATTCTAATGGTACGGTAATATTACAGTATATCGTATTATGGAATTATGGAATAATTAGGGCAATAATAATACGAGGACAAAAATCCACTCGTTCCAAGATTAATAAAGAATTTTACGTAACCCTATTATTGCCGCTAACCTTATTCTAATGGTACGGTAATATTACAGTATATCGTATTATGGAATTATGTAATAATTAGGGCAATAATAATACGAGGACAAAAATCCACTCGTTCCAAGATTAATTAAGAATTTTACGTAACCCTATTATTGCCGCTAACCTTATTCCAATGGTACGGTAATATTACAGTATATCGTATTATGGAATTATGGAATAATTAGGGCAATAATAATACGAGGACAAAAATCCACTCGTTCCAAGATTAATTAAGAATTTTACGTAACCCTATTATTGCCGCTAACCTTATTCTAATGGTACGGTAATATTACAGTATATCGTATTATGGAATTATGTAATAATTAGGGCAATAATAATACGAGGACAAAAATCCACTCGTTCCAAGATTAATTAAGAATTTTACGTAACCCTATTATTGCCGCTAACCTTATTCTAATGGTACGGTAATATTACAGTATATCGTATTATGGAATTATGGAATAATTAGGGCAATAATAATACGAGGACAAAAATCCACTCGTTCCAAGATTAATAAAGAATTTTACGTAACCCTATTATTGCCGCTAACCTTATTCTAATGGTACGGTAATATTACATTATATCGTATTATGGAATTATGTAATAATTAGGGCAATAATAATACGAGGACAAAAATCCACTCGTTCCAAGATTAATTAAGAATTTTACGTAACCCTATTATTGCCGCTAACCTTATTCTAATGGTACGGTAATATTACAGTATATCGTATTATGGAATTATGGAATAATTAGGGCAATAATAATACGAGGACAAAAATCCACTCGTTCCAAGATTAATAAAGAATTTTACATAACCCTATTATTGCCGCTAACATTATTCTTATGGTACGGTAATATTACAGTATATCGTATTATGGAATTATGGAATAATTAGGGCAATAATAATACGAGGACAAAAATCCACTCGTTCCAAGATTAATAAAGAATTTATCATATTGGATATTACGGTACTGTAAGAATGACCAAATAAATTTTATTTTCTTCTCCCGGGCTGATCCGGGCTACCTCAATGAAGAATTTGATAGTTCAACGTTGTTGGAGTACCTGGGGGAAAAAGAATGATAAATATCAAAGCTTTTTACAAATTTTTAATTATAAAATTTACAAAAAGATAGTTCTTTCTTACAGAACCAATAAAAATCCATAAAATTGCAGTTTTCTCGAAACGAAAAATGAGAGAGATTTTTCGACTTTACTTTTTTGGGAAGAGAAAAACGTCATTCTGGCAATTGGAAGGAAGAAGAAGGTTGTGTGGTGCCTCCTCTCCAATATTTTTTATCATCTTTTCGTCGATTAGTTTATCGATATATTTATTGTTTATTGGTGAACAATCTTTGGTTTATCTCCAGGATGTCGGATGATGAAGATTTCTTGAGGATTTCGCAGCAGGAACTGGCTGATATGGAGCAAATTGTTGGAGATATCCTTAACGGTACTGAAGAGGAGGAAGAAGCAGGCTCGAAGAAGAAGGGTAAACTTTCTGTCATCGGTATGTTGAAGAGTCAAATGGAAGTGAATCGTCATGTCCTTATGGAACTAAAGGCTCTGAAAAAGAAAGGTGAAGAAAAGGTGCCTGTCTCTGATGTTGATGTTGCTACAAAGATTGCTGCTGCTGAGTTTCGTACTCGTGGTTTGGGGATTCAATTCACCTCTAATGCTAATATGCTTGCCAAACTTAAACAAAGTAAGGATCCTGATTGCTATGTAAGAGAAGTTATGGAAGAATTGGAAAAGAGGAATAATATCCTTCAACTTGGTGATAAAAACCCTCGCGTATTTCAACTCGTCGATGCCGAAGAAGCTTCCAAAGTTCTCGGCAAGCATTCTGAAAAACTTTCCAAAGATGATCGAGATCTCTTTTCAACCGAAAGTATTGCTCCTAAAAGAAAGCGATTTCTTGGGGCCAGCTCCTTCAATGCCCATGGTGGAACTGGATCATATTCGGGCAACTTCCAACGTACTGGTGCCATCCCAAGCCTCCTCGACATCAATGTTCCTTGGAGAAAAGCAAATTATGGAAGCTCAACATCTTATTCGTCGTCGCTTAATCCGATCGGATCCCGCAGAATCCAGTGCTACTCGTGCCAAGGCTATGATCACATCTCCAAAGATTGTCCTGTCAGAAAAGCCAATGGAAGAAGATCTCAGTACTGGTGAGTCTCTTAAATTTTTTTCTAATTCATTATGTAAATGTATCGATTATTGGAGTTATATTGGTGCCCCATCCCATATCCTCGATGTTATTCGTGACGGTTATAGATTGCCCTTCAAGCCTGATGTCGCAGCGCCTCGTTTTTCCTTGCCCAATGTTGCAATGAATGCTGAAGATATGCAGTTCACGGGTGCTGAAATTGCTAAACTGTTGGAATCCCAAGCAGTTTCCCCAGTTGTTGATCCTCCTCAGGTGATTAGTTCCTTGTTCGTCGTGAGGAACACTGGTAAGCCTCGACTGATTATCAATCTTTCGAAGTTAAACAAGTTCCTTGATTGTCCCAAGTTCAAATATGAAGACCTCTCATTAGTAAGCCGAATTATTACACCTGTTGGATGGCTTGCGAAGTATGATATGAAGAGTGGATACCATCACATTGGAATTTTTCCTGATCATCGTAAATTTCTTGGATTCTCTTGGATAACTCCAGGTGGTAAAGTACGATATTTTGTGTTCAATGTCCTGCCCTTTGGCCTCAGTCCTGCCCCGTTTATATTTACAAAGGTTTTTCGCTGCCTTGTTGCTTTCTGGAGAAGAAATGGAATTTCAAATGCCTTGTACATTGATGACGGTCTTATTTGGGCTTTATCCCTTTGTGAATGCGAAAGATCCGTCAAGTTTGTAATTGATTCTCTTATGCAAGCTGGTGTATTTGTTCATAAAGAAAAGTCCATCCTTAAACCTGTTCGATCCTGTCTTGGTTAGGCATGACTATCGATTTAGAAGTTGCTGAACTTCGTCCAACCCCGGAAAGATTGTGGAATGCTTTGGAGTCGCTTAGATTCCTTAAACAAAAGCAGTTGCCTACTCCTCGTGATCGTTTGAAGTTCACCGGTCAATTGTCTTCGTTGTGGTTAGTCCTTGGCCCAAAAGCTTCCTTGTATACGAAGAATATCTATCATACTATTTGTGCTTTCTCATTGTTGGATAAAGGGATTCCCCTGATGCCAAAAGAAGAAGAAGAATTATTTATATTGGAAGATATACTGTCACGACCTCTGTCCAGATCTTTGTTACCTCCGTCTAAAGTATTCTCTTTCTCCTCTGATGCTTCTGCTTTTGCCCTTGGAGTTGTCGCCGAAAATGGAGAAACTTTTTCTCGTCCATTAAATGCCTCGGAAATGAAGGAATCGAGTACTTTTCGAGAACTGCTGGCGGTTCAGTTTGGAATACTGTGTTTCGAGAAGCATATTGAAGGTGCCGAAGTTCATGTGTTTACCGACAATCAGAATCTTGTACCCATTTTAAGAAAAGGTTCCATGGTCTTGAAGCTTAACCTCCTGGCAGTAGAAGTTCATGAAAAGCTGTCTAAATTATCCGCATCTGTTTTCCCCCATTGGATCCCAAGAGAGGAGAATAAAGATGCTGATTTAGCTTCGCGAATCCCTGATTGTGATGATTGGGCGATTATGCCACATGTCTTTGACGAAGTTAACAAAAAGCTTGGACCTGCCGATGTTGATCGTTTTGCAAATTGTTTGAACAAAAAGTTATCCCGTTTCAATTCCACTGTTCCTTCCCCCGGTACTGAAGCAATTGATGCGTTTACCCAAGATTGGAGTCAGTGTGTTAATTACTGTGTTCCACCAGTTAACCTTCTATTTTCTACAGTAACGTTCGTATTGAAGCATAAATATCCTGCGATTATTGGTTTCCCGTTCTGGCCTGCCCTTCCGATAATGCCTCTGCTGCTAAACAGAGATGGAGATTGGAAACGTGAAATAATTAAAGATATCTTTAGAATTCCAAAAGGTGAATGCTTCCTCGTCCCTGGATCAAATCATGGTGCTTTCTTCTCTCAACCTTTCTTAAAAAGTGATTTCGTTTTTGTTCGATTGTTTTAATTGTAGTTTAAAGTTGTTCCTTTCTATTGTATGGCCTTTGCCCAGTTGGTTATTTTATAAAGTTTTAGTTTTTTAAAGTCACATTTTCTTCACGTCCTTCGGACCTTTTCATATTATATTCTGTTTGGTGTCTTGCCTTCCAATAAATTCCAGAACCCAATCCAAGAAAAATCGAAGGAATTTTGAAGTGTAGAGAAAATGTAATTTTTCTCGGAGATGAAATGGAAGTTCTTGGAACAAGAACTGTAGTGGAATCGTAGAGAAAATTGCAGTTTTCTCGAAACGAAAAATGAGAGAGATTTTTCGACTTTACTTTTTTGGGAAGAGAAAAACGTCATTCTGGCAATTGGAAGGAAGAAGAAGGTTGTCCCACCCTCCCGGCCCTTAATTACCGTAATCCCTTGACCCCTGGCGAAGGTAAGTTTTAATACTAAAAATGTTTCAGCGTTGGATATCTGGTAAGTTTTAATCACATAAATTTCTTTTCAGAGCAAAGACTTATCAAATTGGCCTTGATGAACCCTGGAAAGACTGCAGCCCCAGAAGACTTCGAATCATGTTTATCAGCTGGCTTATCTGAAGCAACATTGAAGGTATACAAATCAGAGTTTGATAGGTTTAAGTCCTGGAGAGGCTCCCTGTCACTGGATGGGGTGATGACGGATGAAGAACTGTTACCTCTGTACCTGGTTACGGTAGCGAGAGATTCGAGATCGAAAGCAGCAACAATCACAGCAGCCCTGGCGTTTTATGGAAAGAAGTATGCTCGTCCTGGTGTATCCCCTTCCCCTTCTCCTTTGTTGAATCTTGTTTCGAAAGGAATTGCCAAGATTGCTCCACCGGTCAAGCACAAAGAGCAGGTAACTTCTGAAGAATTGCTGTCCTTTTTCCCCTTGGCTATGTCATCTGATAGATTTGAAAGTCGTATGGGTACGTTAGCTGTTATTCTGTTCTCTGGATTTTTTCGTCCTGGTGAAGCTTTATCCTTGCTGAAGTCGAATTTGAAATTCGATCGGGAAAAAGTTGAAGTTTTGCTGCTGAAGTCGAAGAAGAATCAGAATGGTCCTCCTGAAAGAATTTTTATTAGCAGATCAAAATCTGGAGTTTGTCCCGTCAATGCTCTGGAAAACTGGATTACAAAATGCGCTGAATCGATTTATGTATTCCCGTCTTTTTCTGGTACAGATAGACCGTGGTCGTATGATGCTGCTCTCAAGAATCTTAAAGAAACGTTTAAGAAACTCGGTATTGATAAGAATATTACTCTTCATTCATTCCGTGGAAGCGCAGCAACAGACGCAGTCGAAGCTGGATGTTCTGAAGCCGAATTAGATCGTGGTGCTCGTTGGAAATCATCGTCGTCGAAAAAATCATATGTTCAAGCAAGTGCAAAAGTGACAAAGAACGTATCCTCTATTATCGAAACTTTCAAAAAATGTGAAAAATCAAGTGTCGAATAGTTTTGGTTCTAACACGAAAATGAAATGAAAAGTGTCTGGGATGTCCGTGTGCTGGTTCCATCTCTTATTTAGTTCTTATTTCTCTTTTGCTTGAATTATTTTGGTCCCGACGCGAAAATGAAATGAAAATTGTCTGGGATGTCCGTGTGCTTTTCCAAGAATTTGATAGTTCAACGTTGTTGGAGTACCTCGGGGAAAAAAAAGGATAAATATCAAAGCTTTTTACAAATTTTTAATTATAAAATTTACAAAAAGATAGTTCTTTCTTACAGAACCAATAAAAATCCATAAAAATGTTTTTTTGATTATTACAGTACTCTGTAAGACTGATTTTTTGGATATTACGGTACTGTAAGAATGAACCAAATAAATTTTATTTTCTTCTCCCGGGCAGATCCGGGCTACCTCAATGAAGAATTTGATAGTTCAACGTTGTTGGAGCACCTGGGGGAAGAAGAAGGATAAATATCAAAGCTTTTTACAAATTTTTAATTATAAAATTTACAAAAAGATAGTTCTTTCTTACAGAACCAATGAAAATCCATAAAAATGCTTTTTTGATTATTACAGTACTCTGTAAGATTGATTTATTGGATATTTTATTGGATATTACGGTACTGTAAGAATGAACCAAATAAATTTTATTTTTTTCTCCCGGGCAGACCCGGGCTACCTCAATGAAGAATTTGATAGTTCAACGTTGTTGGAGTACCTGGGGGAAGAAGAAGGATAAATATCAAAGCTTTTTACCAATTTTTATTTATAAAATTTACAAAAAGATAGTTCTTTCTTACAGAACTAATAAAAATCCATAAAAATGCTTTTTTGATTATTACAGTACTCTGTAAGATTGATTTATTGGATATTACGGTACTGTAAGAATGAACCAAATAAATTTTATTTTCTTCTCCCGGGCAGATCCGGGCTACCTCAATGAAGAATTTGATAGTTCAACGTTGTTGGAGTACCTGGGGGAAGAAGAAGGATAAATATCAAAGCTTTTTACCAATTTTTAATTACAAAATTTACAAAAAGTTAGTTCTTTCTTACAGAACCAATGAAAATCCATAAAAATGCTTTTTTGATTATTACAGTACTCTGTAAGATTGATTTTTTGGATATTACGGTACTGTAAAAATGACCAAATAAATTTTATTTTCTTCTCCCGGGCAGATCCGGGCTACCTCAATGAAGAATTTGATAGTTCAACGTTGTTGGAGTACCTGGGGGAAGAAGAAGGATAAATATCCAAGCTTTTTACCAATTTTAAATTACAAAATTTACAAAAAGTTAGTTCTTTCTTACAGAACCAATAAAAATCCATAAAAATGTTTTTTTGATTATTACAGTACTCTGTAAGATTGATTTTTTGGATATTACGGTAGTGTAAGAATGAACCAAATAAATTTTATTTTCTTCCCCCGGGCAGATCCGGGCTACCTCAATGAAGAATTTGATAGTTCAACGTTGTTGGAGTACCTGGGGGAAGAAGAAGGATAAATATCAAAGCTTTTTACCAATTTTTATTTATAAAATTTACAAAAAGAAGCTTTTTACCAATTTTTAATTACAAAATTTACAAAAAGATAGTTCTTCCTTACAGAACCAATAAAAATCCATAAAAATGCTTTTTTGATTATTACAGTACTCTGTAAGATTGATTTTTTGGATATTACGGTACTGTAAAAATGACCAAATAAATTTTATTTTCTTCTCCCGGGCAGATCCGGGCTACCTCAATGAAGAATTTGATAGTTCAACGTTGTTGGAGTACCTGGGGGAAGAAGAAGGATAAATATCCAAGCTTTTTACCAATTTTAAATTACAAAATTTACAAAAAGTTAGTTCTTTCTTACAGAACCAATAAAAATCCATAAAAATGTTTTTTTGATTATTACAGTACTCTGTAAGATTGATTTTTTGGATATTACGGTACTGTAAGAATGAACCAAATAAATTTTATTTTCTTCTCCCGGGCAGATCCGGGCTACCTCAATGAAGAATTTGATAGTTCAACGTTGTTGGAGTACCTGGGGGAAGAAGAAGGATAAATATCCAAGCTTTTTACCAATTTTAAATTACAAAATTTACAAAAAGTTAGTTCTTTCTTACAGAACCAATAAAAATCCATAAAAATGTTTTTTTGATTATTACAGTACTCTGTAAGATTGATTTTTTGGATATTACGGTACTGTAAAAATGACCAAATAAATTTTATTTTCTTCTCCCGGGCAGATCCGGGCTACCTCAATGAAGAATTTGATAGTTCAACGTTGTTGGAGTACCTGGGGGAAGAAGAAGGATAAATATCCAAGCTTTTTACCAATTTTAAATTACAAAATTTACAAAAAGTTAGTTCTTTCTTACAGAACCAATAAAAATCCATAAAAATGTTTTTTTGATTATTACAGTACTCTGTAAAATTGATTTTTTGGATATTACGGTACTGTAAGAATGACCAAATAAATTTTATTTTCTTCTCCCGGGCAGATCCGGGCTACCTCAATGAAGAATTTGATAGTTCAACGTTGTTGGAGTACCTGGGGGAAGAAGAAGGATAAATATCCAAGCTTTTTACCAATTTTAAATTACAAAATTTACAAAAAGTTAGTTCTTTCTTACAGAACCAATAAAAATCCATAAAAATGTTTTTTTGATTATTACAGTACTCTGTAAGATTGATTTTTTGGATATTACGGTACTGTAAGAATGAACCAAATAAATTTTATTTTCTTCTCCCGGGCAGATCCGGGCTACCTCAATGAAGAATTTGATAGTTCAACGTTGTTGGAGTACCTGGGGGAAGAAGAAGGATAAATATCAAAGCTTTTTACAAATTTTTAATTACAAAATTTACAAAAAGTTAGTAATTTCTTACAGAACCAATAAAAATCCATAAAAATGCTTTTTCGATTATTACAGTACTCTGTAAGATTGATTTATTGGATATTACGGTACTGTAAGAATGACCAAATAAATTTTATTTTCTTCTCCCGGGCTGATCCGGGCTACCTCAATGAAGAATTTGATAGTTCAACGTTGTTGGAGTACCTGGGGGAAGAAGAAGGATAAATATCAAAGCTTTTTACCAATTTTTATTTATAAAATTTACAAAAAGAAGCTTTTTACCAATTTTTAATTACAAAATTTACAAAAAGATAGTTCTTCCTTACAGAACCAATAAAAATCCATAAAAATGCTTTTTTGATTATTACAGTACTCTGTAAGATTGATTTATTGGATATTTTATTGGATATTACGGTACTGTAAGAATGACCAAATAAATTTTATTTTCTTCTCCCGGGCTGATCCGGGCTACCTCAATGAAGAATTTGATAGTTCAACGTTGTTGGAGTACCTGGGGGAAGAAGAAGGATATATATCAAAGCTTTTTACCAATTTTTAATTACAAAATTAACAAAAAGATAGTTCTTTCTTACAGAACCAATAAAAATCCATAAAAATGCTTTTTTGATTATTACAGTACTCTGTAAGATTGATTTATTAACTATTTTATTGGATATTACGGTACTGTAAGAATGACCAAATAAATTTTATTTTCTTCTCCCGGGCTGATCCGGGCTACCTCAATGAAGAATTTGATAGTTCAACGTTGTTGGAGTACATCGGGGAAGAAGAAGGATAAATATCAAAGCTTTTTACCAATTTTTATTTATAAAATTTACAAAAAGAAGCTTTTTACCAATTTTTTATTACAACATTTACAAAAAGATAGTTCTTCCTTACAGAACCAATAAAAATCCATAAAAATGCTTTTTTGATTATTACAGTACTCTGTAAGATTGATTTATTGGATATTTTATTGGATATTACGGTACTGTAAGAATGACCAAATAAATTTTATTTTCTTCTCCCGGGCAGATCCGGGCTACCTCAATGAAGAATTTGATAGTTCAACGTTGTTGGAGTACCTGGGGGAAGAAGAAGGATAAATATCAAAGCTTTTTACCAATTTTTATTTATAAAATTTACAAAAAGAAGCTTTTTACCAATTTTTAATTACAAAATTTACAAAAAGATAGTTCTTCCTTACAGAACCAATAAAAATCCATAAAAATGCTTTTTTGATTATTACAGTACTCTGTAAGATTGATTTATTGGATATTTTATTGGATATTACGGTACTGTAAGAAGGACCAAATAAATTTTATTTTCTTCTCCCGGGCAGATCCGGGCTACCTCAATGAAGAATTTGATAGTTCAACGTTGTTGGAGTACCTGGGGGAAGAAGAAGGATAAATATCAAAGCTTTTTACCAATTTTTTATTACAACATTTACAAAAAGATAGTTCTTCCTTACAGAACCAATAAAAATCCATAAAAATGCTTTTTTGATTATTACAGTACTCTGTAAGATTGATTTATTGGATATTTTATTGGATATTACGGTACTGTAAGAATGACCAAATAAATTTTATTTTCTTCTCCCGGGCTGATCCGGGCTACCTCAATGAAGAATTTGATAGTTCAACGTTGTTGGAGTACATCGGGGAAGAAGAAGGATAAATATCAAAGCTTTTTACCAATTTTTAATTACAAAATTTACAAAAAGTTAGTTCTTTCTTACAGAACCAATAAAAATCCATAAAAATGTTTTTTTGATTATTACAGTACTCTGTAAGATTGATTTTTTGGATATTACGGTACTGTAAGAATGACCAAATAAATTTTATTTTCTTCTCCCGGGCAGATCCGGGCTACCTCAATGAAGAATTTGATAGTTCAACGTTGTTGGAGTACCTGGGGGAAGAAGAAGGATAAATATCCAAGCTTTTTACCAATTTTAAATTACAAAATTTACAAAAAGTTAGTTCTTTCTTACAGAACCAATAAAAATCCATAAAAATGCTTTTTTGATTATTACAGTACTCTGTAAGATTGATTTTTTGGATATTACGGTACTGTAAGAATGAACCAAATAAATTTTATTTTCTTCTCCCGGGCAGATCCGGGCTACCTCAATGAAGAATTTGATAGTTCAACGTTGTTGGAGTACCTGGGGGAAGAAGAAGGATAAATATCAAAGCTTTTTACAAATTTTTAATTACAAAATTTACAAAAAGTTAGTAATTTCTTACAGAACCAATAAAAATCCATAAAAATGCTTTTTCGATTATTACAGTACTCTGTAAGATTGATTTATTGGATATTACGGTACTGTAAGAATGACCAAATAAATTTTATTTTCTTCTCCCGGGCTGATCCGGGCTACCTCAATGAAGAATTTGATAGTTCAACGTTGTTGGAGTACCTGGGGGAAGAAGAAGGATAAATATCAAAGCTTTTTACCAATTTTTATTTATAAAATTTACAAAAAGAAGCTTTTTACCAATTTTTAATTACAAAATTTACAAAAAGATAGTTCTTCCTTACAGAACCAATAAAAATCCATAAAAATGCTTTTTTGATTATTACAGTACTCTGTAAGATTGATTTATTGGATATTTTATTGGATATTACGGTACTGTAAGAATGACCAAATAAATTTTATTTTCTTCTCCCGGGCTGATCCGGGCTACCTCAATGAAGAATTTGATAGTTCAACGTTGTTGGAGTACCTGGGGGAAGAAGAAGGATATATATCAAAGCTTTTTACCAATTTTTAATTACAAAATTAACAAAAAGATAGTTCTTTCTTACAGAACCAATAAAAATCCATAAAAATGCTTTTTTGATTATTACAGTACTCTGTAAGATTGATTTATTGGATATTTTATTGGATATTACGGTACTGTAAGAATGACCAAATAAATTTTATTTTCTTCTCCCGGGCTGATCCGGGCTACCTCAATGAAGAATTTGATAGTTCAACGTTGTTGGAGTACCTGGGGGAAGAAGAAGGATATATATCAAAGCTTTTTACCAATTTTTAATTACAAAATTTACAAAAAGATAGTTCTTCCTTACAGAACCAATAAAAATCCATAAAAATGCTTTTTTGATTATTACAGTACTCTGTAAGATTGATTTATTGGATATTTTATTGGATATTACGGTACTGTAAGAATGACCAAATAAATTTTATTTTCTTCTCCCGGGCAGATCCGGGCTACCTCAATGAAGAATTTGATAGTTCAACGTTGTTGGAGTACCTGGGGGAAGAAGAAGGATAAATATCAAAGCTTTTTACCAATTTTTATTTATAAAATTTACAAAAAGAAGCTTTTTACCAATTTTTAATTACAAAATTTACAAAAAGATAGTTCTTCCTTACAGAACCAATAAAAATCCATAAAAATGCTTTTTTGATTATTACAGTACTCTGTAAGATTGATTTATTGGATATTTTATTGGATATTACGGTACTGTAAGAAGGACCAAATAAATTTTATTTTCTTCTCCCGGGCAGATCCGGGCTACCTCAATGAAGAATTTGATAGTTCAACGTTGTTGGAGTACCTGGGGGAAGAAGAAGGATAAATATCAAAGCTTTTTACCAATTTTTTATTACAACATTTACAAAAAGATAGTTCTTCCTTACAGAACCAATAAAAATCCATAAAAATGCTTTTTTGATTATTACAGTACTCTGTAAGATTGATTTATTGGATATTTTATTGGATATTACGGTACTGTAAGAATGACCAAATAAATTTTATTTTCTTCTCCCGGGCTGATCCGGGCTACCTCAATGAAGAATTTGATAGTTCAACGTTGTTGGAGTACATCGGGGAAGAAGAAGGATAAATATCAAAGCTTTTTACCAATTTTTAATTACAAAATTTACAAAAAGTTAGTTCTTTCTTACAGAACCAATAAAAATCCATAAAAATGTTTTTTTGATTATTACAGTACTCTGTAAGATTGATTTTTTGGATATTACGGTACTGTAAGAATGAACCAAATAAATTTTATTTTCTTCTCCCGGGCAGATCCGGGCTACCTCAATGAAGAATTTGATAGTTCAACGTTGTTGGAGTACCTGGTGGAAGAAGAAGGATAAATATCAAAGCTTTTTACAAATTTTTAATTACAAAATTTACAAAAAGTTAGTAATTTCTTACAGAACCAATAAAAATCCATAAAAATGCTTTTTCGATTATTACAGTACTCTGTAAGATTGATTTATTGGATATTACGGTACTGTAAGAATGACCAAATAAATTTTATTTTCTTCTCCCGGGCAGATCCGGGCTACCTCAATGAAGAATTTAATAGGTCAACGTTGTTGGAGTACCTGGGGGAAGAAGAAGGATAAATATCCAAGCTTTTTACCAATTTTAAATTACAAAATTTACAAAAAGTTAGTTCAACCAATAAAAATCCATAAAAATGCTTTTTTGATTATTACAGTACTCTGTAAGATTGATTTATTGGATATTACGGTACTGTAAGAATGACCAAATAAATTTTATTTTCTTCTCCCGGGCAGATCCGGGCTACCTCAATGAAGAATTTGATAGTTCAACGTTGTTGGAGTACCTGGGGGAAGAAGAAGGATAAATATCCAAGCTTTTTACCAATTTTAAATTACAAAATTTACAAAAAGTTAGTTCAACCAATAAAAATCCATAAAAATGCTTTTTTGATTATTACAGTACTCTGTAAGATTGATTTATTGGATATTACGGTACTGTAAGAATGACCAAATAAATTTTATTTTCTTCTCCCGGGCAGATCCGGGCTACCTCAATGAAGAATTTGATAGTTCAACGTTGTTGGAGTACCTGGGGGAAGAAGAAGGATAAATATCCAAGCTTTTTACCAATTTTAAATTACAAAATTTACAAAAAGTTAGTTCAACCAATAAAAATCCATAAAAATGCTTTTTTGATTATTACAGTACTCTGTAAGATTGATTTATTGGATATTACGGTACTGTAAGAATGACCAAATAAATTTTATTTTCTTCTCCCGGGCAGATCCGGGCTACCTCAATGAAGAATTTAATAGGTCAACGTTGTTGGAGTACCTGGGGGAAGAAGAAGGATAAATATCCAAGCTTTTTACCAATTTTAAATTACAAAATTTACAAAAAGTTAGTTCTTTCTTACAGAACCAATAAAAATCCATAAAAATGCTTTTTTGATTATTACAGTACTCTGTAAGATTGATTTATTGGATATTACGGTACTGTAAGAATGACCAAATAAATTTTATTTTCTTCTCCCGGACAGATCCGGGCTACCTCAATGAAGAATTTGATAGGTCAACGTTGTTGGAGTACCTGGGGGAAGAAGAAGGATAAATATCCAAGCTTTTTACCAATTTTAAATTACAAAATTTACAAAAAGTTAGTTCAACCAATAAAAATCCATAAAAATGCTTTTTTGATTATTACAGTACTCTGTAAGATTGATTTATTGGATATTACGGTACTGTAAGAATGACCAAATAAATTTTATTTTCTTCTCCCGGGCAGATCCGGGCTACCTCAATAAAGAATTTGATAGTTCAACGTTGTTGGAGTACCTGGGGGAAGAAGAAGGATAAATATCCAAGCTTTTTACCAATTTTAAATTACAAAATTTACAAAAAGTTAGTTCAACCAATAAAAATCCATAAAAATGCTTTTTTGATTATTACAGTACTCTGTAAGATTGATTTATTGGATATTACGGTACTGTAAGAATGACCAAATAAATTTTATTTTCTTCTCCCGGGCAGATCCGGGCTACCTCAATGAAGAATTTAATAGGTCAACGTTGTTGGAGTACCTGGGGGAAGAAGAAGGATAAATATCCAAGCTTTTTACCAATTTTAAATTACAAAATTTACAAAAAGTTAGTTCTTTCTTACAGAACCAATAAAAATCCATAAAAATGCTTTTTTGATTATTACAGTACTCTGTAAGATTGATTTATTGGATATTACGGTACTGTAAGAATGACCAAATAAATTTTATTTTCTTCTCCCGGGCAGATCCGGGCTACCTCAATGAAGAATTTGATAGGTCAACGTTGTTGGAGTACCTGGGGGAAGAAGAAGGATAAATATCCAAGCTTTTTACCAATTTTAAATTACAAAATTTACAAAAAGTTAGTTCTTTCTTACAGAACCAATAAAAATCCATAAAAATGCTTTTTTGATTATTACAGTACTCTGTAAGATTGATTTATTGGATACTACGGTACTGTAAGAATGAACTAAATAAATTTTATTTTCTTCTCCCGGGCAGATCCGGGCTACCTCAATGAAGAATTTGATAGTTCAACGTTGTTGGAGTACCTGGGGGAAGAAGAAGGATAAATATCCAAGCTTTTTACCAATTTTAAATTACAAAATTTACAAAAAGTTAGTTCTTTCTTACAGAACCAATAAAAATCCATCAAAATGCTTTTTTGATTATTACAGTACTCTGTAAGATTGATTTATTGGATATTACGGTACTGTAAGAATGACCAAATAAATTTTATTTTCTTCTCCCGGGCAGATCCGGGCTACCTCAATGAAGAATTTGATAGTTCAACGTTGTTGGAGTACCTGGGGGAAGAAGAAGGATAAATATCAAAGCTTTTTACCAATTTTTAATTACAAAATTTACAAAAAGTTAGTTCTTTCTTACAGAACCAATAAAAATCCATAAAAATGTTTTTTTGATTATTACAGTACTCTGTAAGATTGATTTTTTGGATATTACGGTACTGTAAGAATGAACCAAATAAATTTTATTTTCTTCTCCCGGGCAGATCCGGGCTACCTCAATGAAGAATTTGATAGTTCAACGTTGTTGGAGTACCTGGTGGAAGAAGAAGGATAAATATCAAAGCTTTTTACAAATTTTTAATTACAAAATTTACAAAAAGTTAGTAATTTCTTACAGAACCAATAAAAATCCATAAAAATGCTTTTTCGATTATTACAGTACTCTGTAAGATTGATTTATTGGATATTACGGTACTGTAAGAATGACCGAATAAATTTTATTTTCTTCTCCCGGGCAGATCCGGGCTACCTCAATGAAGAATTTAATAGGTCAACGTTGTTGGAGTACCTGGGGGAAGAAGAAGGATAAATATCCAAGCTTTTTACCAATTTTAAATTACAAAATTTACAAAAAGTTAGTTCAACCAATAAAAATCCATAAAAATGCTTTTTTGATTATTACAGTACTCTGTAAGATTGATTTATTGGATATTACGGTACTGTAAGAATGACCAAATAAATTTTATTTTCTTCTCCCGGGCAGATCCGGGCTACCTCAATGAAGAATTTGATAGTTCAACGTTGTTGGAGTACCTGGGGGAAGAAGAAGGATAAATATCCAAGCTTTTTACCAATTTTAAATTACAAAATTTACAAAAAGTTAGTTCAACCAATAAAAATCCATAAAAATGCTTTTTTGATTATTACAGTACTCTGTAAGATTGATTTATTGGATATTACGGTACTGTAAGAATGACCAAATAAATTTTATTTTCTTCTCCCGGGCAGATCCGGGCTACCTCAATGAAGAATTTGATAGTTCAACGTTGTTGGAGTACCTGGGGGAAGAAGAAGGATAAATATCCAAGCTTTTTACCAATTTTAAATTACAAAATTTACAAAAAGTTAGTTCAACCAATAAAAATCCATAAAAATGCTTTTTTGATTATTACAGTACTCTGTAAGATTGATTTATTGGATATTACGGTACTGTAAGAATGACCAAATAAATTTTATTTTCTTCTCCCGGGCAGATCCGGGCTACCTCAATGAAGAATTTAATAGGTCAACGTTGTTGGAGTACCTGGGGGAAGAAGAAGGATAAATATCCAAGCTTTTTACCAATTTTAAATTACAAAATTTACAAAAAGTTAGTTCTTTCTTACAGAACCAATAAAAATCCATAAAAATGCTTTTTTGATTATTACAGTACTCTGTAAGATTGATTTATTGGATATTACGGTACTGTAAGAATGACCAAATAAATTTTATTTTCTTCTCCCGGGCAGATCCGGGCTACCTCAATGAAGAATTTGATAGGTCAACGTTGTTGGAGTACCTGGGGGAAGAAGAAGGATAAATATCCAAGCTTTTTACCAATTTTAAATTACAAAATTTACAAAAAGTTAGTTCTTTCTTACAGAACCAATAAAAATCCATAAAAATGCTTTTTTGATTATTACAGTACTCTGTAAGATTGATTTATTGGATACTACGGTACTGTAAGAATGAACTAAATAAATTTTATTTTCTTCTCCCGGGCAGATCCGGGCTACCTCAATGAAGAATTTGATAGTTCAACGTTGTTGGAGTACCTGGGGGAAGAAGAAGGATAAATATCCAAGCTTTTTACCAATTTTAAATTACAAAATTTACAAAAAGTTAGTTCTTTCTTACAGAACCAATAAAAATCCATCAAAATGCTTTTTTGATTATTACAGTACTCTGTAAGATTGATTTATTGGATATTACGGTACTGTAAGAATGACCAAATAAATTTTATTTTCTTCTCCCGGGCAGATCCGGGCTACCTCAATGAAGAATTTGATAGGTCAACGTTGTTGGAGTACCTGGGGGAAGAAGAAGGATAAATATCCAAGCTTTTTACCAATTTTAAATTACAAAATTTACAAAAAGTTAGTTCTTTCTTACAGAACCAATAAAAATCCATAAAAATGCTTTTTTGATTATTACAGTACTCTGTAAGATTGATTTATTGGATACTACGGTACTGTAAGAATGAACTAAATAAATTTTATTTTCTTCTCCCGGGCTGATCCGGGCTACCTCAATGAAGAATTTGATAGTTTAACGTTGTTGGAGTACCTGGGGGAAGAAGAAGGATAAATATCCCAGCTTTTTACCAATTTTAAATTACAAAATTTACAAAAAGTTAGTTCAACCAATAAAAATCCATAAAAATGCTTTTTTGATTATTACAGTACTCTGTAAGATTGATTTATTGGATATTACGGTACTGTAAGAATGACCAAATAAATTTTATTTTCTTCTCCCGGGCAGATCCGGGCTACCTCAATGAAGAATTTAATAGGTCAACGTTGTTGGAGTACCTGGGGGAAGAAGAAGGATAAATATCCAAGCTTTTTACCAATTTTAAATTACAAAATTTACAAAAAGTTAGTTCAACCAATAAAAATCCATAAAAATGCTTTTTTGATTATTACAGTACTCTGTAAGATTGATTTATTGGATATTACGGTACTGTAAGAATGACCAAATAAATTTTATTTTCTTCTCCCGGGCAGATCCGGGCTACCTCAATGAAGAATTTGATAGGTCAACGTTGTTGGAGTACCTGGGGGAAGAAGAAGGATAAATATCCAAGCTTTTTACCAATTTTAAATTACAAAATTTACAAAAAGTTAGTTCTTTCTTACAGAACCAATAAAAATCCATAAAAATGCTTTTTTGATTATTACAGTACTCTGTAAGATTGATTTATTGGATACTACGGTACTGTAAGAATGAACTAAATAAATTTTATTTTCTTCTCCCGGGCTGATCCGGGCTACCTCAATGAAGAATTTGATAGTTTAACGTTGTTGGAGTACCTGGGGGAAGAAGAAGGATAAATATCCCAGCTTTTTACCAATTTTAAATTACAAAATTTACAAAAAGTTAGTTCAACCAATAAAAATCCATAAAAATGCTTTTTTGATTATTACAGTACTCTGTAAGATTGATTTATTGGATATTACGGTACTGTAAGAATGAACCATATAATTTTTTTTTTCTTCTCACGGGCTGATCCGGGCTACCTCAATGAAGAATTTGATAGTTCAACGTTGTTGGAGTACCTGGGGGAAGAAGAAGGATAAATATCAAAGCTTTTTACCAATTTTTAATTACAAAATTTACAAAAAGTTAGTAATTTCTTACAGAACCAATAAAAATCCATAAAAATGCTTTTTCGATTATTACAGTACTCTGTAAGATTGATTTATTGGATATTTTATTGGATATTACGGTACTGTAAGAATGACCAAATAAATTTTATTTTCTTCTCCCGGGCTGATCCGGGCTACCTCAATGAAGAATTTGATAGTTCAACGTTGTTGGAGTACCTGGGGGAAGAAGAAGGATAAATATCAAAGCTTTTTACCAATTTTTAATTACAAAATTTACAAAAAGTTAGTAATTTCTTACAGAACCAATAAAAATCCATAAAAATGCTTTTTCGATTATTACAGTACTCTGTAAGATTGATTTATTGGATATTACGGTACTGTAAGAATGACCAAATAAATTTTATTTTCTTCTCCCGGGCAGATCCGGGCTACCTCAATGAAGAATTTAATAGGTCAACGTTGTTGGAGTACCTGGGGGAAGAAGAAGGATAAATATCCAAGCTTTTTACAAATTTTTTATTACAAAATTTACAAAAAGTTAGTTCTTTCTTACAGAACCAATAAAAATCCATAAAAATGCTTTTTTGATTATTACAGTACTCTGTAAGATTGATTTATTGGATACTACGGTACTGTAAGAATGACCAAATAAATTTTATTTTCTTCTCCCGGGCAGATCCGGGCTACCTCAATGAAGAATTTGATAGGTCAACGTTGTTGGAGTACCTGGGGGAAGAAGAAGGATAAATATCCAAGCTTTTTACCAATTTTAAATTACAAAATTTACAAAAAGTTAGTTCAACCAATAAAAATCCATAAAAATGCTTTTTTGATTATTACAGTACTCTGTAAGATTGATTTATTGGATACTACGGTACTGTAAGAATGAACTAAATAAATTTTATTTTCTTCTCCCGGGCTGATCCGGGCTACCTCAATGAAGAATTTGATAGTTCAACGTTGTTGGAGTACCTGGGGGAAGAAGAAGGATAAATATCCCAGCTTTTTACCAATTTTAAATTACAAAATTTACAAAAAGTTAGTTCTTTCTTACAGAACCAATAAAAATCCATAAAAATGCTTTTTTGATTATTACTGTACTCTGTATGATTGATTTATTGGATATTTTAATGGATATTACGGTACTGTAAGAATGACCAAATAAATTTTATTTTCTTCTCCCGGGCAGATCCGGGCTACCTCAATGAAGAATTTGATAGGTCAACGTTGTTGGAGTACCTGGGGGAAGAAGAAGGATAAATATCCAAGCTTTTTACCAATTTTAAATTACAAAATTTACAAAAAGTTAGTTCAACCAATAAAAATCCATAAAAATGCTTTTTTGATTATTACAGTACTCTGTAAGATTGATTTATTGGATACTACGGTACTGTAAGAATGAACTAAATAAATTTTATTTTCTTCTCCCGGGCTGATCCGGGCTACCTCAATGAAGAATTTGATAGTTCAACGTTGTTGGAGTACCTGGGGGAAGAAGAAGGATAAATATCAAAGCTTTTTACCAATTTTTAATTACAAAATTTACAAAAAGTTAGTAATTTCTTACAGAACCAATAAAAATCCATAAAAATGCTTTTTCGATTATTACAGTACTCTGTAAGATTGATTTATTGGATATTACGGTACTGTAAGAATGACCAAATAAATTTTATTTTCTTCTCCCGGGCAGATCCGGGCTACCTCAATGAAGAATTTAATAGGTCAACGTTGTTGGAGTACCTGGGGGAAGAAGAAGGATAAATATCCAAGCTTTTTACAAATTTTTTATTACAAAATTTACAAAAAGTTAGTTCTTTCTTACAGAACCAATAAAAATCCATAAAAATGCTTTTTTGATTATTACTGTACTCTGTATGATTGATTTATTGGATATTTTAATGGATATTACGGTACTGTAAGAATGACCAAATAAATTTTATTTTCTTCTCCCGGGCAGATCCGGGCTACCTCAATGAAGAATTTGATAGGTCAACGTTGTTGGAGTACCTGGGGGAAGAAGAAGGATAAATATCAAAGCTTTTTACCAATTTTAAATTACAAAATTTACAAAAAGTTAGTTCAACCAATAAAAATCCATAAAAATGCTTTTTTGATTATTACAGTACTCTGTAAGATTGATTTATTGGATACTACGGTACTGTAAGAATGAACTAAATAAATTTTATTTTCTTCTCCCGGGCTGATCCGGGCTACCTCAATGAAGAATTTGATAGTTCAACGTTGTTGGAGTACCTGGGGGAAGAAGAAGGATAAATATCCCAGCTTTTTACCAATTTTAAATTACAAAATTTACAAAAAGTTAGTTCTTTCTTACAGAACCAATAAAAATCCATAAAAATGTTTTTTTGATTATTACAGTACTCTGTAAGACTGATTTTTTGGATATTACGGTACTGTAAGAATGAACCAAATAAATTTTATTTTCTTCTCCCGGGCAGATCCGGGCTACCTCAATGAAGAATTTGATAGGTCAACGTTGTTGGAGTACCTGGGGGAAGAAGAAGGATAAATATCCAAGCTTTTTACCAATTTTAAATTACAAAATTTACAAAAAGTTAGTTCAACCAATAAAAATCCATAAAAATGCTTTTTTGATTATTACAGTACTCTGTAAGATTGATTTATTGGATACTACGGTACTGTAAGAATGAACTAAATAAATTTTATTTTCTTCTCCCGGGCTGATCCGGGCTACCTCAATGAAGAATTTGATAGTTCAACGTTGTTGGAGTACCTGGGGGAAGAAGAAGGATAAATATCCCAGCTTTTTACCAATTTTAAATTACAAAATTTACAAAAAGTTAGTTCTTTCTTACAGAACCAATAAAAATCCATAAAAATGTTTTTTTGATTATTACAGTACTCTGTAAGACTGATTTTTTGGATATTACGGTACTGTAAGAATGAACCAAATAAATTTTATTTTCTTCTCCCGGGCAGATCCGGGCTACCTCAATGAAGAATTTGATAGTTCAACGTTGTTGGAGCACCTGGGGGAAGAAGAAGGATAAATATCAAAGCTTTTTACAAATTTTTAATTATAAAATTTACAAAAAGATAGTTCTTCCTTACAGAACCAATAAAAATCCATAAAAATGCTTTTTTGATTATTACAGTACTCTGTAAGATTGATTTATTGGATATTTTATTGGATATTACGGTACTGTAAGAATGACCAAATAAATTTTATTTTCTTCTCCCGGGCTGATCCGGGCTACCTCAATGAAGAATTTGATAGTTCAACGTTGTTGGAGTACCTGGGGGAAGAAGAAGGATAAATATCAAAGCTTTTTACCAATTTTTAATTACAAAATTTACAAAAAGTTAGTAATTTCTTACAGAACCAATAAAAATCCATAAAAATGCTTTTTCGATTATTACAGTACTCTGTAAGATTGATTTATTGGATATTACGGTACTGTAAGAATGACCAAATAAATTTTATTTTCTTCTCCCGGGCAGATCCGGGCTACCTCAATGAAGAATTTAATAGGTCAATGTTGTTGGAGTACCTGGGGGAAGAAGAAGGATAAATATCCAAGCTTTTTACAAATTTTTTATTACAAAATTTACAAAAAGTTAGTTCTTTCTTACAGAACCAATAAAAATCCATAAAAATGCTTTTTTGATTATTACTGTACTCTGTATGATTGATTTATTGGATATTTTAATGGATATTACGGTACTGTAAGAATGAACCAAATAAATTTTATTTTCTTCTCCCGGGCAGATCCGGGCTACCTCAATGAAGAATTTGATAGTTCAACGTTGTTGGAGCACCTGGGGGAAGAAGAAGGATAAATATCAAAGCT
Source organism: Panagrolaimus sp. LJ2414 (assembly GCA_024447195.1). Lineage (NCBI taxonomy): Eukaryota > Metazoa > Nematoda > Chromadorea > Rhabditida > Panagrolaimidae > Panagrolaimus > Panagrolaimus sp. LJ2414. The sequence continues at coordinate 437,060 of JAMRXY010000059.1, read as the reverse complement.
TTTTACAAATTTTTAATTATAAAATTTACAAAAAGATAGTTCTTCCTTACAGAACCAATAAAAATCCATAAAAATGCTTTTTTGATTATTACAGTACTCTGTAAGATTGATTTATTGGATATTTTATTGGATATTACGGTACTGTAAGAATGACCAAATAAATTTTATTTTCTTCTCCCGGGCTGATCCGGGCTACCTCAATGAAGAATTTGATAGTTCAACGTTGTTGGAGTACCTGGGGGAAGAAGAAGGATAAATATCAAAGCTTTTTACCAATTTTTAATTACAAAATTTACAAAAAGTTAGTAATTTCTTACAGAACCAATAAAAATCCATAAAAATGCTTTTTCGATTATTACAGTACTCTGTAAGATTGATTTATTGGATATTACGGTACTGTAAGAATGACCAAATAAATTTTATTTTCTTCTCCCGGGCAGATCCGGGCTACCTCAATGAAGAATTTGATAGTTCAACGTTGTTGGAGTACCTGGGGGAAGAAGAAGGATAAATATCAAAGCTTTTTACCAATTTTAAATTACAAAATTTACAAAAAGTTAGTTCTTTCTTACAGAACCAATAAAAATCCATAAAAATGTTTTTTTGATTATTACAGTACTCTGTAAGATTGATTTTTTGGATATTACGGTACTGTAAGAATGAACCAAATAAATTTTATTTTCTTCTCCCGGGCAGATCCGGGCTACCTCAATGAAGAATGTCGTGACTGTGATAAACTATCACACGTCAACGATACTTCTTATTAATATTCCATTAACTACTTTAACACGTCTGCGTCTAGCTGACGTGTACTAAAGATGCTATTTAAGACATTGTAAAAGTTGTAATAAAACAGAATCATAACCATATTCTTCTTTCTCTCAAAACATGGTGACGAGAGGGAGAAAACCTAGCCCTCACTGTATCAACTGTTAAAACTTCAGCTGCTGTTTTGCTCCTGCCTTCTCAACATCAATAGCTTTCCCCCCGATTTCTAATGGATGAATAAATATCCATTTGTGTCCCCCTTTAAACTTTTTTCAAGAAGGAATGCAGCACCAGCCCTCATGGTCCATTCCAGTCAGACTAATTCTGTTAAGTAGCCATTGCGCGTTACATTCACTCATTATTCTCTCATCTTGCGCTGGCCAGGCAAGTGAGAATCAGTCAAAAGTGTTCGAGAAACATTTATCATGGCAGCAGCATAATTTGATCTTTAAAAAGAGAGCAAAGAAGTATGGTTCCCTGATTCTCACTTCCTTTAATCCATATTCTGTTAATATCAAACATCAACTGTGATAAGTCTTGTTTTGAAATGATGGACGTGGGTTCGATTCCCACTTGGATTAGCACTCCAGTAGCTCAGGGGTAGAGCACCAATTCACTTACATGATGGCTTTCACCAAAAAGAATAATATCGAAAAGCAGATATGCATTTAAATCATTTTTGTACAACTTTTGTTTTGTAAACTATCTTTGTTGCCCGGAGTGTCGTGACTGTGATAAACTATCACACGTCAACGATACTTCTTATTAATATTCCATTAACTACTTTAACACGTCTGCGTCTAGCTGACGTGTACTAAAGATGCTATTTAAGACATTGTAAAAGTTGTAATAAAACAGAATCATAACCATATTCTTCTTTCTCTCAAAACAAAGAATTTGATAGTTCAACGTTGTTGGAGTACCTGGGGGAAGAAGAAGGATAAATATCAAAGCTTTTTACAAATTTTTAATTACAAAATTTACAAAAAGTTAGTAATTTCTTACAGAACCAATAAAAATCCATAAAAATGCTTTTTCGATTATTACAGTACTCTGTAAGATTGATTTATTGGATATTACGGTACTGTAAGAATGACCAAATAAATTTTATTTTCTTCTCCCGGGCAGATCCGGGCTACCTCAATGAAGAATTTAATAGGTCAACGTTGTTGGAGTACCTGGGGGAAGAAGAAGGATAAATATCCAAGCTTTTTACAAATTTTTTATTACAAAATTTACAAAAAGTTAGTTCTTTCTTACAGAACCAATTAAAATCCATAAAAATGCTTTTTTGATTATTACTGTACTCTGTATGATTGATTTATTGGATATTTTAATGGATATTACGGTACTGTAAGAATGACCAAATAAATTTTATTTTCTTCTCCCGGGCAGATCCGGGCTACCTCAATGAAGAATTTGATAGGTCAACGTTGTTGGAGTACCTGGGGGAAGAAGAAGGATAAATATCCAAGCTTTTTACCAATTTTAAATTACAAAATTTACAAAAAGTTAGTTCAACCAATAAAAATCCATAAAAAAGCTTTTTTGATTATTACAGTACTCTGTAAGATTGATTTATTGGATACTACGGTACTGTAAGAATGAACTAAATAAATTTTATTTTCTTCTCCCGGGCTGATCCGGGCTACCTCAATGAAGAATTTGATAGTTCAACGTTGTTGGAGTACCTGGGGGAAGAAGAAGGATAAATATCCCAGCTTTTTACCAATTTTAAATTACAAAATTTACAAAAAGTTAGTTCTTTCTTACAGAACCAATAAAAATCCATAAAAATGTTTTTGTGATTATTACAGTACTCTGTAAGACTGATTTTTTGGATATTACGGTACTGTAAGAATGAACCAAATAAATTTTATTTTCTTCTCCCGGGCAGATCCGGGCTACCTCAATGAAGAATTTGATAGTTCAACGTTGTTGGAGCACCTGGGGGAAGAAGAAGGATAAATATCAAAGCTTTTTACAAATTTTTAATTATAAAATTTACAAACAGATAGTTCTTCCTTACAGAACCAATAAAAATCCATAAAAATGTTTTTTTGATTATTACAGTACTCTGTAAGACTGATTTTTTGGATATTACGGTACTGTAAGAATGAACCAAATAAATTTTATTTTTTTCTCCCGGGCAGACCCGGGCTACCTCAATGAAGAATTTGATAGTTCAACGTTGTTGGAGTACCTGGGGGAAGAAGAAGGATAAATATCAAAGCTTTTTACAAATTTTTTGTTACAAAATTTACAAAAAGTTAGTTCTTTCTTACAGAACCAATAAAAATCCATAAAAATGCTTTTTTGATTATTACAGTACTCTGTAAGATTGATTTATTGGATATTACGGTACTCTGTAAGATTGATTTATTGGATATTACGGTACTGTAAGAATGAACCATATAATTTTTTTTTCTTCTCACGGGCTGATCCGGGCTACCTCAATGAAGAATTTGATAGTTCAACGTTGTTGGAGTACCTCGGGGAAAAAGAAGGATAAATATCAAAGCTTTTTACAAATTTTTAATTATAAAATTTACAATAAGATAGTTCTTTCTTACAGAAGCAATGAAAATCCATAAAAATGCTTTTTTGATTATTACAGTACTCTGTAAGATTTATTTATTGGATATTTTATTGGATATTACGGTACTGTAAGAATGAACCAAATAAATTTTATTTTTTTCTCCCGGGCAGACCCGGGCTACCTCAATGAAGAATTTGATAGTTCAACGTTGTTGGAGTACCTGGGGGAAGAAGAAGGATAAATATCAAAGCTTTTTACCAATTTTAATTACAAAATTTACAAAAAGATAGTTCTTTCTTACAGAACCAATAAAAATCCATAAAAATGCTTTTTTGATTATTACAGTACTCTGTAAGATTGATTTATTGGATATTTTATTGGATATTACGGTACTGTAAGAATGACCAAATAAATTTTATTTTCTTCTCCCGGGCTGATCCGGGCTACCTCAATGAAGAATTTGATAGTTCAACGTTGTTGGAGTACCTGGGGGAAGAAGAAGGATAAATATCAAAGCTTTTTACCAATTTTTAATTACAAAATTTACAAAAAGATAGTTCTTTCTTACAGAACCAATAAAAATCCATAAAAATGCTTTTTTGATTATTACAGTACTCTGTAAGATTGATTTATTGGATATTTTATTGTATATTACGGTAGTGTAAGAATGACCAAATAAATTTTATTTTCTTCTCCCGGGCTGATCCGGGCTACCTCAATGAAGAATTTGATAGTTCAACGTTGTTGGAGTACCTGGGGGAAGAAGAAGGATAAATATCAAAGCTTTTTACCAATTTTTATTTATAAAATTTACAAAAAGAAGCTTTTTACCAATTTTTAATTACAAAATTTACAATAAGATAGTTCTTCCTTACAGAACAAATAAAAATCCATAAAAATGCTTTTTTGATTATTACAGTACTCTGTAAGATTGATTTATTGGATATTTTATTGTATATTACGGTAGTGTAAGAATGACCAAATAAATTTTATTTTCTTCTCCCGGGCTGATCCGGGCTACCTCAATGAAGAATTTGATAGTTCAACGTTGTTGGAGTACCTGGGGGAAGAAGAAGGATAAATATCAAAGCTTTTTACAAATTTTTAATTATAAAATTTACAAAAAGATAGTTCTTCCTTACAGAACCAATAAAAATCCATAAAAATGCTTTTTTGATTATTACAGTACTCTGTAAGATTGATTTATTGGATATTTTATTGGATATTACGGTACTGTAAGAATGAACCAAATAAATTTTATTTTTTTCTCCCGGGCAGACCCGGGCTACCTCAATGAAGAATTTGATAGTTCAACGTTGTTGGAGTACCTGGGGGAAGAAGAAGGATAAATATCAAAGCTTTTTACCAATTTTAATTACAAAATTTACAAAAAGATAGTTCTTTCTTACAGAACCAATAAAAATCCATAAAAATGCTTTTTTGATTATTACAGTACTCTGTAAGATTGATTTATTGGATATTTTATTGGATATTACGGTACTGTAAGAATGACCAAATAAATTTTATTTTTTTCTCCCGGGCAGACCCGGGCTACCTCAATGAAGAATTTGATAGTTCAACGTTGTTGGAGTACCTGGGGGAAGAAGAAGGATAAATATCAAAGCTTTTTACCAATTTTAATTACAAAATTTACAAAAAGATAGTTCTTCCTTACAGAACCAATAAAAATCCATAAAAATGCTATTTTGATTATTACAGTACTCTGTAAGATTGATTTATTGGATATTTTATTGGATATTACGGTACTGTAAGAATGAACCAAATAAATTTTATTTTTTTCTCCCGGGCAGACCCGGGCTACCTCAATGAAGAATTTGATAGTTCAACGTTGTTGGAGTACCTGGGGGAAGAAGAAGGATAAATCACGGGCTCATTTTGGTACCTTTTTTGTTTGGTTCCGGCGGCCCTAGTCAAAATCGGTGTAGACCAACTCAGAGACACTGAAAATACACTTTACAACTCAATCGGACCGATTTCCCGAACCTGCAAGTCATATTTCAAAAATGGCCAAAATCGGCCTTTTTTGGCACTTTTTTTGATGGCATTCCGGAACTAGGGCACATATCATGAATCTGTGTATACAGAATTTACCCTTACATGTGCTGAGCACATTCCACATGCTAGAAACTTTCTATTTGCTCTAATCGCGATTTTGAGATGATAAGAAGTTTGTCAATTTTGGGCTAAAATCTTACCTCGAAAACGGTTATTTTGACGCCCTGACTTTTCTAGATATTCTAGAAGGGTAATTTGTATACAGAATTTGAAGATGGATCTAAGAAACATATTGATAGTGTTTGAACACCCTAAAATTCATTTTTCTCAATTTTGAGATGATAAGAAGTTTGGTATTTTTTTTGTATTTTTTTATATATCTTTTATTTTGTGTGCCATAATTCGGTAACTAGGTCTTCATTTAAAAATTCCCTTTACAAATCTTTAGTATATATTATCATGATGAAAATTAACTATCAACAAAAATTTTTGAAGCAATATTGAAAAACTACATATCATATAACCATGTTGGACTAAAAAACATGGTTAAATAATATGCATTTTTAAAAAATCATAAAATCATTATTAGGGCTGTATTTAAGAAAGTGCTTTACAAAAATGATGTACTTTTTGTGGGGAATGTTTTAAGACCAAAATGAGCTACCTCAGTTCAATATACAAAAACTACATACAGAAATACGCTAAAAAGTGCCTTTTTACAGCTTTTGGACCAAAACACATATAATAACCTAAGTTTCTATGGTTGAAAATGCTTCCAACGTGTTCAGCATTGTTGTTTTACTTGTAGGATATCATTTAAAACCAAAAGATTAAGAAGAAAAAATTTTGGGGATTGATTGAAAATGCAACACTAAAAAACTCAATATCTCCAACATCCTTGAAGTAAGAGAAAAGTTCCGAAAACGCGTTTAAAGTGATTTGAGCCGCTAATATATTATTTTTAACCCTTTTAAAAATGTTTCTGAAGATTTTTGGGCTGTAAATTTGCTTTATGGCGGAATCAGGTAAAATGAAAAATTCTGATATTATTATAACAATAACTGAGAATAAACATGGAATATTTGCTATGAAACCATAATTTATTGTTGGTAACTAATTTAATATGATGTTATAATAATAATTAAAATATGAAAAACAGGAAAAACAAATTTTCTGACAATTAAAAAACCTTTTTTATAGTGATTTGTACGGTTTTTTAACATATTAGGCCCTTTGAAACATATTATAAGGTTTAAATCGCGGTTCATGGAAGATATCCGGTTCAAAACTTTTGAACATATAAACAACAGTCTAAATTTAATATATCAATAAAAAAAATTGAAAAAACAATCACTTTTAAAGCTCATTTCCAACAAAATTTAATTTTACCTAAAAATTTACTCTGATTCAGGGTTGTAATTTCGGCTTTTCGTGTCGAGACCCCTTGCAGACTTCCCATATTGAAGCCCAAGCTCTAAGGTATAGATTGGTACCACAATTACCCCTGTACGATTATCCACGACCGAGGCCGCCGGAACCGAATGCAAAATGAGCCCGTGAAATATCAAAGCTTTTTACCAATTTTAATTACAAAATTTACAAAAAGATAGTTCTTTCTTACAGAACCAATAAAAATCCATAAAAATGCTTTTTTGATTATTACAGTACTCTGTAAGATTGATTTATTGGATATTTTATTGGATATTACGGTACTGTAAGAATGACCAAATAAATTTTATTTTCTTCTCCCGGGCTGATCCGGGCTACCTCAATGAAGAATTTGATAGTTCAACGTTGTTGGAGTACCTGGGGGAAGAAGAAGGATAAATATCAAAGCTTTTTACCAATTTTTAATTACAAAATTTACAAAAAGATAGTTCTTTCTTACAGAACCAATAAAAATCCATAAAAATGCTTTTTTGATTATTACAGTACTCTGTAAGATTGATTTATTGGAAATTACGGTAGTGTAAGAATGACCAAATAAATTTTATTTTCTTCTCCCGGGCAGATCCGGGCTACCTCAATGAAGAATTTGATAGTTCAACGTTGTTGGAGTACCTGGGGGAAGAAGAAGGATAAATATCAAAGCTTTTTACCAATTTTTATTTATAAAATTTACAAAAAGAAGCTTTTTACCAATTTTTAATTACAAAATTTACAAAAAGATAGTTCTTTCTTACAGAACCAATAAAAATCCATAAAAATGCTTTTTTGATTATTACAGTACTCTGTAAGATTGATTTATTGGATATTTTATTGTATATTACGGTAGTGTAAGAATGACCAAATAAATTTTATTTTCTTCTCCCGGGCTGATCCGGGCTACCTCAATGAAGAATTTGATAGTTCAACGTTGTTGGAGTACCTGGGGGAAGAAGAAGGATAAATATCAAAGCTTTTTACAAATTTTTAATTATAAAATTTACAAAAAGATAGTTCTTCCTTACAGAACCAATAAAAATCCATAAAAATGCTATTTTGATTATTACAGTACTCTGTAAGATTGATTTATTGGATATTTTATTGGATATTACGGTACTGTAAGAATGAACCAAATAAAATTTTATTTTTTTCTCCCGGGCAGACCCGGGCTACCTCAATGAAGAATTTGATAGTTCAACGTTGTTGGAGTACCTGGGGGAAGAAGAAGGATAAATATCAAAGCTTTTTACAAATTTTTTGTTACAAAATTTACAAAAAGTTAGTTCTTTCTTACAGAACCAATAAAAATCCATAAAAATGCTTTTTTGATTATTACAGTACTCTGTAAGATTGATTTATTGGATATTACGGTACTCTGTAAGATTGATTTATTGGATATTACGGTACTGTAAGAATGAACCATATAATTTTTTTTTCTTCTCACGGGCTGATCCGGGCTACCTCAATGAAGAATTTGATAGTTCAACGTTGTTGGAGTACCTCGGGGAAAAAGAAGGATAAATATCAAAGCTTTTTACAAATTTTTAATTATAAAATTTACAATAAGATAGTTCTTTCTTACAGAACCAATGAAAATCCATAAAAATGCTTTTTTGATTATTACAGTACTCTGTAAGATTGATTTTTTGGATATTTCGGTACTGTAAGAATGAACCAAATAAATTTTATTTTCTTCTCCCGTGCAGATCCAGGCTACTTCAATGAAGAATTTGATAGATCAACGTTGTTGGAGTACCTGGGGGAAGAAGAAGGATAAATATCCAAGCTTTTTACAAATTTTTTATTACAAAATTTACAAAAAGTTAGTTCTTTCTTACAGAACCAATAAAAATCCATAAAAATGCTTTTTTGATTATTACAGTACTCTGTAAGATTGATTTTCTGGATATAATGGTACTGTATGAATGAACCAAATTATGTTTATTTTCTTCTCCCGGGCAGATCCGGGCTACTTCAATGAAGAATTTGATAGTTCAACGTTGTTGGAGTACCTGGGGGAAGAAGAAGGATAAATATCCAAGTTTTTTACAAATTTTTTATTACAAAATTTACAAAAAGTTAGTTCTTTCTTACAGAACCAATATAAATCCATAAAAATGTTTTTTTGATTATTACAGTACTCTGTAAGATTGATTTTTTGGATATTACGGTACTGTAAGAATGAACCTAATTATTTTTATTTTCTTCTCCCGGGCAGATCCGGGCTACCTCAATGAAGAATTTGATAGTTCAACGTTGTTGGAGTACCTGGGGGAAGAAGAAGGATAAATATCCAAGCTTTTTACAAATTTTTTATTACAAAATTTACAAAAAGTTAGTTCTTTCTTACAGAACCAATAAAAATCCATAAAAATGCTTTTTTGATTATTACAGTACTCTGTAAGATTGATTTTCTGGATATTATGGTACTGTATGAATGAACCAAATTATGTTTATTTTCTTCTCCCGGGCAGATCCGGGCTACTTCAATGAAGAATTTGATAGTTCAACGTTGTTGGAGTACCTGGGGGAAGAAGAAGGATAAATATCCAAGCTTTTTACAAATTTTTTATTACAAAATTTACAAAAAGTTAGTTCTTTCTTACAGAACCAATAAAAATCCATAAAAATGCTTTTTTGATTATTACAGTACTCTGTTAGATTGATTTTCTGGATATTATGGTACTGTATGAATGAACCAAATTATGTTTATTTTCTTCTCCCGGGCAGATCCCGGCTACTTCAATGAAGAATTTGATAGTTCAACGTTGTTGGAGTACCTGGGGGAAGAAGAAGGATAAATATCCAAGCTTTTTACAAATTTTTTATTACAAAATTTACAAAAAGTTAGTTCTTTCTTACAGAACCAATAAAAATCCATAAAAATGCTTTTTTGATTATTACAGTACTCTGTTAGATTGATTTTCTGGATATTATGGTACTGTATGAATGAACCAAATTATGTTTATTTTCTTCTCCCGGGCAGATCCGGGCTACTTCAATAAAGAATTTGATAGTTCAACGTTGTTGGAGTACCTGGGGGAAGAAGAAGGATAAATATCAAAGCTTTTTACAAATTTTTTATTACAAAATTTACAAAAATTAGTTCTTTCTTACAGAATCAATAAAAATCCATAAAAATGTTTTTTTGATTATTACAGTACTCTGTAAGATTGATTTTTTGGATATTGCGGTACTGCAAGAATGAACCAAATAAATTTTATTTTCTTCTCCCGGGCAGATCCGGGCTACCTCAATGAAGAATTTAATAGTTCAACGTAGTTGGAGTACCTGGGGGAAGAAGAAGGATAAATATCCAAGCTTTTTACAAATTTTTTATTGCAAAATTTACAAAAAGTTAGTTCTTTCTTACAGAACCAATAAAAATCCATAAAAATGTTTTTTTGATTATTACAGTACTCTGTAAGATTGATTTTTTGGATATTACGGTACTGTAAGAATGAACCTAATTATTTTTATTTTCTTCTCCCGGGCAGATCCGGGCTACCTCAATGAAGAATTTAATAGTTCAACGTAGTTGGAGTACCTGGGGGAAGAAGAAGGATAAATATCCAAGCTTTTTACAAATTTTTTATTGCAAAATTTACAAAAAGTTAGTTCTTTCTTACAGAACCAATAAAAATCCATAAAAATGTTTTTTTGATTATTACAGTACTCTGTGAGATTGATTTTTTGGATATTGCGGTACTGCAAGAATGAACCAAATAAATTTTATTTTCTTCTCCCGGGCAGATCCGGGCTACTTCAATGAAGAATTTAATAGTTCAACGTAGTTGGAGTACCTGGGGGAAGAAGAAGGATAAATATCCAAGCTTTTTACAAATTTTTTATTGCAAAATTTACAAAAAGTTAGTTCTTTCTTACAGAACCAATAAAAATCCATAAAAATGCTTTTTTGATTATTACAGTACTCTGGAAGATTGATTTTTTGGATATTACGGTACTGTAAGAATGAACCAAATAAATTTTATTTTCTTCACCCGGGCAGATCCGGTATACCTCAATGAAGAATTTGATAGTTCAACGTTGTTGAAGTACCTGGGGGAAGAAGAAGGATAAATATCCAAGCTTTTTACAAATTTTTTATTACAAAATTTACAAAAAGTTAGTTCTTTCTTACAGAACCAATATAAATCCATAAAAATGTTTTTTTGATTATTACAGTACTCTGTAAGATTGATTTTTTGGATATTACGGTACTGTAAGAATGAACCTAATTATTTTTATTTTCTTCTCCCGGGCAGATCCGGGCTACCTCAATGAAGAATTTGATAGTTCAACGTTGTTGGAGTACCTGGGGGAAGAAGAAGGATAAATATCCAAGCTTTTTACAAATTTTTTATTACAAAATTTACAAAAAGTTAGTTCTTTCTTACAGAACCAATAAAAATCCATAAAAATGCTTTTTTGATTATTACAGTACTCTGTAAGATTGATTTTCTGGATATTATGGTACTGTATGAATGAACCAAATTATGTTTATTTTCTTCTCCCGGGCAGATCCGGGCTACTTCAATGAAGAATTTGATAGTTCAACGTTGTTGGAGTACCTGGGGGAAGAAGAAGGATAAATATCCAACCGTAAACATCTCCAACAAATGATGGAGTTGAGGGCCCATGTTTTGCCCATAAACTCGACTAGTATAAGGTATAATTGTTGCAAAAAATTAGCTGCCAAATCCTCATACTGTGGGTTTACCAGCTGCGCAAAGTTACTGTAATACAGTAATCCACAAGAAGAACCCAAACTCAAAATTTGCATATTCTGCAAATTTTAGAAACGGAAACGCTACAAATGTTTCAGATTCGGATTCAGCATGTCCGAAAATCTATAAATACAGGAAACAAGGCCATGAAATCACAAGCTTTTGGATATTTGCACAAAAGTACAAAACATCAATGCCACAAAATAATGACAACCCTTTCTAAAAATTTGAATATGTATATTTTGGAGCAAAAAGTTTTTGGATGTTGTTAAATATACTTAATTAAACATATTCGAGAATAAAACATGCAAAAATATGCATGGCACCGATTTCCCATCAAGGTGAAATTACGATATTATTGTTAATCAACATTTTTCAAGCTATAGCGAATTGGTTTTAGGTAATCCACGATTTTATTTTGTGATCTTGCTATAATTATTAAGTCCCTAAGACATAGTTAAATATATTTAACAACCTCCAAACACTTGTTTCTCCAAAATATATCGTATTCAATTATTTTGAAGGGAGGGTCATGATTCAGTGGCAGGGATTTTTTATATTTTTGTACAAATTTCTAAAAGTTTGTGATTTCTTGACCTTGTTTCCTGGATTTATAGGTTTTCGGACATGTTGAATCCGAATCTGAAACATTTGAAGCATTTCCATTTCTAAAATTTGCAGAATATGCAGATTATGAGTTTGGGTTCATCTTGTGGATTACTGTATTACAGTAACTTTGAGCTCCTGGTAAACTCACAGTTTGAGGATTTGGCAGCTAATTTTTTGCCTCATTTACTCCTTATACTAGACGAGTTTATGCGCAAAATAAGGGCCCTCAACTCCATCATAAGTTGGTGATGTCTACGGCAAGCTTTTTACAAATTTTTTATTATAAAATTTACAAAAAGTTAGTTCTTTCTTACAGAACCAATAAAAATCCATCAAAATGCTTTTTTGATTATTACAGTACTCTGTAAGATTGATTTTCTGGATATAATGGTACTGTATGAATGAACCAAATTATGTTTATTTTCTTCTCCCGGGCAGATCCGGGCTACCTCAATGAAGAATTTGATAGTTCAACGTTGTTGGAGTACCTGGGGGAAGAAGAAGGATAAATATCCAAGCTTTTTACAAATTTTTTATTACAAAATTTACAAAAAGTTAGTTCTTTCTTACAGAACCAATAAAAATCCATAAAAATGCTTTTTTGATTATTACAGTACTCTGTTAGATTGATTTTCTGGATATTATGGTACTGTATGAATGAACCAAATTATGTTTATTTTCTTCTCCCGGGCAGATCCCGGCTACTTCAATGAAGAATTTGATAGTTCAACGTTGTTGGAGTACCTGGGGGAAGAAGAAGGATAAATATCCAAGCTTTTTACAAATTTTTTATTACAAAATTTACAAAAAGTTAGTTCTTTCTTACAGAACCAATATAAATCCATAAAAATGTTTTTTTGATTATTACCGTACTCTGTAAGATTGATTTTTTAGATATTACGGTACTGTATGAATGAACCAAATTATGTTTATTTTCTTCTCCCGGGCAGATCCGGGCTTCTTCAATAAAGAATTTGACAGTTCAACGTTGTTGGAGTACCTGGGGGAAGAAGAAGGATAAATATCCAAGCTTTTTACCAATTTTAAATTACAAAATTTACAAAAATTAGTTCTTTCTTACAGAATCAATAAAAATCCATAAAAATGTTTTTTTGATTATTACAGTACTCTGTAAGATTGATTTTTTGGATATTGCGGTACTGCAAGAATGAACCAAATAAATTTTATTTTCTTCTCCCGGGCAGATCCGGGCTACCTCAATGAAGAATTTAATAGTTCAACGTAGTTGGAGTACCTGGGGGAAGAAGAAGGATAAATATCCAAGCTTTTTACAAATTTTTTATTGCAAAGTTTACAAAAAGTTAGTTCTTTCTTACAGAACCAATAAAAATCCATAAAAATGTTTTTTTGATTATTACAGTACTCTGTAAGATTGATTTTTTGGATATTACGGTACTGTAAGAATGAACCTAATTATTTTTATTTTCTTCTCCCGGGCAGATCCGGGCTACCTCAATGAAGAATTTGATAGTTCAACGTAGTTGGAGTACCTGGGGGAAGAAGAAGGATAAATATCAAAGCTTTTTACAAATTTTTTATTGCAAAATTTACAAAAAGTTAGTTCTTTCTTACAGAACCAATAAAAATCCATAAAAATGCTTTTTTGATTATTACAGTACTCTGGAAGATTGATTTTTTGGATATTACGGTACTGTAAGAATGAACCAAATAAATTTTATTTTCTTCACCCGGGCAGATCCGGTATACCTCAATGAAGAATTTGATAGTTCAACGTTGTTGAAGTACCTGGGGGAAGAAGAAGGATAAATATCAAAGCTTTTTACAAATTTTTTTTTTGCAAAATTTACAAAAAGTTAGTTCTTTCTTACAGAACCAATAAAAATCCATAAAAATGCTTTTTTGATTATTACAGTACTCTGGAAGATTGATTTTTTGGATATTACGGTACTGTAAGAATGAACCAAATAAATTTTATTTTCTTCTCCCGGGCAGATCCGGGCTACCTCAATGAAGAATTTAATAGTTCAACGTAGTTGGAGTACCTGGGGGAAGAAGAAGGATAAATATCCAAGCTTTTTACAAATTTTTTATTGCAAAGTTTACAAAAAGTTAGTTCTTTCTTACAGAACCAATAAAAATCCATAAAAATGTTTTTTTGATTATTACAGTACTCTGTAAGATTGATTTTTTGGATATTACGGTACTGTAAGAATGAACCTAATTATTTTTATTTTCTTCTCCCGGGCAGATCCGGGCTACCTCAATGAAGAATTTGATAGTTCAACGTAGTTGGAGTACCTGGGGGAAGAAGAAGGATAAATATCAAAGCTTTTTACAAATTTTTTATTGCAAAATTTACAAAAAGTTAGTTCTTTCTTACAGAACCAATAAAAATCCATAAAAATGCTTTTTTGATTATTACAGTACTCTGGAAGATTGATTTTTTGGATATTACGGTACTGTAAGAATGAACCAAATAAATTTTATTTTCTTCACCCGGGCAGATCCGGTATACCTCAATGAAGAATTTGATAGTTCAACGTTGTTGAAGTACCTGGGGGAAGAAGAAGGATAAATATCAAAGCTTTTTACAAATTTTTTTTTTGCAAAATTTACAAAAAGTTAGTTCTTTCTTACAGAACCAATAAAAATCCATAAAAATGCTTTTTTGATTATTACAGTACTCTGGAAGATTGATTTTTTGGATATTACGGTACTGTAAGAATGAACCAAATAAATTTTATTTTCTTCTCCCGGGCAGATCCGGGCTACCTCAATGAAGAATTTAATAGTTCAACGTAGTTGGAGTACCTGGGGGAAGAAGAAGGATAAATATCCAAGCTTTTTACAAATTTTTTATTACAAAATTTACAAAAAGTTAGTTCTTTCTTACAGAACCAATAAAAATCCATAAAAATGCTTTTTTGATTATTACAGTACTCTGTAAGATTGATTTTTTGGATATTACGGTACTGTAAGAATGAACCAAATAAATTTTATTTTCTTCTCCCGGGCAGATCCGGGCTACCTCAATGAAGAATTTAATAGTTCAACGTAGTTGGAGTACCTGGGGGAAGAAGAAGGATAAATATCAAAGCTTTTTACAAATTTTTTATTGCAAAATTTACAAAAAGTTAGTTCTTTCTTACAGAACCAATAAAAATCCATAAAAATGTTTTTTTGATTATTACAGTACTCTGTAAGATTGATTTTTTGGATATTACGGTACTGTAAGAATGAACCTAATTATTTTTATTTTCTTCTCCCGGGCAGATCCGGGCTACCTCAATGAAGAATTTGATAGTTCAACGTAGTTGGAGTACCTGGGGGAAGAAGAAGGATAAATATCAAAGCTTTTTACAAATTTTTTATTGCAAAATTTACAAAAAGTTAGTTCTTTCTTACAGAACCAATAAAAATCCATAAAAATGCTTTTTTGATTATTACAGTACTCTGGAAGATTGATTTTTTGGATATTACGGTACTGTAAGAATGAACCAAATAAATTTTATTTTCTTCACCCGGGCAGATCCGGTATACCTCAATGAAGAATTTGATAGTTCAACGTTGTTGAAGTACCTGGGGGAAGAAGAAGGATAAATATCAAAGCTTTTTACAAATTTTTTTTTTGCAAAATTTACAAAAAGTTAGTTCTTTCTTACAGAACCAATAAAAATCCATAAAAATGCTTTTTTGATTATTACAGTACTCTGGAAGATTGATTTTTTGGATATTACGGTACTGTAAGAATGAACCAAATAAATTTTATTTTCTTCTCCCGGGCAGATCCGGGCTACCTCAATGAAGAATTTAATAGTTCAACGTAGTTGGAGTACCTGGGGGAAGAAGAAGGATAAATATCCAAGCTTTTTACAAATTTTTTATTACAAAATTTACAAAAAGTTAGTTCTTTCTTACAGAACCAATAAAAATCCATAAAAATGCTTTTTTGATTATTACAGTACTCTGTAAGATTGATTTTTTGGATATTACGGTACTGTAAGAATGAACCAAATAAATTTTATTTTCTTCTCCCGGGCAGATCCGGGCTAAGAATTTAATAGTTCAACGTAGTTGGAGTACCTGGGGGAAGAAGAAGGATAAATATCAAAGCTTTTTACAAATTTTTTATTACAAAATTTAAAAAAAAGTTAGTTCTTTCTTACAGAACCAATAAAAATCCATAAAAATGTTTTTGGATTATTACAGTACTCTGTAAGATTGATTTTTTGGATATTGCGGTACTGTAAGAATGAACCAAATTATTTTTATTTTCTTCTCCCGGGCAGATCCGGGCTACCTCAATGAAGAATTTAATAGTTCAACGTAGTTGGAGTACCTGGGGGAAGAAGAAGGATAAATATTCAAGCTTTTTACAAATTTTTTATTGCAAAATTTACAAAAAGTTAGTTCTTTCTTACAGAACCAATAAAAATCCATAAAAATGCTTTTTTGATTATTACAGTACTCTGTAAGATTGATTTTTTGGATATTACGGTACTGTAAGAATGAACCAAATTATTTTTATTTTCTTCTCCCGGGCAGATCCGGGCTACCTCAATGAGGAATTTAATAGTTCAACGTAGTTGGAGTACCTGGGGGAAGAAGAAGGATAAATATCAAAGCTTTTTACAAATTTTTTATTACAAAATTTAAAAAAAAGTTAGTTCTTTCTTACAGAACCAATAAAAATCCATAAAAATGTTTTTGGATTATTACAGTACTCTGTAAGATTGATTTTTTGGATATTGCGGTACTGTAAGAATGAACCAAATTATTTTTATTTTCTTTTCCCGGGCAGATCCGAACTACCTCAATGAAGAATTTAATAGTTCAACGTAGTTGGAGTACCTGGGGGAAGAAGAAGGATAAATATTCAAGCTTTTTACAAATTTTTTATTGCAAAATTTACAAAAAGTTAGTTCTTTCTTACAGAACCAATAAAAATCCATAAAAATGCTTTTTTGATTATTACAGTACTCTGTAAGATTGATTTTTTGGATATTACGGTACTGTAAGAATGAACCAAATTATTTTTATTTTCTTCTCCCGGGCAGATCCGGGCTACCTCAATGAGGAATTTAATAGTTCAACGTAGTTGGAGTACCTGGGGGAAGAAGAAGGATAAATATCAAAGCTTTTTACAAATTTTTTATTACAAAATTTAAAAAAAAGTTAGTTCTTTCTTACAGAACCAATAAAAATCCATAAAAATGTTTTTGGATTATTACAGTACTCTGTAAGATTGATTTTTTGGATATTGCGGTACTGTAAGAATGAACCAAATTATTTTTATTTTCTTTTCCCGGGCAGATCCGAACTACCTCAATGAAGAATTTAATAGTTCAACGTAGTTGGAGTACCTGGGGGAAGAAGAAGGATAAATATTCAAGCTTTTTACAAATTTTTTATTGCAAAATTTACAAAAAGTTAGTTCTTTCTTACAGAACCAATAAAAATCCATAAAAATGCTTTTTTGATTATTACAGTACTCTGTAAGATTGATTTTTTGGATATTACGGTACTGTAAGAATGAACCAAATAAATTTTATTTTCTTCTCCCGGGCAGATCCGGGCTACCTCAATGAGGAATTTAATAGTTCAACGTAGTTGGAGTACCTGGGGGAAGAAGAAGGATAAATATCAAAGCTTTTTACAAATTTTTTATTACAAAATTTAAAAAAAAGTTAGTTCTTTCTTACAGAACCAATAAAAATCCATAAAAATGTTTTTGGATTATTACAGTACTCTGTAAGATTGATTTTTTGGATATTGCGGTACTGTAAGAATGAACCTAATTATTTTTATTTTCTTCTCCCGGGCAGATCCGGGCTACCTCATTGAAGAATTTGGTAGTTCAACGTTGTTGGAGTACCTGGGGGAAGAAGAAGGATAAATATCCAAGCTTTTTACAAATTTCTTATTACAAAATTTACAAAAAGTTAGTTCTTTTTTACAGAACCAAAAAAATCCATAAAAATGCTTTTTTGATTATTACAGTACTCTGTAAGATTGATTTTTTGGATATTACGGTACTGTAAGAATGAACCAAATAAATTTTATTTTCTTCACCCGGGCAGATCCGGGCTACCTCAATGAAGAATTTAATAGTTCAACGTAGTTGGAGTACCTGGGGGAAGAAGAAGGATAAATATTCAAGCTTTTTACAAATTTTTTATTGCAAAATTTACAAAAAGTTAGTTCTTTCTTACAGAACCAATAAAAATCCATAAAAATGCTTTTTTGATTATTACAGTACTCTGTAAGATTGATTTTTTGGATATTGCGGTACTGTAAGAATGAACCAAATTATTTTTATTTTCTTCTCCCGGGCAGATCCGGGCTACCTCAATGAAGAATTTAATAGTTCAACGTAGTTGGAGTACCTGGGGGAAGAAGAAGGATAAATATTCAAGCTTTTTACAAATTTTTTATTGCAAAATTTACAAAAAGTTAGTTCTTTCTTACAGAACCAATAAAAATCCATAAAAATGCTTTTTTGATTATTACAGTACTCTGTAAGATTGATTTTTTGGATATTACGGTACTGTAAGAATGAACCAAATAAATTTTATTTTCTTCACCCGGGCAGATCCGGTATACCTCAATGAAGAATTTGATAGTTCAACGTTGTTGAAGTACCTGGGGGAAGAAGAAGGATAAATATCCAAGCTTTTTACAAATTTCTTATTACAAAATTTACAAAAAGTTAGTTCTTTTTTACAGAACCAAAAAAATCCATAAAAATGCTTTTTTGATTATTACAGTACTCTGTAAGATTGATTTTTTGGATATTACGGTACTGTAAGAATGAACCAAATAAATTTTATTTTCTTCTCCCGGGCAGATCCGGGCTACCTCAATGAGGAATTTAATAGTTCAACGTAGTTGGAGTACCTGGGGGAAGAAGAAGGATAAATATTCAAGCTTTTTACAAATTTTTTATTACAAAATTTACAAAAAGTTAGTTCTTTCTTACAGAACCAATAAAAATCCATAAAAATGTTTTTGGATTATTACAGTACTCTGTAAGATTGATTTTTTGGATATTGCGGTACTGTAAGAATGAACCTAATTATTTTTATTTTCTTCTCCCGGGCAGATCCGGGCTACCTCATTGAAGAATTTGGTAGTTCAACGTTGTTGGAGTACCTGGGGGAAGAAGAAGGATAAATATCCAAGCTTTTTACAAATTTCTTATTACAAAATTTACAAAAAGTTAGTTCTTTTTTACAGAACCAAAAAAATCCATAAAAATGCTTTTTTGATTATTACAGTACTCTGTAAGATTGATTTTTTGGATATTACGGTACTGTAAGAATGAACCAAATAAATTTTATTTTCTTCACCCGGGCAGATCCGGTATACCTCAATGAAGAATTTGATAGTTCAACGTTGTTGAAGTACCTGGGGGAAGAAGAAGGATAAATATCCAAGCTTTTTACAAATTTCTTATTACAAAATTTACAAAAAGTTAGTTCTTTTTTACAGAACCAAAAAAATCCATAAAAATGCTTTTTTGATTATTACAGTACTCTGTAAGATTGATTTTTTGGATATTACGGTACTGTAAGAATGAACCAAATAAATTTTATTTTCTTCTCCCGGGCAGATCCGGTATACCTCAATGAAGAATTTGATAGTTCAACGTTGTTGGAGTACCTGGGGGAAGAAGAAGGATAAATATTCAAGCTCTTTACAAATTTTTTATTACAAAATTTACAAAAAGTTAGTTCTTTCTTACAGAACCAATAAAAATCCATAAAAATGTTTTTTTGATTATTACAGTACTCTGTAAGATTGATTTATTGGATATTTTATTGGATATTACGGTACTGTAAGAATGAACCAAATAAATTTTATTTTCTTCTCCCGGGCTCCCGGGCAGATCCGGGCTACCTCAATGAAGAATGTGATAGTTCAACGTTGTTGGAGTACCTGGGGGAAGAAGAAGGATAAATATTCAAGCTCTTTACAAATTTTTTATTACAAAATTTACAAAAAGTTAGTTCTTTCTTACAGAACCAATAAAAATCCATAAAAATGCTTTTTTGATTATTACAGTACTCTGTAAGATTGATTTTTTGGATATTGCGGTACTGTAAGAATGAACCAAATAAATTTTATTTTCTTCTCCCGGGCAGATCCGGGCTACCTCAATGAAGAATTTGATAGTTCAACGTAGTTGGAGTACCTGGGGGAAGAAGAAGGATAAATATCAAAGCTTTTTACAAATTTTTAATTGCAAAATTTACAAAAAGTTAGTTCTTTCTTACAGAACCAATAAAAATCCATAAAAATGCTTTTTTGATTATTACAGTACTCTGTAAGATTGATTTTTTGGATATTACGGTACTGTAAGAATGAACCAAATAAATTTTATTTTCTTCTCCCGGGCAGATCCGGGCTACCTCAATGAAGAATTTAATAGTTCAACGTAGTTGGAGTACCTGGGGGAAGAAGAAGGATAAATATCCAAGCTTTTTACAAATTTTTTATTACAAAATTTACAAAAAGTTAGTTCTTTCTTACAGAACCAATAAAAATCCATAAAAATGCTTTTTTGATTATTACAGTACTCTGTAAGATTGATTTTTTGGATATTACGGTACTGTAAGAATGAACCAAATAAATTTTATTTTCTTCACCCGGGCAGATCCGGTATACCTCAATGAAGAATTTGATAGTTCAACGTTGTTGAAGTACCTGGGGGAAGAAGAAGGATAAATATCCAAGCTTTTTACAAATTTTTTATTACAAAATTTACAAAAATTAGTTCTTTCTTACAGAACCAATAAAAATCCATAAAAATGCTTTTTTGATTATTACAGTACTCTGTAAGATTGATTTTTTGGATATTACGGTACTGTAAGAATGAACCAAATTATTTTTATTTTCTTCTCCCGGGCAGATCCGGGCTACCTCATTGAAGAATTTGGTAGTTCAACGTTGTTGGAGTACCTGGGGGAAGAAGAAGGATAAATATCCAAGCTTTTTACAAATTTTTTATTACAAAATTTACAAAAAGTTAGTTCTTTCTTACAGAAGCAATAAAAATCCATAAAAATGCTTTTTTGATTATTACAGTACTCTGTAAGATTGATTTATTGGACATTTTATTGGATATTACGGTACTGTAAGAATGAACCAAATTATTTTTATTTTCTTCTCCCGGGCAGATCCGGGCTACCTCAATGAAGAATTTAATAGTTCAACGTAGTTGGAGTACCTGGGGGAAGAAGAAGGATAAATATCCAAGCTTTTTACAAATTTTTTATTACAAAATTTACAAAAATTAGTTCTTTCTTACAGAACCAATAAAAATCCATAAAAATGCTTTTTTGATTATTACAGTACTCTGTAAGATTGATTTTTTGGATATTACGGTACTGTAAGAATGAACCAAATTATTTTTATTTTTTTCTCCCGGGCAGATCCGGGCTACCTCAATGAAGAATGTGATAGTTCAACGTTGTTGAAGTACCTGGGGGAAGAAGAAGGATAAATATCCAAGCTTTTTACAAATTTTTTATTACAAAATTTACAAAAATTAGTTCTTTCTTACAGAACCAATAAAAATCCATAAAAATGTTTTTTTGATTATTACAGTACTCTGTAAGATTGATTTTTTGGACATTTTATTGGATATTACGGTACTGTAAGAATGAACCAAATAAATTTTATTTTCTTCTCCCGGGCAGATCCGGGCTACCTCAATGAAGAATTTAATAGTTCAACGTAGTTGGAGTACCTGGGGGAAGAAGAAGGATAAATATCCAAGCTTTTTACAAATTTTTTATTACAAAATTTACAAAAAGTTAGTTCTTTCTTACAGAACCAATAAAAATTCATAAAAATGTTTTTTTGATTATTACAGTACTCTGTAAGATTGATTTATTGGATATTTTATTGGATATTACGGTACTGTAAGAATGAACCAAATAAATTTTATTTTCTTCTCCCGGGCAGATCCGGGCTACCTCATTGAAGAATTTGGTAGTTCAACGTTGTTGGAGTACCTCGGGGAAGAAGAAGGATAAATATCCAAGCTTTTTACAAATTTTTTATTACAAAATTTAAAAAAAGTTAGTTCTTTCTTACAGAACCAAAAAAATCCATAAAAATGCTTTTTTGATTATTACAGTACTCTGTAAGATTGATTTTTTGGATATTACGGTACTGTAAGAATGAACCAAATTATTTTTATTTTCTTCTCCCGGGCAGATCCGGGCTACCTCATTGAAGAATTTGGTAGTTCAACGTTGTTGGAGTACCTGGGGGAAGAAGAAGGATAAATATCCAAGCTTTTTACAAATTTTTTATTACAAAATTTACAAAAATTAGTTCTTTCTTACAGAACCAATAAAAATCCATAAAAATGCTTTTTTGATTATTACAGTACTCTGTAAGATTGATTTATTGGATATTTTATTGGATATTACGGTACTGTAAGAATGAACCAAATTATTTTTATTTTCTTCTCCCGGGCAGATCCGGGCGACCTCAATGAAGAATGTGATAGTTCAACGTTGTTGGAGAACGTGGGGGAAGAAGAAGGATAAATATCCAAGCTTTTTACAAAATTTTTATTACAAAATTTAAAAAAAGTTAGTTCTTTCTTACAGAACCAATAAAAATCCATAAAAATGCTTTTTTGATTATTACAGTACTCTGTAAGATTGATTTTTTGGATATTACGGTACTGTAAGAATGAACCAAATTATTTTTATTTTTTTCTCCCGGGCAGATCCGGGCTACCTCAATGAAGAATGTGATAGTTCAACGTTGTTGAAGTACCTGGGGGAAGAAGAAGGATAAATATCCAAGCTTTTTACAAATTTTTTATTACAAAATTTACAAAAATTAGTTCTTTCTTACAGAACCAATAAAAATCCATAAAAATGTTTTTTTGATTATTACAGTACTCTGTAAGATTGATTTTTTGGATATTACGGTACTGTAAGAATGACCAAATAAATTTTATTTTCTTCTCCCGGGCAGATCCGGGCTACCTCAATGAAGAATTTGATAGTTCAACGTTGTTGGAGTACCTTGGGGAAGAAGAAGGATAAATATCCAAGCTTTTTACAAATTTTTTATTACAAAATTTAAAAAAATTAGTTCTTTCTTACAGAACCAATAAAAATCCATAAAAATGTTTTTTTGATTATTACAGTACTCTGTAAGATTGATTTTTTGGATATTACGGTACTGTAAGAATGACCAAATAAATTTTATTTTCTTCTTCGGGGCAGATCCGGGCTACCTCAATGAAGAATTTGATAGTTCAACGTTGTTGGAGTACCTTGGGGAAGAAGAAGGATAAATATCCAAGCTTTTTACAAATTTTTTATTACAAAATTTAAAAAAAGTTAGTTCTTTCTTACAGAACCAATAAAAATCCATAAAAATGTTTTTTTGATTATTACAGTACTCTGTAAGATTGATTTATTGGATATTATGGTACTGTAAGAATGACCAAATAAATTTTATTTTCTTCTTCCGGGCAGATCCGGGCTACCTCAATGAAGAATTTGATAGTTCAACGTTGTTGGAGAACCTGGGGGAAGAAAGCTTGGATATTTATCCTTCTTCTTCCCCCAGGTTCTCCAACAACGTTGAACTATCAAATTCTTCAATGAGGTAGCCCGGATCTGCCCGGGAGAAGAAAATAAAAATAATTTGGTTCATTCTTACAGTACCGTAATATCCAAAAAATCAATCTTACAGAGTACTGTAATAATCAAAAAAACATTTTTATGGATTTTTATTGGTTCTGTTAGAAAGAACTAACTTTTTGTAAATTTTGTAATAAGAAATTTGTAAAAAGCTTGGATATTTATCCTTCTTCTTCCCCCAGGTTCTCCAACAACGTTGAACTATCAAATTCTTCAATGAGGTAGCCCGGATCTGCCCGGGAGAAGAAAATAAAAATAATTTGGTTCATTCTTACAGTACCGTAATATCCAAAAAATCAATCTTACAGAGTACTGTAATAATCAAAAAAACATTTTTATGGATTTTATTGGTTCTGTTAGAAAGAACTAACTTTTTGTAAATTTTGTAATAAGAAATTTGTAAAAAGCTTGGATATTTATCCTTCTTCTTCCCCCAGGTTCTCCAACAACGTTGAACTATCAAATTCTTCAATGAGGTAGCCCGGATCTGCCCGGGAGAAGAAAATAAAAATAATTTGGTTCATTCTTACAGTACCGTAATATCCAAAAAATCAATCTTACAGAGTACTGTAATAATCAAAAAAACATTTTTATGGATTTTTATGGGTTCTGTAAGAACGAACTAACTTTTTGTAAATTTTGTAATAAAAAATTTGTAAAAAGCTTGGATATTTATCCTTCTTCTTCCCCCAGGTTCTCCAACAACGTTGAACTATCAAATTCTTCAATGAGGTAGCCCGGATCTGCCCGGGAGAAGAAAATAAAAATAATTTGGTTCATTCTTACAGTACCGTAATATCCAAAAAATCAATCTTACAGAGTACTGTAATAATCAAAAAAACATTTTTATGGATTTTTATTGGTTCTGTTAGAAAGAACTAATTTTTGTAAATTTTGTAATAAAAAATTTGTAAAAAGCTTGGATATTTATCCTTCTTCTTCCCCCAGGTACTTCAACAACGTTGAACTATCAAATTCTTCATTGAGGTAGCCCGGATCTGCCCGGGAGAAGAAAATAAAAATAATTTGGTTCATTCTTACAGTACCGTAATATCCAAAAAATCAATCTTACAGAGTACTGTAATAATCAAAAAAACATTTTTATGGATTTTTATGGGTTCTGTAAGAACGAACTAACTTTTTGTAAATTTTGTAATAAAAAATTTGTAAAAAGCTTGGATATTTATCCTTCTTCTTCCCCCAGGTTCTCCAACAACGTTGAACTATCAAATTCTTCAATGAGGTAGCCCGGATCTGCCCGGGAGAAGAAAATAAAAATAATTTGGTTCATTCTTACAGTACCGTAATATCCAAAAAATCAATCTTACAGAGTACTGTAATAATCAAAAAAACATTTTTATGGATTTTTATGGGTTCTGTAAGAACGAACTAACTTTTTGTAAATTTTGTAATAAAAAATTTGTAAAAAGCTTGGATATTTATCCTTCTTCTTCCCCCAGGTTCTCCAACAACGTTGAACTATCAAATTCTTCAATGAGGTAGCCCGGATCTGCCCGGGAGAAGAAAATAAAAATAATTTGGTTCATTCTTACAGTACCGTAATATCCAAAAAATCAATCTTACAGAGTACTGTAATAATCAAAAAAGCATTTTTATGGATTTTTATTGGTTCTGTAAGAAAGAACTTTGTAAATTTTGTAATAAAAAATTTGTAAAAAGCTTGGATATTTATCCTTCTTCTTCCCCCAGGTACTCCAACAACGTTGAAATATCAAATTCTTCATTGAGGTAGCCCGGATCTGCCCGGGAGAAGAAAATAAAAATAATTTGGTTCATTCTTACAGTACCGTAATATCCAAAAAATCAATCTTACAGAGTACTGTAATAATCAAAAAAACATTTTTATGGATCTTTATTGGTTCTGTGAGAAAGAACTAAGTTTTTGTAATTTTGTAATAAAAAATTTGTAAAAAGCTTGGATATTTATCCTTCTTCTTCCCCCAGGTACTCCAACAACGTTGAACTATCAAATTCTTCATTGAGGTAGCCCGGATCTGCCCGGGAGAAGAAAATAAAAATAATTTGGTTCATTCTTACAGTACCGTAATATCCAAAAAATCAATCTTACAGAGTACTGTAATAATCAAAAAAGCATTTTTATGGATTTTTATTGGTTCTGTAAGAAAGAACTTTGTAAATTTTGTAATAAAAAATTTGTAAAAAGCTTGGATATTTATCCTTCTTCTTCCCCCAGGTACTCCAACAACGTTGAAATATCAAATTCTTCATTGAGGTAGCCCGGATCTGCCCGGGAGAAGAAAATAAAAATAATTTGGTTCATTCTTACAGTACCGTAATATCCAAAAAATCAATCTTACAGAGTACTGTAATAATCAAAAAAACATTTTTATGGATTTTTATTGGTTCTGTGAGAAAGAACTAAGTTTTTGTAATTTTGTAATAAAAAATTTGTAAAAAGCTTGGATATTTATCCTTCTTCTTCCCCCAGGTACTCCAACAACGTTGAACTATCAAATTCTTCATTGAGGTAGCCCGGATCTGCCCGGGAGAAGAAAATAAAAATAATTTGGTTCATTCTTACAGTACCGTAATATCCAAAAAATCAATCTTACAGAGTAAACCTTATACAACATGGTCACCTTCATTTATTAATAAATTTTGAAATTTCTGTCTACTTCAAAAAGATTATTTAATTTGAAGAAACGTTAACATCGAATGTGTTTCTAAAAAAGGACACCAAAAAAATCTAAGATGCATTTTTATAGGGGACTCTTCAGCTGTTGAACAGATGAAAATAAATTATTTTTTTGTTTGCAAAAAACCAACAATTTTACAAATAAAAACACAATTTTTGGCTTTCCAGCTTTTGTAATAACGTGATGAAATATTGCAAAACTAAAACCGTCAAAAAAACTGAAATAAATAAAACTGCTTTTTTTCTTTTGATTTTTAAACAATCGATGTAAAAAAGTGTCAAAAACGTTTATTTAAGTTTTTTTGAATATTTTGTAACTAGCAAATTATATCATTGACATATTTATCTATAACCCCTTAAAAACATTTATCTTACGCTGACTTCACAATGTAAAGGAACAGGCTTGTTTTTTTTGATTATTTCATTTTGTGTGTTTTAAATATTGTTTGAACGTTCAATAAATAAAATTAAAAATTAAAGGCCACACTCACTAAACAAACAATTTGATTATTTTTTTTCAGGATTTTTCGAAATGGGTAAATAATTTTAGTTTCGTGTTATCAGGTAATTCGAAAAGTTCGTGCGGGTGTTTGACCCGCTGGCATATTTTTAGTTTTTGATGAAATTTCTTATTTTCTTTTTTAATAGGTGCTCAAGGATGTTAGAAATGATGCCTGAAAAGGGTTTTTGGCAGTTTTCGTTTTTGACGGATTTCGGGCGGATTTACGAGGATCCTCCCGGATTTCCAGGTATTTCGAACAGAAATATTATAAAAAAGTAAGCTAAACATGCAAATTTTTAAACAAAATTGTAGAATAGGATGTTGGAGACCTGACAGAAAACATTTTGCCAAATTTTGATGTGCCGGATTTGATTTATGCCAATTTTTCCTTCAGTACTCAATTTTTGCTGTTTTTTAATAAGTTTTGTATTATTTTTTTGATAGAATGTGTCAAAAATGATTAGAAATGATAAATAAAGGTCATGTCAGTCCATTAGTATGCATTGGAACCATCAAATAACATTTTTTTGATTTTTTAACAACCAATGAAATGGTACGGTAGGTTAACACACTTAAGATGCTTCTAAATGACTAAATTTGCGTTTTTATTACAAAAATCTTTTACAGGACACCTCAACAGACTCCCCAGTATCCATTCTGATCAAAAAAATCAAAAATAAAAATTTTGATTTTTTTCGACTTTTTCACGTGGTCCCCCCTTTGACGATTTTTTGATCCAAAGGGGGGACCACGTTAAAAAGTCAAAAAATTTCAAAAAAATTTTTTCACTTTTTTTGCTTAGAATGGATACTTAGTAGTCTCTTGAAGTGCATTTTGAAAGATTTTTGCAAAAAAAATTACCATTTACACTTTTAAAGCCCGAGAATGTGAAACATCTACCGTACCATTTCATCGGTTGTTAAAAATCAAAAAAATGTTATTTGATGGTTCCAATGCATACTAATGGACTGACATGACCTTTATTTATCATTTCTAATCATTTTTGACACATTCTATCAAAAAAATAATACAAAACTTATTTAAAAACAGCAAAATTTGAGTACTGAAGGAAAAATTTGCATAAATCAAATCCGGCACATCAGAATTTGGCAAAATATTTTCTATCAGGTCTCCAACATCCTATTCTTCAATTTTGTTCAAAAATTTGCATGTTTAGCTCACTTTTTTATAACATTTCTGTTCGAAATATCTGGAAATCCGGGAGGATCCTCGTAAATCCGCCCGAAATCCGTCAAAAACGAAAACTGCCAAAAACCCTTTTCAGGCATCATTTCTAACATCCTTGAGCACCTATTAAAAAAGAAAATAAGAAATTTCATCAAAAACTAAAAATATGCCAGCGGGTCAAACACCCGCACGAACTTTTCGAATTACCTGATAGTTTTTTTTTCAAATTTTTAATTTTTAAAAGAACATCAACAACTAATGTGTTTCTAAAAACCAACACAAAGCAATCGTTGAAGCATTTTTAAAAAAGTGATGAAATATTGCTAAATAAATAAAAAGATGTTTTACTCAAAAACGATTCTTTTTATTCGTTCTTTTTGTATTTTTCGCATCAATTAAAAAGTAAAAACATCGTTTTCAGGATTTTGAATATTTTGTAATTCATCATTGTTTTATTATATTTGTTAGCAAAAGTTCCCATTAAAATTATTGAGATTTATGCGTGAAAGTTGTTACCGATCAATTCCGATGATTGTTGCATTAAAAAATTTAAAAAAAACTGAAGAATAATTTTTCAGGTATTAGCATTACAAGGAAACCGTTACAACTAAAACAACCATTTTTAATTGTGATATAGGGTTATTCCAAAAGCATTTTCGATTTTTTTTTCCGTGGCAACTGTAAACTCATTTCGATAGTAAACTATAGCATTTTTTTGAGCATACCAACGCATCTAAAAATGGGACCTAAAACACTGTTTTAAGGGCTTTAAAAAATTCATTATGGCGGTAAAATGAAATTTGCATATGAAATTTTTTTTTCGCGATAAATGTCATGCAAGGGGACTTGCTGAACAAGAATCAATAGGTCACAAACGTTGAACTTGTTCAAAATCGTACACGCATCTAAAAATGTGACAAAAAAACCAGATTTTGGGGCTTTAAATAACTCATTATGGCGGTAAATTGAAATTTGCATATGAAATATTTTTTTCGCAATAAATGTCATGCAAGTGGACTTGCTGAACAAGAATCAATGGGTCACAAACGTTTAAATTGTTCAAAATCGTACACGCATCTAAAAATGTGACAAAAAACCAGATTTTGGGGCTTTAAAAAATTAATTATGGCGGTAAATTGAAATTTGCATATGAAATTTTTTTTTCGCGATAAATGTCATGCAAGTGGACTTGCTGAACAAGAATCAATAGGTCACAAACGTTTAAGTTGTTCAAAATCGTACACGCATCTAAAAATGTGACAAAAAAACCAGATTTTGGGGCTTTAAAAAATTCAATATGGCGGAAAATTGAAATTTGCATATGAAATATTTTTTTCGCGGTAAATGTCATGCAAGTGGACTTGCTGAACAAGAATCAATAGGTCACAAACGTTTAAGTTGTTCAAAATCGTACACGCATCTAAAAATGGGACCTAAAACACTGTTTTAAGGGCTTTAAAAAATTCATTATGGCGGTAAAATGAAATTTGCATATGAAATTTTTTTTTCGCGATAAATGTCATGCAAGGGGACTTGCTGAACAAGAATCAATAGGTAACAAACGTTGAACTTGTTCAAAATCGTACACGCATCTAAAAATGTGACAAAAAAACCAGATTTTGGGGCTTTAAATAACTCATTATGGCGGTAAATTGAAATTTGCATATGAAATATTTTTTTCGCAATAAATGTCATGCAAGTGGACTTGCTGAACAAGAATCAATGGGTCACAAACGTTTAAGTTGTTCAAAATCGTACACGCATCTAAAAATGTGACAAAAAACCAGATTTTGGGGCTTTAAAAAATTAATTATGGCGGTAAATTGAAATTTGCATATGAAATTTTTTTTTCGCGATAAATGTCATGCAAGTGGACTTGCTGAACAAGAATCAATAGGTCACAAACGTTTAAGTTGTTCAAAATCGTACACGCATCTAAAAATGTGACAAAAAAACCAGATTTTGGGGCTTTAAAAAATTCAATATGGCGGAAAATTGAAATTTGCATATGAAATATTTTTTTCGCGGTAAATGTCATGCAAGTGGACTTGCTGGGGAAGAAGAAGAAAAAAATATCCAAGCTTTTTACAAATTTTTTCTTACAAAATTACAAAAAGTTAGTTCTTTCTTACAGAACCAATAAAAATCCATAAAATTGTTATTTGTATTATTACAGTACTCTTTAACATTGTTTTATGGGATAATACGGAACTGTAAGAATGAACCAAATAATTTTTGTTTTTTTCTCCCGGGCTGATCCGGGCTACCTCAACAAAGAATTTGATAGTTCAACGTTGTTGGAGTACCTCAGGGAAGAATAAGGATAAATATCCAAGCTTTTTACAAATTTTTTATTACAAAATTTACAAAAATTAGTTCTTTCTTACAGAACCAATAAAAATCCATAAAAATGCTTTTTTGATTATTACAGTACTCTGTAAGATTGATTTTTTGGATATTACGGTACTGTAAGAATGAACCAAATAAATTTTATTTTCTTCACCCGGGCAGATCCGGTATACCTCAAAAAGAATTTGATAGTTCAACGTTGTTGGAGTACCTCAGGGAAGAATAAGGAAAAAATATCCAAGTCTTCCCCGAGGTACTCCAACAACGTTGAACTATCAAATTCATTGTTGAGGTACCCCGGATCAGCCCGGGAGAAGAAAACAAAAATTATTTGGTTCATTCTTACAGACCGTATTATCCAATAAAACAATGTTAAAGAGTACTGTAACAATACAAATAACATTTTTATGGATTTTTATTGGTTCTGTAAGAAAGAACTAAGTTTTTGTAATTTTGTAATAAAAAATTTGTAAAAAGCTTGGATATTTTTTTCTTCTTCTTCCCCTAGGTACTCCAACAACGTTGAACTATCAAATTCTTTGTTGAGGTACCCCGAATCAGCCCGGGAGAAGAAAACAAAAATTATTTGGTTCATTCTTACAGACCGTATTATCCCATAAAACCATGTACTGTAACAATACAAATAACATTTTTATGGATTTTTATTGGTTCTGTAAGAAAGAACTAAGTTTTTGTAATTTTGTAATAAAAAATTTGTAAAAAGCTTGGATATTTTTTCCTTTGTCTTCCCCTAGGTACTCCAACAACGTTGAACTATCAAATTCATTGTTGAGGTACCTCGGATCAGCCCGGGAGAAGAAAACAAAAATTATTTGCTTCATTCTTACAGACCGTATTATCCAATAAAACAATGTTAAAGAGTACTGTAACAATACAAATAACATTTTTATGGATTTTTATTGGTTCTGTAAGAAAGAACTAAGTTTTTGTAATTTTGTAATAAAAAATTTGTAAAAAGCTTGGATATTTTTTTCTTCTTCTTCCCCTAGGTACTCCAACAACGTTGAACTATCAAATTCTTTGTTGAGGTACCCCGGATCAGCCCGGGAGAAGAAAACAAAAATTATTTGGTTCATTCTTACAGACCGTATTATCCCATAAAACCATGTACTGTAACAATACAAATAACATTTTTATGGATTTTTATTGGTTCTGTAAGAAAGAACTAAGTTTTTGTAATTTTGTAATAAAAAATTTGTAAAAAGCTCGGATATTTTTTCCTTCTTCTTCCCCTAGGTACTCCAACAACGTTGAACTATCAAATTCTTTGTTGAGGTACCCCGGATCAGCCCGGGAGAAGAAAACAAAACTTACTTGGTTCATTCTTACAGTACCGTATTATCCCATAAAACCATGTACTGTAATAATACAAATAAGAATTTTATGGATTTTTATTGGTTCTGTAAGAAAGAACTATCGTTTTGTAATTTTGTAATAAAAAATTTGTAAAAAGCTTGGATATTTTTTCCTTCTTCTTCCCCCAGGTACTCCAACAACGTTGAACTATCAAATTCTTTGTTGAGGTAGCCCGGATCAGCCCAGGAGAAGAAAACAAAAATTATTTGGTTCATTCTTACAGTACCGTATTATTCCATAAAACCATGTACTGTAATAATACAAATAACAATTTTATGGATTTTTATTGGTTCTGTAAGAAAGAACTAACTTTTTGTAAATTTTGTAATAAAAAATTTGTAAAAAGCTTGGATATTTTTTCCTTCTTCTTCCCCGTGGTTCTCCAACAACGTTGAACTATCAAATTCTTCATTGAGGTAGCCCGGATCAGCCCGGGAGAAGAAAACAAAAATTATTTTGTTCTTTCTTACAGTACCGTATTATCCCATAAAACAATGTACTGTAATAATACAAATAACAATTTTATGGATTTTTATTGATTCTGTAAGAAAGAACTAACTTTTTGTAAATTTTGTAATAAAAAATTTGTAAAAAGCTTGGATATTTTTTCCTTCTTCTTCCCCGAGGTACTCCAACAACGTTGAACTATCAAATTCTTCATTGAGGTAGCCCGGATCAGCCCGGGAGAAGAAAACAAAAATTATTTGGTTCATTCTTACAGTACCGTATTATTCCATAAAACCATGTACTGTAATAATACAAATAACAATGTTATGGATTTTTATTGGTTCTGTAAGAAAGAACTAACTTTTTGTAAATTTTGTAATAAAAAATTTGTAAAAAGCTTGGATATTTTTTCCTTCTTCTTCCCCCAGGTACTCCAACAACGTTGAACTACCAAATTCTTTGTTGAGGTAGCCCGGATCAGCCCGGGAGAAGAAAACAAAAATTATTTGGTTCATTGTTACAGTACCGTATTATTCCATAAAACCATGTACTGTAATAATACAAATAACAATTTTATGGATTTTTATTGGTTCTGTAAGAAAGAACTAACTTTTTGTAAATTTTGTAATAAAAAATTTGTAAAAAGCTTGGATATTTTTTCCTTCTTCTTCCCCCAGGTACTCCAACAACGTTGAACTATCAAATTCTTTGTTGAGGTAGCCCGGATCAGCCCGGGAGAAGAAAACAAAAATTATTTGGTTCATTCTTACAGTACCGTATTATCTCATAAAACAATGTAAAATAGTACTGTAACAATACAAATAACATTTTTATAGATTTTTATTGGTTCTGTAAGAAAGAACTAACTTTTTGTAAATTTTGTAATAAAAAATTTGTAAAAAGCTTGGATATTTTTTCCTTCTTCTTCCCCCAGGTACTCCAACAACGTTGAACTATCAAATTCTTTGTTGAGGTAGCCCGGATCAGCCCGGGAGAAGAAAACAAAAATTATTTGGTTCATTCTTACAGTACCGTATTATTCCATAAAACCATGTACTGTAATAATACAAATAACAATTTTATGGATTTTTATTGATTCTGTAAGAAAGAAATAACTTTTTGTAAATTTTGTATTAAAAAATTTGTAAAAAGCTTGGATATTTTTTCCTTCTTCTTCCCCCAGGTACTCCAACAACGTTGAACTATCAAATTCTTTGTTGAGGTAGCCCGGATCAGCCCGGGAGAAGAAAACAAAAATTATTTTGTTCTTTCTTACAGTACCGTATTATCCCATAAAACAATGTACTGTAATAATACAAATAACAATTTTATGGATTTTTATTGATTCTGTAAGAAAGAACTAACTTTTTGTAAATTTTGTAATAAAAAATTTGTAAAAAGCTTGGATATTTTTTCCTTCTTCTTCCCCCAGGTACTCCAACAACGTTGAACTATCAAATTCTTTGTTGAGGTAGCCCGGATCAGCCCGGGAGAAGAAAACAAAAATTATTTGGTTCATTCTTACAGTACCGTATTATTCCATAAAACCATGTACTGTAATAATACAAATAACATTTTTAAGGATTTTTATTGGTTCTGTAAGAAAGAACTAACTTTTTGTAAATTTTGTAATAAAAAATTTGTAAAAAGCTTGGATATTTTTTCCTTCTTCTTCCCCCAGGTACTCCAACAACGTTGAACTACCAAATTCTTTGTTGAGGTAGCCCGGATCAGCCCGGGAGAAGAAAACAAAAATTATTTGGTTCATTCTTACAGTACCGTATTATTCCATAAAACCATGTACTGTAATAATACAAATAACAATTTTATGGATTTTTATTGGTTCTGTAAGAAAGAACTAACTTTTTGTAAATTTTGTAAAAAAAAATTTGTAAAAAGCTTGGATATTTTTTCCTTCTTCTTCCCCCAGGTACTCCAACAACGTTGAACTATCAAATTCTTTGTTGAGGTAGCCCGGATCAGCCCGGGAGAAGAAAACAAAAATTATTTGGTTCATTCTTACAGTACCGTATTATTCCATAAAACCATGTACTGTAATAATACAAATAACATTTTTATGGATTTTTATTGGTTCTGTAAGAAAGAACTAACTTTTTGTAAATTTTGTAATAAAAAATTTGTAAAAAGCTTGGATATTTTTTCCTTCTTCTTCCCCGAGGTACTCCAACAACGTTGAACTATCAAATTCTTTGTTGAGGTAGCCCGCTTCAGCCCAGGAGAAGAAAACAAAAATTATTTGGTTCATTCTTACAGTACCGTATTATTCCATAAAACCATGTACTGTAATAATACAAATAACAATTTTATGGATTTTTATTGGTTCTGTAAGAAAGAACTAACTTTTTGTAAATTTTGTAATAAAAAATTTGTAAAAAGCTTGGATATTTTTTCCTTCTTCTTCCCCCAGGTACTCCAACAACGTTGAACTATCAAATTCTTTGTTGAGGTAGCCCGGATCAGCCCGGGAGAAGAAAACAAAAATTATTTGGTTCATTCTTACAGTACCGTATTATCTCATAAAACAATGTAAAATAGTACTGTAACAATACAAATAACATTTTTATGGATTTTTTTGGTTCTGTAAGAAAGAACTAACTTTTTGTAAATTTTGTATTAAAAAATTTGTAAAAAGCTTGGATATTTTTTCCTTCTTCTTCCCCCAGGTACTCCAACAACGTTGAACTATCAAATTCTTTGTTGAGGTAGCCCGGATCAGCCCGGGAGAAGAAAACAAAAATTATTTTGTTCTTTCTTACAGTACCGTATTATCCCATAAAACAATGTACTGTAATAATACAAATAACAATTTTATGGATTTTTATTGATTCTGTAAGAAAGAACTAACTTTTTGTAAATTTTGTAATAAAAAATTTGTAAAAAGCTTGGATATTTTTTCCTTCTTCTTCCCCCAGGTACTCCAACAACGTTGAACTATCAAATTCTTTGTTGAGGTAGCCCGGATCAGCCCGGGAGAAGAAAACAAAAATTATTTGGTTCATTCTTACAGTACCGTATTATTCCATAAAACCATGTACTGTAATAATACAAATAACATTTTTATGGATTTTTATTGGTTCTGTAAGAAAGAACTAACTTTTTGTAAATTTTGTAATAAAAAATTTGTAAAAAGCTTGGATATTTTTTCCTTCTTCTTCCCCCAGGTACTCCAACAACGTTGAACTACCAAATTCTTTGTTGAGGTAGCCCGGATCAGCCCGGGAGAAGAAAACAAAAATTATTTGGTTCATTCTTACAGTACCGTATTATTCCATAAAACCATGTACTGTAATAATACAAATAACAATTTTATGGATTTTTATTGGTTCTGTAAGAAAGAACTAACTTTTTGTAAATTTTGTAAAAAAAAATTTGTAAAAAGCTTGGATATTTTTTCCTTCTTCTTCCCCCAGGTACTCCAACAATGTTGAACTACCAAATTCTTTGTTGAGGTAGCCCGGATCAGCCCGGGAGAAGAAAACAAAAATTATTTGGTTCATTCTTACAGTACCGTATTATTCCATAAAACCATGTACTGTAATAATACAAATAACATTTTTATGGATTTTTATTGGTTCTGTAAGAAAGAACTAACTTTTTGTAAATTTTGTAATAAAAAATTTGTAAAAAGCTTGGATATTTTTTCCTTCTTCTTCCCCGAGGTACTCCAACAACGTTGAACTATCAAATTCTTTGTTGAGGTAGCCCGCTTCAGCCCAGGAGAAGAAAACAAAAATTATTTGGTTCATTCTTACAGTACCGTATTATTCCATAAAACCATGTACTGTAATAATACAAATAACAATTTTATGGATTTTTATTGGTTCTGTAAGAAAGAACTAACTTTTTGTAAATTTTGTAATAAAAAATTTGTAAAAAGCTTGGATATTTTTTCCTTCTTCTTCCCCCAGGTACTCCAACAACGTTGAACTATCAAATTCTTTGTTGAGGTAGCCCGGATCAGCCCGGGAGAAGAAAACAAAAATTATTTGGTTCATTCTTACAGTACCGTATTATCTCATAAAACAATGTAAAATAGTACTGTAACAATACAAATAACATTTTTATGGATTTTTTTGGTTCTGTAAGAAAGAACTAACTTTTTGTAAATTTTGTAATAAAAAATTTGTAAAAAGCTTGGATATTTTTTCCTTCTTCTTCCCCGTGGTTCTCCAACAACGTTGAACTATCAAATTCTTCATTGAGGTAGCCCGGATCAGCCCGGGAGAAGAAAACAAAAATTATTTTGTTCTTTCTTACAGTACCGTATTATTCCATAAAACCATGTACTGTAATAATACAAATAACAATTTTATGGATTTTTATTGGTTCTGTAAGAAAGAACTAACTTTTTGTAAATTTTGTAAAAAAAAATTTGTAAAAAGCTTGGATATTTTTTCCTTCTTCTTCCCCGAGGTACTCCAACAACGTTGAACTATCAAATTCTTTGTTGAGGTAGCCCGGATCAGCCCGGGAGAAGAAAACAAAAATTATTTGGTTCATTCTTACAGTACCGTATTATTCCATAAAACCATGTACTGTAATAATACAAATAACATTTTTATGGATTTTTATTGGTTCTGTAAGAAAGAACTAACTTTTTGTAAATTTTGTAATAAAAAATTTGTAAAAAGCTTGGATATTTTTTCCTTCTTCTTCCCCCAGGTACTCCAACAATGTTGAACTACCAAATTCTTCATTGAGGTAGCCCGGATCAGCCCGGGAGAAGAAAACAAAAATTATTTTGTTCTTTCTTACAGTACCGTATTATCCCATAAAACAATGTACTGTAATAATACAAATAACAATTTTATGGATTTTTATTGATTCTGTAAGAAAGAACTAACTTTTTGTAAATTTTGTAATAAAAAATTTGTAAAAAGCTTGGATATTTTTTCCTTCTTCTTCCCCCAGGTACTCCAACAACGTTGAACTACCAAATTCTTTGTTGAGGTAGCCCGGATCAGCCCGGGAGAAGAAAACAAAAATTATTTGGTTCATTCTTACAGTACCGTATTATTCCATAAAACCATGTACTGTAATAATACAAATAACAATTTTATGGATTTTTATTGGTTCTGTAAGAAAGAACTAACTTTTTGTAAATTTTGTAAAAAAAAATTTGTAAAAAGCTTGGATATTTTTTCCTTCTTCTTCCCCGAGGTACTCCAACAACGTTGAACTATCAAATTCTTTGTTGAGGTAGCCCGCTTCAGCCCAGGAGAAGAAAACAAAAATTATTTGGTTCATTCTTACAGTACCGTATTATTCCATAAAACCATGTACTGTAATAATACAAATAACAATTTTATGGATTTTTATTGGTTCTGTAAGAAAGAACTAACTTTTTGTAAATTTTGTAATAAAAAATTTGTAAAAAGCTTGGATATTTTTTCCTTCTTCTTCCCCCAGGTACTCCAACAACGTTGAACTATCAAATTCTTTGTTGAGGTAGCCCGGATCAGCCCGGGAGAAGAAAACAAAAATTATTTGGTTCATTCTTACAGTACCGTATTATTCCATAAAACCATGTACTGTAATAATACAAATAACATTTTTATGGATTTTTATTGGTTCTGTAAGAAAGAACTAACTTTTTGTAAATTTTGTAATAAAAAATTTGTAAAAAGCTTGGATATTTTTTCCTTCTTCTTCCCCCAGGTACTCCAACAATGTTGAACTACCAAATTCTTCATTGAGGTAGCCCGGATCAGCCCGGGAGAAGAAAACAAAAATTATTTTGTTCTTTCTTACAGTACCGTATTATCCCATAAAACAATGTACTGTAATAATACAAATAACAATTTTATGGATTTTTATTGATTCTGTAAGAAAGAACTAACTTTTTGTAAATTTTGTAATAAAAAATTTGTAAAAAGCTTGGATATTTTTTCCTTCTTCTTCCCCCAGGTACTCCAACAACGTTGAACTACCAAATTCTTTGTTGAGGTAGCCCGGATCAGCCCGGGAGAAGAAAACAAAAATTATTTGGTTCATTCTTACAGTACCGTATTATTCCATAAAACCATGTACTGTAATAATACAAATAACAATTTTATGGATTTTTATTGGTTCTGTAAGAAAGAACTAACTTTTTGTAAATTTTGTAAAAAAAAATTTGTAAAAAGCTTGGATATTTTTTCCTTCTTCTTCCCCGAGGTACTCCAACAACGTTGAACTATCAAATTCTTTGTTGAGGTAGCCCGCTTTTTCCTTCTTCTTCCCCGAGGTACTCCAACAACGTTGAACTATCAAATTCTTTGTTGAGGTAGCCCGGATCAGCCCGGGAGAAGAAAACAAAAATTATTTGGTTCATTCTTACAGTACCGTATTATTCCATAAAACCATGTACTGTAATAATACAAATAACAATTTTATGGATTTTTATTGGTTCTGTAAGAAAGAACTAACTTTTTGTAAATTTTGTAATAAAAAATTTGTAAAAAGCTTGGATATTTTTTCCTTCTTCTTCCCCTAGGTTCTCTGGCATCGTTGAACTATAAAATTCTTTTTTGAGGTAGCCCGGATCAGCCCTGGAGAAGAAAATAAAAATTATTTGGTTCATTCTTACTGTACCGTATTATCTCATAAAACAATGTAAAATAGTACTGTAACAATACAAATAACATTTTTATGGATTTTTATTGGTTCTGTAAGAAAGAACTAACTTTTTGTAAATTTTGTAATAAAAAATTTGTAAAAAGTTCGGATATTTTTTCCTTCTTCTTCCCCCAGGTACTCCAACAACGTTGAACTATCAAATTCTTTGTTGAGGTAGCCCGGATCAGCCCGGGAGAAGAAAACAAAAATTATTTGGTTCATTCTTACAGTACCGTATTATTCCATAAAACCATGTACTGTAATAATACAAATAACATTTTTATGGATTTTTATTGGTTCTGTAAGAAAGAACTAACTTTTTGTAAATTTTGTAATAAAAAATTTGTAAAAAGCTTGGATATTTTTTCCTTCTTCTTCCCCGTGGTTCTCCAACAACGTTGAACTATCAAATTCTTCATTGAGGTAGCCCGGATCAGCCCGGGAGAAGAAAACAAAAATTATTTGGTTCATTCTTACTGTACCGTATTATCTCATAAAACAATGTAAAATAGTACTGTAACAATACAAATAACATTTTTATGGATTTTTATTGGTTCTGTAAGAAAGAACTAACTTTTTGTAAATTTTGTAATAAAAAATTTGTAAAAAGCTTGGATATTTTTTCCTTCTTCTTCCCCCAGGTACTCCAACAACGTTGAACTATCAAATTCTTTGTTGAGGTAGCCCGGATCAGCCCGGGAGAAGAAAACAAAAATTATTTGGTTCATTCTTACAGTACCGTATTATTCCATAAAACCATGTACTGTAATAATACAAATAACATTTTTATGGATTTTTATTGGTTCTGTAAGAAAGAACTAACTTTTTGTAAATTTTGTAATAAAAAATTTGTAAAAAGCTTGGATATTTTTTCCTTCTTCTTCCCCGTGGTTCTCCAACAACGTTGAACTATCAAATTCTTCATTGAGGTAGCCCGGATCAGCCCGGGAGAAGAAAACAAAAATTATTTGGTTCATTCTTACTGTACCGTATTATCTCATAAAACAATGTACTGTAATAATACAAATAACAATTTTATGGATTTTTATTGATTCTGTAAGAAAGAACTAACTTTTTGTAAATTTTGTAATAAAAAATTTGTAAAAAGCTTGGATATTTTTTCCTTCTTCTTCCCCGAGGTACTCCAACGACGTTGAACTATCAAATTCTTTGTTGAGGTACCCCGGATCAGCCCGGGAGAAGAAAACAAAAATTATTTGGTTCATTCTTACTGTACCGTATTATCTCATAAAACAATGTAAAATAGTACTGTAACAATACAAATAACATTTTTATGGATTTTTATTGGTTCTGTAAGAAAGAACTAACTTTTTGTAAATTTTGTAATAAAAAATTTGTAAAAAGCTTGGATATTTTTTCCTTCTTCTTCCCCCAGGTACTCCAACAACGTTGAACTATCAAATTCTTTGTTGAGGTAGCCCGGATCAGCCCGGGAGAAGAAAACAAAAATTATTTGGTTCATTCTTACAGTACCGTATTATTCCATAAAACCATGTACTGTAATAATACAAATAACATTTTTATGGATTTTTATTGGTTCTGTAAGAAAGAACTAACTTTTTGTAAATTTTGTAATAAAAAATTTGTAAAAAGCTTGGATATTTTTTCTTTCTTCTTCCCCGAGGTACTCCAACAACGTTGAACTATCAAATATTTGTTGAGGTACCCCGGATCAGCCCGGGAGAAGAAAACAAAAATTATTTTGTTCTTTCTTACAGTACCGTATTATCCCATAAAACAATGTACTGTAATAATACAAATAACAATTTTGTGGATTTTTATTGATTCTGTAAGAAAGAACTAACTTTTTGTAAATTTTGTAATAAAAAATTTGTAAAAAGCTTGGATATTTTTTCCTTCTTCTTCCCCGAGGTACTCCAACGACGTTGAACTATCAAATTCTTCATTGAGGTAGCCCGGATCAGCCCGGGAGAAGAAAACAAAAATTATTTGGTTCATTCTTACAGTACCGTATTATCCCATAAAACAATGTACTGTAATAATACAAATAACAATTTTATGGATTTTTATTGGTTCTGTAAGAAAGAACTAACTTTTTGTAAATTTTGTAATAAAAAATTTGTAAAAAGCTTGGATATTTTTTCCTTCTTCTTCCCCCAGGTACTCCAACAACGTTGAACTATCAAATTCTTTGTTGAGGTAGCCCGGATCAGCCCGGGAGAAGAAAACAAAAATTATTTTGTTCTTTCTTACAGTACCGTATTATCCCATAAAACAATGTACTGTAATAATACAAATAACAATTTTATGGATTTTTATTGGTTCTGTAAGAAAGAACTAACTTTTTGTAAATTTTGTAATAAAAAATTTGTAAAAAGCTTGGATATTTTTTCCTTCTTCTTCCCCCAGGTACTCCAACAACGTTGAACTATCAAATTCTTTGTTGAGGTACCCCGGATCAGCCCGTTAGAAGAAAACAAAAATTATTTTGTTCTTTCTTACAGTACCGTATTATCCCATAAAACAATGTACTGTAATAATACAAATAACAATTTTATGGATTTTTATTGGTTCTGTAAGAAAGAACTAACTTTTTGTAAATTTTGTAATAAAAAATTTGTAAAAAGCTTGGATATTTTTTCCTTCTTCTTCCCCGAGGTACTCCAACGACGTTGAACTATCAAATTCTTTGTTGAGGTACCCCGGATCAGCCCGGGAGAAGAAAACAAAAATTATTTGGTTCATTCTTACTGTACCGTATTATCTCATAAAACAATGTAAAATAGTACTGTAACAATACAAATAACATTTTTATGGATTTTTATTGGTTCTGTAAGAAAGAACTAACTTTTTGTAAATTTTGTAATAAAAAATTTGTAAAAAGCTTGGATATTTTTTCCTTCTTCTTCCCCGAGGTACTCCAACGACGTTGAACTATCAAATTCTTTGTTGAGGTACCCCGGATCAGCCCGGGAGAAGAAAACAAAAATTATTTGGTTCATTCTTACTGTACCGTATTATCTCATAAAACAATGTAAAATAGTACTGTAACAATACAAATAACATTTTTATGGATTTTTATTGGTTCTGTAAGAAAGAACTAACTTTTTGTAAATTTTGTAATAAAAAATTTGTAAAAAGCTTGGATATTTTTT
The DNA here is from genome assembly GCA_024447195.1 of Panagrolaimus sp. LJ2414. Classification (NCBI taxonomy): domain Eukaryota; kingdom Metazoa; phylum Nematoda; class Chromadorea; order Rhabditida; family Panagrolaimidae; genus Panagrolaimus; species Panagrolaimus sp. LJ2414. The sequence goes on along the minus strand of JAMRXY010000059.1, from coordinate 395,021 downwards.
CCTTCTTCTTCCCCGTGGTTCTCCAACAACGTTGAACTATCAAATTCTTCATTGAGGTAGCCCGGATCAGCCCGGGAGAAGAAAACAAAAATTATTTGGTTCATTCTTACTGTACCGTATTATCTCATAAAACAATGTACTGTAATAATACAAATAACAATTTTATGGATTTTTATTGATTCTGTAAGAAAGAACTAACTTTTTGTAAATTTTGTAATAAAAAATTTGTAAAAAGCTTGGATATTTTTTCCTTCTTCTTCCCCGAGGTACTCCAACGACGTTGAACTATCAAATTCTTTGTTGAGGTACCCCGGATCAGCCCGGGAGAAGAAAACAAAAATTATTTGGTTCATTCTTACTGTACCGTATTATCTCATAAAACAATGTAAAATAGTACTGTAACAATACAAATAACATTTTTATGGATTTTTATTGGTTCTGTAAGAAAGAACTAACTTTTTGTAAATTTTGTAATAAAAAATTTGTAAAAAGCTTGGATATTTTTTCCTTCTTCTTCCCCCAGGTACTCCAACAACGTTGAACTATCAAATTCTTTGTTGAGGTAGCCCGGATCAGCCCGGGAGAAGAAAACAAAAATTATTTGGTTCATTCTTACAGTACCGTATTATTCCATAAAACCATGTACTGTAATAATACAAATAACATTTTTATGGATTTTTATTGGTTCTGTAAGAAAGAACTAACTTTTTGTAAATTTTGTAATAAAAAATTTGTAAAAAGCTTGGATATTTTTTCTTTCTTCTTCCCCGAGGTACTCCAACAACGTTGAACTATCAAATATTTGTTGAGGTACCCCGGATCAGCCCGGGAGAAGAAAACAAAAATTATTTTGTTCTTTCTTACAGTACCGTATTATCCCATAAAACAATGTACTGTAATAATACAAATAACAATTTTATGGATTTTTATTGATTCTGTAAGAAAGAACTAACTTTTTGTAAATTTTGTAATAAAAAATTTGTAAAAAGCTTGGATATTTTTTCCTTCTTCTTCCCCGAGGTACTCCAACGACGTTGAACTATCAAATTCTTCATTGAGGTAGCCCGGATCAGCCCGGGAGAAGAAAACAAAAATTATTTGGTTCATTCTTACAGTACCGTATTATCCCATAAAACAATGTACTGTAATAATACAAATAACAATTTTATGGATTTTTATTGGTTCTGTAAGAAAGAACTAACTTTTTGTAAATTTTGTAATAAAAAATTTGTATAAAGCTTGGATATTTTTTCCTTCTTCTTCCCCCAGGTACTCCAACAACGTTGAACTATCAAATATTTGTTGAGGTACCCCGGATCAGCCCGGGAGAAGAAAACAAAAATTATTTTGTTCTTTCTTACAGTACCGTATTATCCCATAAAACAATGTACTGTAATAATACAAATAACAATTTTATGGATTTTTATTGGTTCTGTAAGAAAGAACTAACTTTTTGTAAATTTTGTAATAAAAAATTTGTATAAAGCTTGGATATTTTTTCCTTCTTCTTCCCCCAGGTACTCCAACAACGTTGAACTATCAAATATTTGTTGAGGTACCCCGGATCAGCCCGGGAGAAGAAAACAAAAATTATTTGGTTCATTCTTACAGTACCGTATTATCCCATAAAACAATGTACTGTAATAATACAAATAACAATTTTATGGATTTTTATTGGTTCTGTAAGAAAGAACTAACTTTTTGTAAATTTTGTAATAAAAAATTTGTATAAAGCTTGGATATTTTTTCCTTCTTCTTCCCCCAGGTACTCCAACAACGTTGAACTATCAAATATTTGTTGAGGTACCCCGGATCAGCCCGGGAGAAGAAAACAAAAATTATTTTGTTCTTTCTTACAGTACCGTATTATCCCATAAAACAATGTACTGTAATAATACAAATAACAATTTTATGGATTTTTATTGGTTCTGTAAGAAAGAACTAACTTTTTGTAAATTTTGTAATAAAAAATTTGTAAAAAGCTTGGATATTTTTTCCTTCTTCTTCCCCCAGGTACTCCAACAACGTGGAACTATCAAATTCTTTGTTGAGGTACCCCGGATCAGCCCGGGAGAAGAAAACAAAAATTATTTTGTTCTTTCTTACAGTACCGTATTATCCCATTAAACAATGTACTGTAATAATACAAATAACAATTTTATGGATTTTTATTGGTTCTGTAAGAAAGAACTAACTTTTTGTAAATTTTGTAATAAAAAATTTGTAAAAAGCTTGGATATTTTTTCCTTCTTCTTCCCCCAGGTACTCCAACAACGTTGAACTATCAAATTCTTTGTTGAGGTACCCCGGATCAGCCCGGGAGAAGAAAACAAAAATTATTTGGTTCATTCTTACAGTACCGTATTATCTCATAAAACAATGTAAAATAGTACTGTAACAATACAAATAACATTTTTATGGATTTTTATTGGTTCTGTAAGAAAGAACTAACTTTTTGTAAATTTTGTAATAAAAAATTTGTAAAAAGCTTGGATATTTTTTCCTTCTTCTTCCCCGAGGTACTCCAACGACGTTGAACTATCAAATTCTTCATTGAGGTAGCCCGGATCAGCCCGGGAGAAGAAAACAAAAATTATTTGGTTCATTCTTACAGTACCGTATTATCTCATAAAACAATGTAAAATAGTACTGTAACAATACAAATAACATTTTTATGGATTTTTATTGGTTCTGTAAGAAAGAACTAACTTTTTGTAAATTTTGTAATAAAAAATTTGTAAAAAGCTTGGATATTTTTTCTTTCTTCTTCCCCGAGGTACTCCAACAACGTTGAACTATCAAATTCTTTGTTGAGGTACCCCGGATCAGCCCGGGAGAAGAAAACAAAAATTATTTTGTTCTTTCTTACAGTACCGTATTATCCCATAAAACAATGTACTGTAATAATACAAATAACAATTTTATGGATTTTTATTGATTCTGTAAGAAAGAACTAACTTTTTGTAAATTTTGTAATAAAAAATTTGTAAAAAGCTTGGATATTTTTTCTTTCTTCTTCCCCGAGGTACTCCAACAACGTTGAACTATCAAATTCTTTGTTGAGGTACCCCGGATCAGCCCGGGAGAAGAAAACAAAAATTATTTTGTTCTTTCTTACAGTACCGTATTATCCCATAAAACAATGTACTGTAATAATACAAATAACAATTTTATGGATTTTTATTGATTCTGTAAGAAAGAACTAACTTTTTGTAAATTTTGTAATAAAAAATTTGTAAAAAGCTTGGATATTTTTTCCTTCTTCTTCCCCCAGGTACTCCAACAACGTTGAACTACCAAATTCTTTGTTGAGGTAGCCCGGATCAGCCCGGGAGAAGAAAACAAAAATTATTTTGTTCTTTCTTACAGTACCGTATTATCCCATAAAACAATGTACTGTAATAATACAAATAACAATTTTATGGATTTTTATTGGTTCTGTAAGAAAGAACTAACTTTTTGTAAATTTTGTAATAAAAAATTTGTAAAAAGCTTGGATATTTTTTCCTTCTTCTTCCCCGAGGTACTCCAACAACGTTGAACTATCAAATTCTTTGTTGAGGTACCCCGGATCAGCCCGGGAGAAGAAAACAAAAATTATTTGGTTCATTCTTACAGTACCGTATTATCTCATAAAACAATGTAAAATAGTACTGTAACAATACAAATAACATTTTTATGGATTTTTATTGATTCTGTAAGAAAGAACTAACTTTTTGTAAATTTTGTAATAAAAAATTTGTAAAAAGCTTGGATATTTTTTCCTTCTTCTTCCCCCAGGTACTCCAACAACGTTGAACTATCAAATTCTTTGTTGAGGTAGCCCGGATCAGCCCGGGAGAAGAAAACAAAAATTATTTGGTTCATTCTTACAGTACCGTATTATCTCATAAAACAATGTAAAATAGTACTGTAACAATACAAATAACATTTTTATGGATTTTTATTGGTTCTGTAAGAAAGAACTAACTTTTTGTAAATTTTGTAATAAAAAATTTGTAAAAAGCTTGGATATTTTTTCTTTCTTCTTCCCCGAGGTACTCCAACAACGTTGAACTATCAAATTCTTTGTTGAGGTAGCCCGGATCAGCCCGGGAGAAGAAAACAAAAATTATTTGGTTCTTTCTTACAGTACCGTATTATTCCATAAAACCATGTACTGTAATAATACAAATAACAATTTTATGGATTTTTATTGGTTCTGTAAGAAAGAACTAGCTTTTTGTAAATTTTGTAATAAAAAATTTGTATAAAGCTTGGATATTTTTTCCTTCTTCTTCCCCCAGGTACTCCAACAACGTTGAACTATCAAATTCTTTGTTGAGGTACCCCGGATCAGCCCGGGAGAAGAAAACAAAAATTATTTTGTTCTTTCTTACAGTACCGTATTATCCCATAAAACAATGTAAAATAGTAATGTAACAATACAAATAACATTTTTATGGATTTTTTTTGGTTCTGTAAGAAAGAACTAACTTTTTGTAAATTTTGTAATAAAAAATTTGTAAAAAGCTTGGATATTTTTTCTTTCTTCTTCCCCGAGGTACTCCAACAACGTTGAACTATCAAATATTTGTTGAGGTAGCCCGGATCAGCCCGGGAGAAGAAAACAAAAATTATTTGTGTCATTCTTACAGTACCGTATTATCTCATAAAACAATGTAAAATAGTACTGTAACAATACAAATAACATTTTTATGGATTTTTATTGGTTCTGTAAGAAAGATCTAACTTTTTGTAAATTTTGTAATAAAAAATTTGTAAAAAGCTTGGATGTTTTTTCCTTCTTCTTCCCCCAGGTACTCCAACAACGTTGAACTACCAAATTCTTTGTTGAGGTAGCCCGGATCAGCCCGGGAGAAGAAAACAAAAATTATTTGGTTCATTCTTACAGTACCGTATTATTCCATAAAACCATGTACTGTAATAATACAAATAACAATTTTATGGATTTTTATTGGTTCTGTAAGAAAGAACTAGCTTTTTGTAAATTTTGTAATAAAAAATTCGTAAAAAGCTTGGATATTTTTTCCTTCTTCTTCCCCCAGGTACTCCAACAACGTTGAACTATCAAATTCTTTGTTGAGGTAGCCCGGATCAGCCCGGGAGAAGAAAACAAAAATTATTTGGTTCATTCTTACAGTACCGTATTATCTCATAAAACAATGTAAAATAGTACTGTAATAATACAAATAACAATTTTATGGATTTTTATTGGTTCTGTAAGAAAGAACTAACTTTTTGTAAATTTTGTAATAAAAAATTTGTAAAAAGCTTGGATATTTTTTCCTTCTTCTTCCGCGAGGTACTCCAACAACGTTGAACTATCAAATTCTTTGTTGAGGTAGCCCGGATCAGCCCGGGAGAAGAAAACAAAAATTATTTGGTTCATTCTTACAGTACCGTATTATTCCATAAAACCATGTACTGTAATAATACAAATAACAATTTTATGGATTTTTATTGGTTCTGTAAGAAAGAACTAGCTTTTTGTAAATTTTGTAATAAAAAATTTGTAAAAAGCTTGGATATTTTTTCGTTCTTCTTCCGCGAGGTACTCTAACAACGTTGAACTATCAAATTCTTTGTTGAGGTAGCCCGGATCAGCCCGGGAGAAGAAAACAAAAATTATTTGGTTCATTCTTACAGTACCGTATTATTCCATAAAACCATGTACTGTAATAATACAAATAACAATTTTATGGATTTTTATTGATTCTGTAAGAAAGAACTAACTTTTTGTAAATTTTGTAATAAAAAATTTGTAAAAAGCTTGGATATTTTTTCCTTCTTCTTCTTTTCCGAGGTACTCCAACGACGTTGAACTATCAAATTCTTTGTTGAGGTACCCCGGATCAGCCCGGGAGAAGAAAACAAAAATTATTTGGTTCATTCTTACAGTACCGTATTATTCCATAAAACCATGTACTGTAATAATACAAATAACAATTTTATGGATTTTTATTGGTTCTGTAAGAAAGAACTAGCTTTTTGTAAATTTTGTAATAAAAAATTCGTAAAAAGCTTGGATATTTTTTCCTTCTTCTTCCCCCAGGTACTTCAACAACGTTGAACTATCAAATTCTTTGTTGAGGTACCCCGGATCAGCCCGGGAGAAGAAAACAAAAATTATTTGGTTCATTCTTACAGTACCGTATTATTCCATAAAACCATGTACTGTAATAATACAAATAACAATTTTATGGATTTTTATTGGTTCTGTAAGAAAGAACTAGCTTTTTGTAAATTTTGTAATAAAAAATTTGTAAAAAGCTTGGATATTTTTTCCTTCTTCTTCCCCCAGGTACTTCAACAACGTTGAACTATCAAATTCTTCATTGAGGTAGCCCGGATCAGCCCGGGAGAAGAAAACAAAAATTATTTGGTTCATTCTTACAGTACCGTATTATTCCATAAAACCATGTACTGTAATAATACAAATAACAATTTTATGGATTTTTATTGGTTCTGTAAGAAAGAACTAGCTTTTTGTAAATTTTGTAATAAAAAATTTGTAAAAAGCTTGGATATTTTTTCCTTCTTCTTCCCCCAGGTACTCCAACAACGTTGAACTATCAAATTCTTTGTTGAGGTACCCCGGATCAGCCCGGGAGAAGAAAACAAAAATTATTTGGTTCATTCTTACAGTACCGTATTATTCCATAAAACCATGTACTGTAATAATACAAATAACAATTTTATGGATTTTTATTGGTTCTGTAAGAAAGAACTAGCTTTTTGTAAATTTTGTAATAAAAAATTTGTAAAAAGCTTGGATATTTTTTCCTTCTTCTTCCGCGAGGTACTCCAACAACGTTGAACTATCAAATTCTTTGTTGAGGTAGCCCGGATCAGCCCGGGAGAAGAAAACAAAAATTATTTGGTTCATTCTTACAGTACCGTATTATTCCATAAAACCATGTACTGTAATAATACAAATAACAATTTTATGGATTTTTATTGATTCTGTAAGAAAGAACTAACTTTTTGTAAATTTTGTAATAAAAAATTTGTAAAAAGCTTGGATATTTTTTCCTTCTTCTTCCCCGAGGTACTCCAACGACGTTGAACTATCAAATTCTTCATTGAGGTAGCCCGGATCAGCCCGGGAGAAGAAAACAAAAATTATTTGGTTCATTCTTACAGTACCGTATTATTCCATAAAACCATGTACTGTAATAATACAAATAACAATTTTATGGATTTTTATTGGTTCTGTAAGAAAGAACTAGCTTTTTGTAAATTTTGTAATAAAAAATTCGTAAAAAGCTTGGATATTTTTTCCTTCTTCTTCCCCCAGGTACTTCAACAACGTTGAACTATCAAATTCTTTGTTGAGGTACCCCGGATTAAGGATGGCCGCGGGCCGACAAAGCCCGGGCTTGAGCCCAGCCCGGCCCGGCCCGTACGGGCTGGGCCGGGCCGGGCTTTTGATTTTACCAAACGGGCCGAGCGAGCCTGAAAAATTTTAGAAAAAATACAGGTAAAACGGGCCCAAGCCCGGGCTTGGGCCCGGGCCGGCCGGGCCTGTACGGGCCGGGTCGGGCCGGGCTTTTGATTTCACGGGCCGGGCCGGGCCGGGCTTTGAAAAAATGGGCCCGTGTCCATCCTTACCCCGGATCAGCCCGGGAGAAGAAAACAAAAATCATTTGGTTCATTCTTACAGTACCGTATTATTCCATAAAACCATGTACTGTAATAATACAAATAACAATTTTATGGATTTTTATTGGTTCTGTAAGAAAGAACTAGCTTTTTGTAAATTTTGTAATAAAAAATTCGTAAAAAGCTTGGATATTTTTTCCTTCTTCTTCCCCCAGGTACTTCAACAACGTTGAACTATCAAATTCTTCATTGAGGTAGCCCGGATCAGCCCGGGAGAAGAAAACAAAAATTATTTGGTTCATTCTTACAGTACCGTATTATTCCATAAAACCATGTACTGTAATAATACAAATAACAATTTTATGGATTTTTATTGGTTCTGTAAGAAAGAACTAGCTTTTTGTAAATTTTGTAATAAAAAATTTGTAAAAAGCTTGGATATTTTTTCCTTCTTCTTCCCCCAGGTACTCCAACAACGTTGAACTATCAAATTCTTTGTTGAGGTACCCCGGATCAGCCCGGGAGAAGAAAACAAAAATTATTTGGTTCATTCTTACAGTACCGTATTATTCCATAAAACCATGTACTGTAATAATACAAATAACAATTTTATGGATTTTTATTGGTTCTGTAAGAAAGAACTAGCTTTTTGTAAATTTTGTAATAAAAAATTCGTAAAAAGCTTGGATATTTTTTCCTTCTTCTTCCCCCAGGTACTTCAACAACGTTGAACTATCAAATTCTTTGTTGAGGTACCCCGGATCAGCCCGGGAGAAGAAAACAAAAATCATTTGGTTCATTCTTACAGTACCGTATTATTCCATAAAACCATGTACTGTAATAATACAAATAACAATTTTATGGATTTTTATTGGTTCTGTAAGAAAGAACTAGCTTTTTGTAAATTTTGTAATAAAAAATTTGTAAAAAGCTTGGATATTTTTTCCTTCTTCTTCCCCCAGGTACTCCAACAACGTTGAACTATCAAATTCTTTGTTGAGGTACCCCGGATCAGCCCGGGAGAAGAAAACAAAAATTATTTGGTTCATTCTTACAGTACCGTATTATTCCATAAAACCATGTACTGTAATAATACAAATAACAATTTTATGGATTTTTATTGGTTCTGTAAGAAAGAACTAGCTTTTTGTAAATTTTGTAATAAAAAATTCGTAAAAAGCTTGGATATTTTTTCCTTCTTCTTCCCCCAGGTACTCCAACAACGTTGAACTATCAAATTCTTTGTTGAGGTACCCCGGATCAGCCCGGGAGAAGAAAACAAAAATTATTTGGTTCATTCTTACAGTACCGTATTATTCCATAAAACCATGTACTGTAATAATACAAATAACAATTTTATGGATTTTTATTGGTTCTGTAAGAAAGAACTAGCTTTTTGTAAATTTTGTAATAAAAAATTCGTAAAAAGCTTGGATATTTTTTCCTTCTTCTTCCCCCAGGTACTTCAACAACGTTGAACTATCAAATTCTTTGTTGAGGTACCCCGGATCAGCCCGGGAGAAGAAAACAAAAATCATTTGGTTCATTCTTACAGTACCGTATTATCTCATAAAACAATGTAAAATAGTACTGTAACAATACAAATAACATTTTTATGGATTTTTATTGGTTCTGTAAGAAAGAACTAACTTTTTGTAAATTTTGTAATAAAAAATTTGTAAAAAGCTTGGATATTTTTTCCTTCTTCTTCCCCCAGGTACTCCAACAACGTTGAACTATCAAATTCTTTGTTGAGGTACCCCGGATCAGCCCGGGAGAAGAAAACAAAAATTATTTGGTTCATTCTTACAGTACCGTATTATTCCATAAAACCATGTACTGTAATAATACAAATAACAATTTTATGGATTTTTATTGGTTCTGTAAGAAAGAACTAGCTTTTTGTAAATTTTGTAATAAAAAATTCGTAAAAAGCTTGGATATTTTTTCCTTCTTCTTCCCCCAGGTACTTCAACAACGTTGAACTATCAAATTCTTTGTTGAGGTACCCCGGATCAGCCCGGGAGAAGAAAACAAAAATCATTTGGTTCATTCTTACAGTACCGTATTATTCCATAAAACCATGTACTGTAATAATACAAATAACAATTTTATGGATTTTTATTGATTCTGTAAGAAAGAACTAACTTTTTGTAAATTTTGTAATAAAAAATTTGTAAAAAGCTTGGATATTTTTTCCTTCTTCTTCCCCCAGGTACTCCAACAACGTTGAACTATAAAATTCTTTGTTGAGGTACCCCGGATCAGCCCGGGAGAAGAAAACAAAAATTATTTGGTTCATTCTTACAGTACCGTATTATCTCATAAAACAATGTAAATAGTACTGTAACAATACAAATAACATTTTTATGGATTTTTATTGGTTCTGTACGAAAGAACTAACTTTTTGTAAATTTTGTAATAAAAAATTGGTAAAAAGCGTGGATATTTTTTCCTTCTTCTTCCCCGAGGTACTCCAACAACGTTGAACTATCAAATTCTTTGTCGAGGTACCCCGGATCAGCCCGGGAGAAGAAAACAAAAATTATTTGGTTCATTCTTACAGTACCGTATTATCCCATAAAACCATGTACTGTAATAATACAAATAACAATTTTATGAATTTTTATTGGTTCTGTAAGAAAGAACTAACTTTTTGTAAATTTTGTAATAAAAAATTGGTAAAAAGCGTGGATATTTTTTCCTTCTTCTTCCCCTAGGTTCTCTGGCATCGTTGAACTATAAAATTCTTTTTTGAGGTAGCCCGGATCAGCCCTGGAGAAGAAAATAAAAATTATTTGGTTCATTCTTACAGTACCGTATTATTCCATAAAACAATGTTAAAGAGTACTGTAACAATACAAATAACATTTTTATGGATATTTATTGGTTCTGTAAGAAAGAACTAACTTTTTGTAAATTTTGTAATAAAAAATTTGTAAAAAGCTTGGATATTTTTTCCTTCTTCTTCCCGGAGGTACTCCAACAACGTTGAACTATCAAATTCTTTGTTGAGGTAACCCGGATCAGCCCGGGAGAAGAAAACAAAAATTATTTGGTTCATTCTTATAGTACCGTATTATCCCATAAAACCATGTACTGTAATAATACAAATAACAATTTTATGAATTTTTATTGGTTCTGTAAGAAAGAACTAACTTTTTGTAAATTTTGTAATAAAAAATTGGTAAAAAGCGTGGATATTTTTTCCTTCTTCTTCCCCGAGGTACTCCAACAACGTTGAACTATCAAATTCTTTATTGAGGTAACCCGGATCAGCCCGGGAGAAGAAAACAAAAATTATTTGGTTCATTCTTACAGTACCGTATTCTCCCATAAAACCATGTACTGCAATAATACAAATAACAATTTTATGAATTTTTATTGGTTCTGTAAGAAAGAACTAACTTTTTGTAAATTTTGTAATAAAAAATTGGTAAAAAGCTTGGATATTTTTTCCTTCTTCTTCCCCGAGGTACTCCAACAACGTTGAACTATCAAATTCTTTGTTGAGGTAACCCGGATCAGCCCGGGAGAAGAAAAGAAAAATTATTTGGTTCATTCTTACAGTACCGTATTATCCCATAAAACCATGTATTGTAATAATACAAATAACAATTTTATGAATTTTTATTGGTTCTGTAAGAAAGAACTAACTTTTTGTAAATTTTGTAATAAAAAATTGGTAAAAAGCTTGGATATTTTTTCCTTCTTCTTCCCCGAGGTACTCCAACAACGTTGAACTATCAAATTCTTTGTTGAGGTAACCCGGATCAGCCCGGGAGAAGAAAAGAAAAATTATTTGGTTCATTCTTACAGTACCGTATTATCCCATAAAACCATGTACTGTAATAATACAAATAACAATTTTATGAATTTTTATTGGTTCTGTAAGAAAGAACTAACTTTTTGTAAATTTTGTAATAAAAAATTGGTAAAAAGGGTGGATATTTTTTCCTTCTTCTTCCCCTAGGTTCTCTGGCATCGTTGAACTATTAAATTCTTTTTTGAGGTAGCCCGGATCAGCCCGGGAGAAGAAAACAAAAATTATTTGGTTCATTCTTACAGTACCGTATTATCCCATAAAACCATGTACTGTAATAATACAAATAACAATTTTATGAATTTTTATTGGTTCTGTAAGAAAGAACTAACTTTTTGTAAATTTTGTAATAAAAAATTGGTAAAAAGGGTGGATATTTTTTCCTTCTTCTTCCCCTAGGTTCTCTGGCATCGTTGAACTATTAAATTCTTTTTTGAGGTAGCCCGGATCAGCCCGGGAGAAGAAAACAAAAATTATTTGGTTCATTCTTACAGTACCGTATTATCCCATAAAACCATGTACTGTAATAATACAAATAACAATTTTATGAATTTTTATTGGTTCTGTAAGAAAGAACTAACTTTTTGTAAATTTTGTAATGAAAAATTGGTAAAAAGGGTGGATATTTTTTCCTTCTTCTTCCCCTAGGTTCTCTGGCATCGTTGAACTATTAAATTCTTTTTTGAGGTAGCCCGGATCAGCCCGGGAGAAGAAAACAAAAATTATTTGGTTCATTCTTACAGTACCGTATTATCCCATAAAACCATGTACTGTAATAATACAAATAACAATTTTATGAATTTTTATTGGTTCCGTAAGAAAGAACTAACTTTTTGTAAATTTTGTAATAAAAAATTGGTAAAAAGGGTGGATATTTTTTCCTTCTTCTTCCCCTAGGTTCTCTGGCATCGTTGAACTATTAAATTCTTTTTTGAGGTAGCCCGGATCAGCCCGGGAGAAGAAAACAAAAATTATTTGGTTCATTCTTACAGTACCGTATTATCCCATAAAACCATGTACTGTAATAATACAAATAACAATTTTATGAATTTTTATTGGTTCTGTAAGAAAGAACTAACTTTTTGTAAATTTTGTAATAAAAAATTGGTAAAAAGCGTGGATATTTTTTCCTTCTTCTTCCCCTAGGTTCTCTGGCATCGTTGAACTATTAAATTCTTTTTTGAGGTAGCCCGGATCAGCCCGGGAGAAGAAAACAAAAATTATTTGGTTCATTCTTACAGTACCGTATTATCCCATAAAACCATGTACTGTAATAATACAAATAACAATTTTATGAATTTTTATTGGTTCTGTAAGAAAGAACTAACTTTTTGTAAATTTTGTAATAAAAAATTGGTAAAAAGGGTGGATATTTTTTCCTTCTTCTTCCCCTAGGTTCTCTGGCATCGTTGAACTATTAAATTCTTTTTTGAGGTAGCCCGGATCAGCCCGGGAGAAGAAAACAAAAATTATTTGGTTCATTCTTACAGTACCGTATTATCCCATAAAACCATGTACTGTAATAATACAAATAACAATTTTATGAATTTTTATTGGTTCTGTAAGAAAGAACTAACTTTTTGTAAATTTTGTAATAAAAAACTTGTAAAAAGCTTGGATATTTTTTCCTTCTTCTTCCCCGAGGTACTCCAACAACGTTGAACTATTAAATTCTTTTTTGAGGTAGCCCGGATCAGCCCGGGAGAAGAAAACAAAAATTATTTGGTTCATTCTTACAGTACCGTATTATCCCATAAAACCATGTACTGTAATAATACAAATAACAATTTTATGAATTTTTATTGGTTCTGTAAGAAAGAACTAACTTTTTGTAAATTTTGTAATAAAAAATTGGTAAAAAGGGTGGATATTTTTTCCTTCTTCTTCCCCTAGGTTCTCTGGCATCGTTGAACTATTAAATTCTTTTTTGAGGTAGCCCGGATCAGCCCGGGAGAAGAAAACAAAAATTATTTGGTTCATTCTTACAGTACCGTATTATCCCATAAAACCATGTACTGTAATAATACAAATAACAATTTTATGAATTTTTATTGGTTCTGTAAGAAAGAACTAACTTTTTGTAAATTTTGTAATAAAAAATTGGTAAAAAGGGTGGATATTTTTTCCTTCTTCTTCCCCTAGGTTCTCTGGCATCGTTGAACTATTAAATTCTTTTTTGAGGTAGCCCGGATCAGCCCGGGAGAAGAAAACAAAAATTATTTGGTTCATTCTTACAGTACCGTATTATCCCATAAAACCATGTACTGTAATAATACAAATAACAATTTTATGAATTTTTATTGGTTCTGTAAGAAAGAACTAACTTTTTGTAAATTTTGTAATAAAAAATTGGTAAAAAGGGTGGATATTTTTTCCTTCTTCTTCCCCTAGGTTCTCTGGCATCGTTGAACTATTAAATTCTTTTTTGAGGTAGCCCGGATCAGCCCGGGAGAAGAAAACAAAAATTATTTGGTTCATTCTTACAGTACCGTATTATCCCATAAAACCATGTACTGTAATAATACAAATAACAATTTTATGAATTTTTATTGGTTCTGTAAGAAAGAACTAACTTTTTGTAAATTTTGTAATAAAAAATTGGTAAAAAGGGTGGATATTTTTTCCTTCTTCTTCCCCTAGGTTCTCTGGCATCGTTGAACTATTAAATTCTTTTTTGAGGTAGCCCGGATCAGCCCGGGAGAAGAAAACAAAAATTATTTGGTTCATTCTTACAGTACCGTATTATCCCATAAAACCATGTACTGTAATAATACAAATAACAATTTTATGAATTTTTATTGGTTCTGTAAGAAAGAACTAACTTTTTGTAAATTTTGTAATAAAAAATTGGTAAAAAGGGTGGATATTTTTTCCTTCTTCTTCCCCTAGGTTCTCTGGCATCGTTGAACTATTAAATTCTTTTTTGAGGTAGCCCGGATCAGCCCGGGAGAAGAAAACAAAAATTATTTGGTTCATTCTTACAGTACCGTATTATCCCATAAAACCATGTACTGTAATAATACAAATAACAATTTTATGAATTTTTATTGGTTCTGTAAGAAAGAACTAACTTTTTGTAAATTTTGTAATAAAAAATTGGTAAAAAGGGTGGATATTTTTTCCTTCTTCTTCCCCTAGGTTCTCTGGCATCGTTGAACTATTAAATTCTTTTTTGAGGTAGCCCGGATCAGCCCGGGAGAAGAAAACAAAAATTATTTGGTTCATTCTTACAGTACCGTATTATCCCATAAAACCATGTACTGTAATAATACAAATAACAATTTTATGAATTTTTATTGGTTCTGTAAGAAAGAACTAACTTTTTGTAAATTTTGTAATAAAAAATTGGTAAAAAGGGTGGATATTTTTTCCTTCTTCTTCCCCTAGGTTCTCTGGCATCGTTGAACTATTAAATTCTTTTTTGAGGTAGCCCGGATCAGCCCGGGAGAAGAAAACAAAAATTATTTGGTTCATTCTTACAGTACCGTATTATCCCATAAAACCATGTACTGTAATAATACAAATAACAATTTTATGAATTTTTATTGGTTCTGTAAGAAAGAACTAACTTTTTGTAAATTTTGTAATAAAAAATTGGTAAAAAGGGTGGATATTTTTTCCTTCTTCTTCCCCTAGGTTCTCTGGCATCGTTGAACTATTAAATTCTTTTTTGAGGTAGCCCGGATCAGCCCGGGAGAAGAAAACAAAAATTATTTGGTTCATTCTTACAGTACCGTATTATCCCATAAAACCATGTACTGTAATAATACAAATAACAATTTTATGAATTTTTATTGGTTCTGTAAGAAAGAACTAACTTTTTGTAAATTTTGTAATAAAAAATTGGTAAAAAGCGTGGATATTTTTTCCTTCTTCTTCCCCTAGGTTCTCTGGCATCGTTGAACTATTAAATTCTTTTTTGAGGTAGCCCGGATCAGCCCGGGAGAAGAAAACAAAAATTTTTTGGTTCATTCTTACAGTACCGTATTATCCCATAAAACCATGTACTGTAATAATACAAATAACAATTTTATGAATTTTTATTGGTTCTGTAAGAAAGAACTAACTTTTTGTAAATTTTGTAATAAAAAATTGGTAAAAAGGGTGGATATTTTTTCCTTCTTCTTCCCCTAGGTTCTCTGGCATCGTTGAACTATTAAATTCTTTTTTGAGGTAGCCCGGATCAGCCCGGGAGAAGAAAACAAAAATTATTTGGTTCATTCTTACAGTACCGTATTATCCCATAAAACCATGTACTGTAATAATACAAATAACAATTTTATGAATTTTTAATGGTTCTGTAAGAAAGAACTAACTTTTTGTAAATTTTGTAATAAAAAACTTGTAAAAAGCTTGGATATTTTTTCCTTCTTCTTCCCCTAGGTTCTCTGGCATCGTTGAACTATTAAATTCTTTTTTGAGGTAGCCCGGATCAGCCCGGGAGAAGAAAACAAAAATTATTTGGTTCATTCTTACAGTACCGTATTATCCCATAAAACCATGTACTGTAATAATACAAATAACAATTTTATGAATTTTTATTGGTTCTGTAAGAAAGAACTAACTTTTTGTAAATTTTGTAATAAAAAATTGGTAAAAAGCGTGGATATTTTTTCCTTCTTCTTCCCCTAGGTTCTCTGGCATCGTTGAACTATTAAATTCTTTTTTGAGGTAGCCCGGATCAGCCCGGGAGAAGAAAACAAAAATTTTTTGGTTCATTCTTACAGTACCGTATTATCCCATAAAACCATGTACTGTAATAATACAAATAACAATTTTATGAATTTTTATTGGTTCTGTAAGAAAGAACTAACTTTTTGTAAATTTTGTAATAAAAAATTGGTAAAAAGGGTGGATATTTTTTCCTTCTTCTTCCCCTAGGTTCTCTGGCATCGTTGAACTATTAAATTCTTTTTTGAGGTAGCCCGGATCAGCCCGGGAGAAGAAAACAAAAATTATTTGGTTCATTCTTACAGTACCGTATTATCCCATAAAACCATGTACTGTAATAATACAAATAACAATTTTATGAATTTTTAATGGTTCTGTAAGAAAGAACTAACTTTTTGTAAATTTTGTAATAAAAAACTTGTAAAAAGCTTGGATATTTTTTCCTTCTTCTTCCCCTAGGTTCTCTGGCATCGTTGAACTATTAAATTCTTTTTTGAGGTAGCCCGGATCAGCCCGGGAGAAGAAAACAAAAATTATTTGGTTCATTCTTACAGTACCGTATTATCCCATAAAACCATGTACTGTAATAATACAAATAACAATTTTATGAATTTTTATTGGTTCTGTAAGAAAGAACTAACTTTTTGTAAATTTTGTAATAAAAAATTGGTAAAAAGCGTGGATATTTTTTCCTTCTTCTTCCCCTAGGTTCTCTGGCATCGTTGAACTATTAAATTCTTTTTTGAGGTAGCCCGGATCAGCCCGGGAGAAGAAAACAAAAATTATTTGGTTCATTCTTACAGTACCGTATTATCCCATAAAACCATGTACTGTAATAATACAAATAACAATTTTATGAATTTTTATTGGTTCTGTAAGAAAGAACTAACTTTTTGTAAATTTTGTAATAAAAAATTGGTAAAAAGCGTGGATATTTTTTCCTTCTTCTTCCCCTAGGTTCTCTGGCATCGTTGAACTATTAAATTCTTTTTTGAGGTAGCCCGGATCAGCCCGGGAGAAGAAAACAAAAATTATTTGGTTCATTCTTACAGTACCGTATTATCCCATAAAACCATGTACTGTAATAATACAAATAACAATTTTATGAATTTTTATTGGTTCTGTAAGAAAGAACTAACTTTTTGTAAATTTTGTAATAAAAAATTGGTAAAAAGCGTGGATATTTTTTCCTTCTTCTTCCCCTAGGTTCTCTGGCATCGTTGAACTATTAAATTCTTTTTTGAGGTAGCCCGGATCAGCCCGGGAGAAAAAAACAAAAATTATTTGGTTCATTCTTACAGTACCGTATTATCCCATAAAACCGTGTACTGTAATAATACAAATAACAATTTTATGAATTTTTATTGGTTCTGTAAGAAAGAACTAACTTTTTGTAAATTTTGTAATAAAAAATTGGTAAAAAGGGTGGATATTTTTTCCTTCTTCTTCCCCTAGGTTCTCTGGCATCGTTGAACTATTAAATTCTTTTTTGAGGTAGCCCGGATCAGCCCGGGAGAAGAAAACAAAAATTATTTGGTTCATTCTTACAGTACCGTATTATCCCATAAAACCATGTACTGTAATAATACAAATAACAATTTTATGAATTTTTATTGGTTCTGTAAGAAAGAACTAACTTTTTGTAAATTTTGTAATAAAAAATTGGTAAAAAGGGTTGATATTTTTTCCTTCTTCTTCCCCTAGGTTCTCTGGCATCGTTGAACTATTAAATTCTTTTATGAGGTAGCCCGGATCAGCCCGGGAGAAGAAAACAAAAATTATTTGGTTCATTCTTACAGTACCGTATTATCCCATAAAACCATGTACTGTAATAATACAAATAACAATTTTATGAATTTTTATTGGTTCTGTAAGAAAGAACTAACTTTTTGTAAATTTTGTAATAAAAAATTGGTAAAAAGCGTGGATATTTTTTCCTTCTTCTTCCCCTAGGTTCTCTGGCATCGTTGAACTATTAAATTCTTTTTTGAGGTAGCCCGGATCAGCCCGGGAGAAGAAAACAAAAATTATTTGGTTCATTCTTACAGTACCGTATTATCCCATAAAACCATGTACTGTAATAATACAAATAACAATTTTATGAATTTTTATTGGTTCTGTAAGAAAGAACTAACTTTTTGTAAATTTTGTAATAAAAAATTGGTAAAAAGGGTGGATATTTTTTCCTTCTTCTTCCCCTAGGTTCTCTGGCATCGTTGAACTATTAAATTCTTTTTTGAGGTAGCCCGGATCAGCCCGGGAGAAGAAAACAAAAATTATTTGGTTCATTCTTACAGTACCGTATTATCCCATAAAACCATGTACTGTAATAATACAAATAACAATTTTATGAATTTTTATTGGTTCTGTAAGAAAGAACTAACTTTTTGTAAATTTTGTAATAAAAAATTGGTAAAAAGCGTGAATTTTTTTTTCCTTCTTCTTCCCCTAGGTTCTCTGGCATCGTTGAACTATAAAATTCTTTTTTGAGGTAGCCCGGATCAGCCCGGGAGAAGAAAATAAAAATTATTTGGTTCATTCTTACAGTACCGTATTATCCCATAAAACCATGTACTGTAATAATACAAATAACAATTTTATGAATTTTTATTGGTTCTGTAAGAAAGAACTAACTTTTTGTAAATTTTGTAATAAAAAATTGGTAAAAAGGGTGGATATTTTTTCCTTCTTCTTCCCCTAGGTTCTCTGGCATCGTTGAACTATTAAATTCTTTTTTGAGGTAGCCCGGATCAGCCCGGGAGAAGAAAACAAAAATTATTTGGTTCATTCTTACAGTACCGTATTATCCCATAAAACCATGTACTGTAATAATACAAATAACAATTTTATGAATTTTTATTGGTTCTGTAAGAAAGAACTAACTTTTTGTAAATTTTGTAATAAAAAATTGGTAAAAAGCGTGAATTTTTTTTTCCTTCTTCTTCCCCTAGGTTCTCTGGCATCGTTGAACTATTAAATTCTTTTTTGAGGTAGCCCGGATCAGCCCGGGAGAAGAAAACAAAAATTATTTGGTTCATTCTTACAGTACCGTATTATCCCATAAAACCATGTACTGTAATAATACAAATAACAATTTTATGAATTTTTATTGGTTCTGTAAGAAAGAACTAACTTTTTGTAAATTTTGTAATAAAAAATTGGTAAAAAGCGTGGATATTTTTTCCTTCTTCTTCCCCTAGGTTCTCTGGCATCGTTGAACTATTAAATTCTTTTTTGAGGTAGCCCGGATCAGCCCGGGAGAAGAAAACAAAAATTATTTGGTTCATTCTTACAGTACCGTATTATCCCATAAAACCATGTACTGTAATAATACAAATAACAATTTTACGAATTTTTATTGGTTCTGTAAGAAAGAACTAACTTTTTGTAAATTTTGTAATAAAAAATTGGTAAAAAGGGTGGATATTTTTTCCTTCTTCTTCCCCTAGGTTCTCTGGCATCGTTGAACTATTAAATTCTTTTTTGAGGTAGCCCGGATCAGCCCGGGAGAAGAAAACAAAAATTATTTGGTTCATTCTTACAGTACCGTATTATCCCATAAAACCATGTACTGTAATAATACAAATAACAATTTTATGAATTTTTTTTGGTTCTGTAAGAAAGAACTAACTTTTTGTAAATTTTGTAATAAAAAATTGGTAAAAAGGGTGGATATTTTTTCCTTCTTCTTCCCCTAGGTTCTCTGGCATCGTTGAACTATTAAATTCTTTTTTGAGGTAGCCCGGATCAGCCCGGGAGAAGAAAACAAAAATTATTTGGTTCATTCTTACAGTACCGTATTATCCCATAAAACCATGTACTGTAATAATACAAATAACAATTTTATGAATTTTTATTGGTTCTGTAAGAAAGAACTAACTTTTTGTAAATTTTGTAATAAAAAATTGGTAAAAAGGGTGGATATTTTTTCCTTCTTCTTCCCCTAGGTTCTCTGGCATCGTTGAACTATTAAATTCTTTTTTGAGGTAGCCCGGATCAGCCCGGGAGAAGAAAACAAAAATTATTTGGTTCATTCTTACAGTACCGTATTATCCCATAAAACCATGTACTGTAATAATACAAATAACAATTTTATGAATTTTTATTGGTTCTGTAAGAAAGAACTAACTTTTTGTAAATTTTGTAATAAAAAATTGGTAAAAAGCGTGAATTTTTTTTTCCTTCTTCTTCCCCTAGGTTCTCTGGCATCGTTGAACTATTAAATTCTTTTTTGAGGTAGCCCGGATCAGCCCGGGAGAAGAAAATAAAAATTATTTGGTTCATTCTTACAGTACCGTATTATCCCATAAAACCATGTACTGTAATAATACAAATAACAATTTTATGAATTTTTATTGGTTCTGTAAGAAAGAACTAACTTTTTGTAAATTTTGTAATAAAAAATTGGTAAAAAGGGTGGATATTTTTTCCTTCTTCTTCCCCTAGGTTCTCTGGCATCGTTGAACTATTAAATTCTTTTTTGAGGTAGCCCGGATCAGCCCGGGAGAAGAAAACAAAAGATATTTGGTTCATTCTTACAGTACCGTATTATCCCATAAAACCATGTACTGTAATAATACAAATAACAATTTTATGAATTTTTATTGGTTCTGTAAGAAAGAACTAACTTTTTGTAAATTTTGTAATAAAAAATTGGTAAAAAGCGTGAATTTTTTTTTCCTTCTTCTTCCCCTAGGTTCTCTGGCATCGTTGAACTATTAAATTCTTTTTTGAGGTAGCCCGGATCAGCCCGGGAGAAGAAAATAAAAATTATTTGGTTCATTCTTACAGTACCGTATTATCCCATAAAACCATGTACTGTAATAATACAAATAACAATTTTATGAATTTTTATTGGTTCTGTAAGAAAGAACTAACTTTTTGTAAATTTTGTAATAAAAAATTGGTAAAAAGGGTGGATATTTTTTCCTTCTTCTTCCCCTAGGTTCTCTGGCATCGTTGAACTATTAAATTCTTTTTTGAGGTAGCCCGGATCAGCCCGGGAGAAGAAAACAAAAATTATTTGGTTCATTCTTACAGTACCGTATTATCCCATAAAACAATGTTAAAGAGTACTGTAACAATACAAATAACATTTTTATGGATATTTATTGGTTCTGTAAGAAAGAACTAACTTTTTGTAAATTTTGTAATAAAAAATTGGTAAAAAGGGTGGATATTTTTTCCTTCTTCTTCCCCTAGGTTCTCTGGCATCGTTGAACTATTAAATTCTTTTTTGAGGTAGCCCGGATCAGCCCGGGAGAAAAAAACAAAAATTATTTGGTTCATTCTTACAGTACCGTATTATCCCATAAAACCGTGTACTGTAATAATACAAATAACAATTTTATGAATTTTTATTGGTTCTGTAAGAAAGAACTAACTTTTTGTAAATTTTGTAATAAAAAATTGGTAAAAAGGGTGGATATTTTTTCCTTCTTCTTCCCCTAGGTTCTCTGGCATCGTTGAACTATTAAATTCTTTTTTGAGGTAGCCCGGATCAGCCCGGGAGAAGAAAATAAAAATTATTTGGTTCATTCTTACAGTACCGTATTATTCCATAAAACAATGTTAAAGAGTACTGTAACAATACAAATAACATTTTTATGGATATTTATTGGTTCTGTAAGAAAGAACTAACTTTTTGTAAATTTTGTAATAAAAAATTTGTAAAAAGCTTGGATATTTTTTCCTTCTTCTTCCCCTAGGTTCTCTGGCATCGTTGAACTATTAAATTCTTTTTTGAGGTAGCCCGGATCAGCCCGGGAGAAGAAAACAAAAATTATTTGGTTCATTCTTACAGTACCGTATTATCCCATAAAACCATGTACTGTAATAATACAAATAACAATTTTATGAATTTTTATTGGTTCTGTAAGAAAGAACTAACTTTTTGTAAATTTTGTAATAAAAAATTGGTAAAAAGCGTGAATTTTTTTTTCCTTCTTCTTCCCCTAGGTTCTCTGGCATCGTTGAACTATTAAATTCTTTTTTGAGGTAGCCCGGATCAGCCCGGGAGAAGAAAACAAAAATTATTTGGTTCATTCTTACAGTACCGTATTATCCCATAAAACCATGTACTGTAATAATACAAATAACAATTTTATGAATTTTTATTGGTTCTGTAAGAAAGAACTAACTTTTTGTAAATTTTGTAATAAAAAATTGGTAAAAAGCGTGAATTTTTTTTTCCTTCTTCTTCCCCTAGGTTCTCTGGCATCGTTGAACTATTAAATTCTTTTTTGAGGTAGCCCGGATCAGCCCGGGAGAAGAAAATAAAAATTATTTGGTTCATTCTTACAGTACCGTATTATCCCATAAAACCATGTACTGTAATAATACAAATAACAATTTTATGAATTTTTATTGGTTCTGTAAGAAAGAACTAACTTTTTGTAAATTTTGTAATAAAAAATTGGTAAAAAGGGTGGATATTTTTTCCTTCTTCTTCCCCTAGGTTCTCTGGCATCGTTGAACTATTAAATTCTTTTTTGAGGTAGCCCGGATCAGCCCGGGAGAAGAAAACAAAAATTATTTGGTTCATTCTTACAGTACCGTATTATCCCATAAAACAATGTTAAAGAGTACTGTAACAATACAAATAACATTTTTATGGATATTTATTGGTTCTGTAAGAAAGAACTAACTTTTTGTAAATTTTGTAATAAAAAATTGGTAAAAAGGGTGGATATTTTTTCCTTCTTCTTCCCCTAGGTTCTCTGGCATCGTTGAACTATTAAATTCTTTTTTGAGGTATCCCGGATCAGCCCGGGAGAAGAAAACAAAAATTATTTGGTTCATTCTTACAGTACCGTATTATCCCATAAAACCATGTACTGTAATAATACAAATAACAATTTTATGAATTTTTATTGGTTCTGTAAGAAAGAACTAACTTTTTGTAAATTTTGTAATAAAAAATTGGTAAAAAGCGTGAATTTTTTTTTCCTTCTTCTTCCCCTAGGTTCTCTGGCATCGTTGAACTATTAAATTCTTTTTTGAGGTAGCCCGGATCAGCCCGGGAGAAGAAAATAAAAATTATTTGGTTCATTCTTACAGTACCGTATTATTCCATAAAACAATGTTAAAGAGTACTGTAACAATACAAATAACATTTTTATGGATATTTATTGGTTCTGTAAGAAAGAACTAACTTTTTGTAAATTTTGTAATAAAAAATTTGTAAAAAGCTTGGATATTTTTTCCTTCTTCTTCCCGGAGGAAATCCAACAACGTTGAACTATCAAATTCTTTGTTGAGGTACCCCGGATCAGCCCGGGAGAAGAAAACAAAAATTATTTGGTTCATTCTTACAGTACCGTATTATCCCATAAAACAATGTTAAAGAGTACTGTAACAATACAAATAACATTTTTATGGATATTTATTGGTTCTGTAAGAAAGAACTAACTTTTTGTAAATTTTGTAATAAAAAATTTGTAAAAAGCTTGGATATTTTTTCCTTCTTCTTCCCCGAGGTACTCCAACAACGTTGAACTATCAAATTCTTTGTTGAGGTACCCCGGATCAGCCCGGGAGAAGAAAACAAAATTTATTTGGTTCATTCTTACAGTACCGTATTATCCCATAAAACCATGTACTGTAATAATACAAATAACAATTTTATGAATTTTTATTGGTTCTGTAAGAAAGAACTAACTTTTTGTAAATTTTGTAATAAAAAATTTGTAAAAAGCTTGGATATTTTTTCGTTCTTCTTCCGCGAGGTACTCTAACAACGTTGAACTATCAAATTCTTTGTTGAGGTAGCCCGGATCAGCACGGGAGAAGAAAACAAAAATTATTTGGTTCATTCTTACAGTACCGTATTATCCCATAAAACCATGTACTGTAATAATACAAATAACAATTTTATGAATTTTTATTGGTTCTGTAAGAAAGAACTAACTTTTTGTAAATTTTGAAATAAAAAATTGGTAAAAAGCGTGGATATTTTTTCCTTCTTCTTCCCCTAGGTTCTCTGGCATCGTTGAACTATTAAATTGTTTTTTGAGGTAGCCCGGATCAGCCCGGGAGAAGAAAACAAAAATTATTTGGTTCATTCTTACAGTACCGTATTATCCCATAAAACCATGTACTGTAATAATACAAATAACAAATTTATGGATATTTATTGGTTCTGTAAGAAAGAACTAACTTTTTGTAAATTTTGTAATAAAAAATTTGTAAAAAGCTTGGATATTTTATCCTTCTTCTTCCCCGAGGTACTCCAACAACGTTGAACTATCAAATTCTTTGTTGAGGTACCCCGGATCAGCCCGGGAGAAGAAAACAAAAATTATTTTGTTCATTCTTACAGTACCGTATTATCCCATAAAACAATGTTAAAGAGTACTGTAACAATACAAATAACATTTTTATGGATATTTATTGGTTCTGTAAGAAAGAACTAACTTTTTGTAAATTTTGTAATAAAAAATTTGTAAAAAGCTTGGATATTTTATCCTTCTTCTTCCCCTAGGTTCTCTGGCATCGTTGAACTATCAAATCTTTTTTGAGGTAGCCCGGATCAGCCCGGGAGAAGAAAACAAAAATTATTTGGTTCATTCTTACAGTACCGTATTATCCCATAAAACAATGTTAAAGAGTACTGTAACAATACAAATAACATTTTTATGGATATTTATTGGTTCTGTAAGAAAGAACTAAGTTTTTGTAAATTTTGTAATAAAAAATTTGTAAAAAGCTTGGATATTTTTTCCTTCTTCTTCCCCGAGGTACTCCAACAACGTTGAACTATCAAATTTTTTGTTGAGGTACCCCGGATCAGCCCGGGAGAAGAAAACAAAAATTATTTGGTTCATTCTTACAGTACCGTATTATCCCATAAAACAATGTTAAAGAGTACTGTAACAATACAAATAACATTTTTATGGATTTTTATTGGTTCTGTAAGAAAGAACTAACTTTTTGTAAATTTTGTAATAAAAAATTTGTAAAAAGCTTGGATATTTTTTCCTTCTTCTTCCCCCAGGTACTCCAACAACGTTAAACTATCAAATTCTTTGTTGAGGTACCCCGGATCAGCCCGGGAGAAGAAAACAAAAATTATTTTGTTCTTTCTTACAGTACCGTATTATCCCATAAAACAATGTACTGTTATAATACAAATAACATTTTTATGGATTTTTATTGGTTCTGTAAGAAAGAACTAACTTTTTGTAAATTTTGTAATAAAAAATTTGTAAAAAGCTTGGATATTTTTTCCTTCTTCTTCCCCGAGGTACTCCAACGACGTTGAACTATCAAATTCTTCATTGAGGTAGCCCGGATCAGCCCGGGAGAAGAAAACAAAAATTATTTGGTTCATTCTTACAGTACCGTATTATCTCATAAAACAATGTAAAATAGTACTGTAACAATACAAATAACATTTTTATGGATTTTTATTGGTTCTGTAAGAAAGAACTAACTTTTTGTAAATTTTGTAATAAAAAATTGGTAAAAAGGGTGGATATTTTTTCCTTCTTCTTCCCCTAGGTTCTCTGGCATCGTTGAACTATTAAATTCTTTTTTGAGGTAGCCCGGATCAGCCCGGGAGAAGAAAACAAAAGATATTTGGTTCATTCTTACAGTACCGTATTATCCCATAAAACCATGTACTGTAATAATACAAATAACAATTTTATGAATTTTTATTGGTTCTGTAAGAAAGAACTAACTTTTTGTAAATTTTGTAATAAAAAATTGGTAAAAAGCGTGAATTTTTTTTTCCTTCTTCTTCCCCTAGGTTCTCTGGCATCGTTGAACTATTAAATTCTTTTTTGAGGTAGCCCGGATCAGCCCGGGAGAAGAAAATAAAAATTATTTGGTTCATTCTTACAGTACCGTATTATCCCATAAAACCATGTACTGTAATAATACAAATAACAATTTTATGAATTTTTATTGGTTCTGTAAGAAAGAACTAACTTTTTGTAAATTTTGTAATAAAAAATTGGTAAAAAGGGTGGATATTTTTTCCTTCTTCTTCCCCTAGGTTCTCTGGCATCGTTGAACTATTAAATTCTTTTTTGAGGTAGCCCGGATCAGCCCGGGAGAAGAAAACAAAAATTATTTGGTTCATTCTTACAGTACCGTATTATCCCATAAAACAATGTTAAAGAGTACTGTAACAATACAAATAACATTTTTATGGATATTTATTGGTTCTGTAAGAAAGAACTAACTTTTTGTAAATTTTGTAATAAAAAATTGGTAAAAAGGGTGGATATTTTTTCCTTCTTCTTCCCCTAGGTTCTCTGGCATCGTTGAACTATTAAATTCTTTTTT
Source organism: Panagrolaimus sp. LJ2414 (assembly GCA_024447195.1). NCBI lineage: Eukaryota > Metazoa > Nematoda > Chromadorea > Rhabditida > Panagrolaimidae > Panagrolaimus > Panagrolaimus sp. LJ2414. The sequence continues at coordinate 368,629 of JAMRXY010000059.1, read as the reverse complement.
GAGGTAGCCCGGATCAGCCCGGGAGAAAAAAACAAAAATTATTTGGTTCATTCTTACAGTACCGTATTATCCCATAAAACCGTGTACTGTAATAATACAAATAACAATTTTATGAATTTTTATTGGTTCTGTAAGAAAGAACTAACTTTTTGTAAATTTTGTAATAAAAAATTGGTAAAAAGGGTGGATATTTTTTCCTTCTTCTTCCCCTAGGTTCTCTGGCATCGTTGAACTATTAAATTCTTTTTTGAGGTAGCCCGGATCAGCCCGGGAGAAGAAAATAAAAATTATTTGGTTCATTCTTACAGTACCGTATTATTCCATAAAACAATGTTAAAGAGTACTGTAACAATACAAATAACATTTTTATGGATATTTATTGGTTCTGTAAGAAAGAACTAACTTTTTGTAAATTTTGTAATAAAAAATTTGTAAAAAGCTTGGATATTTTTTCCTTCTTCTTCCCCTAGGTTCTCTGGCATCGTTGAACTATTAAATTCTTTGTTGAGGTAGCCCGGATCAGCCCGGGAGAAGAAAACAAAAATTATTTGGTTCATTCTTACAGTACCGTATTATTCCATAAAACCAGGTACTGTAATAATACAAATAACAATTTTATGGATTTTTATTGGTTCTGTAAGAAAGAACTAACTTTTTGTAAATTTTGTAATAAAAAATTCGTAAAAAGCTTGGATATTTTTTCCTTCTTCTTCCGCGAGGTACTCCAACAACGTTGAACTACCAAATTCTTTGTTGAGGTAGCCCGGATCAGCCCGGGAGAAGAAAACAAAAATTTTTTGGTTCATTCTTACAGTACCGTATTATTCCATAACACCATGTACTGTAATAATACAAATAACATTTTTATGGATTTTTATTGGTTCTGTAAGAAAGAACTAACTTTTTGTAAATTTTGTAATAAAAAATTTGTAAAAAGCTTGGATATTTTTTCCTTCTTCTTCCCCCAGGTACTCCAACAACGTTGAACTATCAAATTCTTTGTTGAGGTAGCCCGGATCAGCCCGGGAGAAGAAAACAAAAATTATTTGGTTCATTCTTACAGTACCGTATTATTTCATAAAACCATGTACTGTAATAATACAAATAACAATTTTATGGATTTTTATTGGTTCTGTAAGAAAGAACTAACTTTTTGTAAATTTTGTAATAAAAAAATTTGTAAAAAGCTTGGATATTTTTTCCTTCTTCTTCCCCCAGGTACTCCAACAACGTTGAACTATCAAATTCTTTGTTGAGGTAGCCCGGATCAGCCCGGGAGAAGAAAACAAAAATTATTTGGTTCATTCTTACAGTACCGTATTATTCCATAAAACCATGTACTGTAATAATACAAATAACAATTTTATGGATTTTTATTGGTTCTGTAAGAAAGAACTAACTTTTTGTAAATTTTGTAATAAAAAATTTGTAAAAAGCTTGGATATTTTTTCCTTCTTCTTCCCCGAGGTACTCCAACAACGTTGAACTATCAAATTCTTTGTTGAGGTACCCCGGATCAGCCCGGGAGAAGAAAACAAAAATTATTTGGTTCATTCTTACAGTACCGTATTATCTCATAAAACAATGTAAAATAGTACTGTAACAATACAAATAACATTTTTATGGATTTTTATTGATTCTGTAAGAAAGAACTAACTTTTTGTAAATTTTGTAATAAAAAAATTTGTAAAAAGCTTGGATATTTTTTCCTTCTTCTTCCCCCAGGTACTCCAACAACGTTGAACTATCAAATTCTTTGTTGAGGTAGCCCGGATCAGCCCGGGAGAAGAAAACAAAAATTATTTGGTTCATTCTTACAGTACCGTATTATTCCATAAAACCATGTACTGTAATAATACAAATAACAATTTTATGGATTTTTATTGGTTCTGTAAGAAAGAACTAACTTTTTGTAAATTTTGTAATAAAAAATTTGTAAAAAGCTTGGATATTTTTTCCTTCTTCTTCCCCCAGGTACTCCAACAACGTTGAACTATCAAATTCTTTGTTGAGGTAGCCCGGATCAGCCCGGGAGAAGAAAACAAAAATTATTTGGTTCATTCTTACAGTACCGTATTATTCCATAAAACCATGTACTGTAATAATACAAATAACAATTTTATGGATTTTTATTGGTTCTGTAAGAAAGAACTAACTTTTTGTAAATTTTGTAATAAAAAAATTTGTAAAAAGCTTGGATATTTTTTCCTTCTTCTTCCCCCAGGTACTCCAACAACGTTGAACTATCAAATTCTTTGTTGAGGTAGCCCGGATCAGCCCGGGAGAAGAAAACAAAAATTATTTGGTTCATTCTTACAGTACCGTATTATTCCATAAAACCATGTACTGTAATAATACAAATAACAATTTTATGGATTTTTATTGGTTCTGTAAGAAAGAACTAACTTTTTGTAAATTTTGTAAAAAAAAATTTGTAAAAAGCTTGGATATTTTTTCCTTCTTCTTCCCCCAGGTACTCCAACAACGTTGAACTATCAAATTCTTTGTTGAGGTAGCCCGGATCAGCCCGGGAGAAGAAAACAAAAATTATTTGGTTCATTCTTACAGTACCGTATTATTCCATAAAACCATGTACTGTAATAATACAAATAACATTTTTATGGATTTTTATTGGTTCTGTAAGAAAGAACTAACTTTTTGTAAATTTTGTAATAAAAAATTTGTAAAAAGCTTGGATATTTTTTCCTTCTTCTTCCCCGAGGTACTCCAACAACGTTGAACTATCAAATTCTTTGTTGAGGTAGCCCGCTTCAGCCCAGGAGAAGAAAACAAAAATTATTTGGTTCATTCTTACAGTACCGTATTATTCCATAAAACCATGTACTGTAATAATACAAATAACAATTTTATGGATTTTTATTGGTTCTGTAAGAAAGAACTAACTTTTTGTAAATTTTGTAATAAAAAATTTGTAAAAAGCTTGGATATTTTTTCCTTCTTCTTCCCCGAGGTACTCCAACAACGTTGAACTATCAAATTCTTTGTTGAGGTACCCCGGATCAGCCCGGGAGAAGAAAACAAAAATTATTTGGTTCATTCTTACAGTACCGTATTATCTCATAAAACAATGTAAAATAGTACTGTAACAATACAAATAACATTTTTATGGATTTTTATTGATTCTGTAAGAAAGAACTAACTTTTTGTAAATTTTGTAATAAAAAAATTTGTAAAAAGCTTGGATATTTTTTCCTTCTTCTTCCCCCAGGTACTCCAACAACGTTGAACTATCAAATTCTTTGTTGAGGTAGCCCGGATCAGCCCGGGAGAAGAAAACAAAAATTATTTGGTTCATTCTTACAGTACCGTATTATTCCATAAAACCATGTACTGTAATAATACAAATAACAATTTTATGGATTTTTATTGGTTCTGTAAGAAAGAACTAACTTTTTGTAAATTTTGTAATAAAAAATTTGTAAAAAGCTTGGATATTTTTTCCTTCTTCTTCCCCGAGGTACTCCAACAACGTTGAACTATCAAATTCATTGTTGAGGTAGCCCGGATCAGCCCGGGAGAAGAAAACAAAAATTATTTGGTTCATTCTTACAGTACCGTATTATTCCATAAAACCATGTACTGTAATAATACAAATAACAATTTTATGGATTTTTATTGGTTCTGTAAGAAAGAACTAACTTTTTGTAAATTTTGTAATAAAAAATTTGTAAAAAGCTTGGATATTTTTTCCTTCTTCTTCCCCGAGGTACTCCAACAACGTTGAACTATCAAATTCATTGTTGAGGTAGCCCGGATCAGCCCGGGAGAAGAAAACAAAAATTATTTGGTTCATTCTTACAGTACCGTATTATTCCATAAAACCATGTACTGTAATAATAAAAATAACAATTTTATGGATTTTTATTGGTTCTGTAAGAAAGAACTAACTTTTTGTAAATTTTGTAATAAAAAATTTGTAAAAAGCTTGGATATTTTTTCCTTCTTCTTCCCCCAGGTACTCCAACAACGTTGAACTATCAAATTCTTTGTTGAGGTACCCCGGATCAGCCCGGGAGAAGAAAACAAAAATTATTTGGTTCATTCTTACAGTACCGTATTATTCCATAAAACCATGTACTGTAATAATACAAATAACAATTTTATGGATTTTTATTGGTTCTGTAAGAAAGAACTAACTTTTTGTAAATTTTGTAATAAAAAATTTGTAAAAAGCTTGGATATTTTTTCCTTCTTCTTCCCCCAGGTACTCCAACAACGTTGAACTATCAAATTCTTTGTTGAGGTAGCCCGGATCAGCCCGGGAGAAGAAAACAAAAATTATTTGGTTCATTCTTACAGTACCGTATTATTCCATAAAACCATGTACTGTAATAATACAAATAACAATTTTATGGATTTTTATTGGTTCTGTAAGAAAGAACTAACTTTTTGTAAATTTTGTAATAAAAAATTTGTAAAAAGCTTGGATATTTTTTCCTTCTTCTTCCCCGAGGTACTCCAACAACGTTGAACTATCAAATTCTTTGTTGAGGTACCCCGGATCAGCCCGGGAGAAGAAAACAAAAATTATTTGGTTCATTCTTACAGTACCGTATTATCTCATAAAACAATGTAAAATAGTACTGTAACAATACAAATAACATTTTTATGGATTTTTATTGGTTCTGTAAGAAAGAACTAACTTTTTGTAAATTTTGTAATAAAAAAATTTGTAAAAAGCTTGGATATTTTTTCCTTCTTCTTCCCCCAGGTACTCCAACAACGTTGAACTATCAAATTCTTTGTTGAGGTAGCCCGGATCAGCCCGGGAGAAGAAAACAAAAATTATTTGGTTCATTCTTACAGTACCGTATTATTCCATAAAACCATGTACTGTAATAATACAAATAACAATTTTATGGATTTTTATTGGTTCTGTAAGAAAGAACTAACTTTTTGTAAATTTTGTAATAAAAAATTTGTAAAAAGCTTGGATATTTTTTCCTTCTTCTTCCCCGAGGTACTCCAACAACGTTGAACTATCAAATTCATTGTTGAGGTAGCCCGGATCAGCCCGGGAGAAGAAAACAAAAATTATTTGGTTCATTCTTACAGTACCGTATTATTCCATAAAACCATGTACTGTAATAATACAAATAACAATTTTATGGATTTTTATTGGTTCTGTAAGAAAGAACTAACTTTTTGTAAATTTTGTAATAAAAAATTTGTAAAAAGCTTGGATATTTTTTCCTTCTTCTTCCCCCAGGTACTCCAACAACGTTGAACTATCAAATTCTTTGTTGAGGTACCCCGGATCAGCCCGGGAGAAGAAAACAAAAATTATTTGGTTCATTCTTACAGTACCGTATTATTCCATAAAACCATGTACTGTAATAATACAAATAACAATTTTATGGATTTTTATTGGTTCTGTAAGAAAGAACTAACTTTTTGTAAATTTTGTAATAAAAAATTTGTAAAAAGCTTGGATATTTTTTCCTTCTTCTTCCCCGAGGTACTCCAACAACGTTGAACTATCAAATTCATTGTTGAGGTAGCCCGGATCAGCCCGGGAGAAGAAAACAAAAATTATTTGGTTCATTCTTACAGTACCGTATTATCCCATAAAACCATGTACTGTAATAATACAAATAACAATTTTATGGATTTTTATTGATTCTGTAAGAAAGAACTAACTTTTTGTAAATTTTGTAATAAAAAATTTGTAAAAAGCTTGGATATTTTTTCTTTCTTCTTCCCCGAGGTACTCCAACAACGTTGAACTACCAAATTCTTTGTTGAGGTAGCCCGGATCAGCCCGGGAGAAGAAAACAAAAATTGTTTGGTTCATTCTTACAGTACCGTATTATTCCATAAAACCATGTACTGTAATAATACAAATAACAATTTTATGGATTTTTATTGGTTCTGTAAGAAAGAACTAACTTTTTGTAAATTTTGTAATAAAAAATTTGTAAAAAGCTTGGATATTTTTTCCTTCTTCTTCCCCGAGGTACTCCAACAACGTTGAACTATCAAATTCTTTGTTGAGGTACCCCGGATCAGCCCGGGAGAAGAAAACAAAAATTATTTGGTTCATTCTTACAGTACCGTATTATCTCATAAAACAATGTAAAATAGTACTGTAACAATACAAATAACATTTTTATGGATTTTTATTGATTCTGTAAGAAAGAACTAACTTTTTGTAAATTTTGTAATAAAAAAATTTGTAAAAAGCTTGGATATTTTTTCCTTCTTCTTCCCCCAGGTACTCCAACAACGTTGAACTATCAAATTCTTTGTTGAGGTAGCCCGGATCAGCCCGGGAGAAGAAAACAAAAATTATTTGGTTCATTCTTACAGTACCGTATTATTCCATAAAACCATGTACTGTAATAATACAAATAACAATTTTATGGATTTTTATTGGTTCTGTAAGAAAGAACTAACTTTTTGTAAATTTTGTAATAAAAAATTTGTAAAAAGCTTGGATATTTTTTCCTTCTTCTTCCCCGAGGTACTCCAACAACGTTGAACTATCAAATTCATTGTTGAGGTAGCCCGGATCAGCCCGGGAGAAGAAAACAAAAATTATTTGGTTCATTCTTACAGTACCGTATTATTCCATAAAACCATGTACTGTAATAATACAAATAACAATTTTATGGATTTTTATTGGTTCTGTAAGAAAGAACTAACTTTTTGTAAATTTTGTAATAAAAAATTTGTAAAAAGCTTGGATATTTTTTCCTTCTTCTTCCCCGAGGTACTCCAACAACGTTGAACTATCAAATTCTATGTTGAGGTAGCCCGGATCAGCCCGGGAGAAGAAAACAAAAATTATTTGGTTCATTCTTACAGTACCGTATTATCTCATAAAACAATGTAAAATAGTACTGTAACAATACAAATAACATTTTTATGGATTTTTATTGGTTCTGTAAGAAAGAACTAACTTTTTGTAAATTTTGTAATAAAAAATTTGTAAAAAGCTTGGATATTTTTTCCTTCTTCTTCCCCGAGGTACTCCAACAACGTTGAACTATCAAATTCTATGTTGAGGTAGCCCGGATCAGCCCGGGAGAAGAAAACAAAAATTATTTGGTTCATTCTTACAGTACCGTATTATTCCATAAAACCATGTACTGTAATAATACAAATAACAATTTTATGGATTTTTATTGGTTCTGTAAGAAAGAACTAACTTTTTGTAAATTTTGTAATAAAAAATTTGTAAAAAGCTTGGATATTTTTTCCTTCTTCTTCCCCGAGGTACTCCAACAACGTTGAACTATCAAATTCTATGTTGAGGTAGCCCGGATCAGCCCGGGAGAAGAAAACAAAAATTATTTGGTTCATTCTTACAGTACCGTATTATTCCATAAAACCATGTACTGTAATAATACAAATAACAATTTTATGGATTTTTATTGGTTCTGTAAGAAAGAACTAACTTTTTGTAAATTTTGTAATAAAAAATTTGTAAAAAGCTTGGATATTTTTTCCTTCTTCTTCCCCGAGGTACTCCAACAACGTTGAACTATCAAATTCTATGTTGAGGTAGCCCGGATCAGCCCGGGAGAAGAAAACAAAAATTATTTGGTTCATTCTTACAGTACCGTATTATTCCATAAAACCATGTACTGTAATAATACAAATAACAATTTTATGGATTTTTATTGGTTCTGTAAGAAAGAACTAACTTTTTGTAAATTTTGTAATAAAAAATTTGTAAAAAGCTTGGATATTTTTTCCTTCTTCTTCCCCGAGGTACTCCAACAACGTTGAACTATCAAATTCATTGTTGAGGTAGCCCGGATCAGCCCGGGAGAAGAAAACAAAAATTATTTGGTTCATTCTTACAGTACCGTATTATTCCATAAAACCATGTACTGTAATAATACAAATAACAATTTTATGGATTTTTATTGGTTCTGTAAGAAAGAACTAACTTTTTGTAAATTTTGTAATAAAAAATTTGTAAAAAGCTTGGATATTTTTTCCTTCTTCTTCCCCGAGGTACTCCAACAACGTTGAACTATCAAATTCATTGTTGAGGTAGCCCGGATCAGCCCGGGAGAAGAAAACAAAAATTATTTGGTTCATTCTTACAGTACCGTATTATTCCATAAAACCATGTACTGTAATAATACAAATAACAATTTTATGGATTTTTATTGGTTCTGTAAGAAAGAACTAACTTTTTGTAAATTTTGTAATAAAAAATTTGTAAAAAGCTTGGATATTTTTTCCTTCTTCTTCCCCCAGGTACTCCAACAACGTTGAACTATCAAATTCTTTGTTGAGGTAGCCCGGATCAGCCCGGGAGAAGAAAACAAAAATTATTTGGTTCATTCTTACAGTACCGTATTATTCCATAAAACCATGTACTGTAATAATACAAATAACAATTTTATGGATTTTTATTGGTTCTGTAAGAAAGAACTATCTTTTTGTAAATTTTGTAATAAAAAATTTGTAAAAAGCTTGGATATTTTTTCCTTCTTCTTCCCCGAGGTACTCCAACAACGTTGAACTATCAAATTCATTGTTGAGGTAGCCCGGATCAGCCCGGGAGAAGAAAACAAAAATTATTTGGTTCATTCTTACAGTACCGTATTATCCCATAAAACCATGTACTGTAATAATACAAATAACAATTTTATGGATTTTTATTGATTCTGTAAGAAAGAACTAACTTTTTGTAAATTTTGTAATAAAAAATTTGTAAAAAGCTTGGATATTTTTTCCTTCTTCTTCCCCGAGGTACTCCAACAACGTTGAACTATCAAATTCTTTGTTGAGGTACCCCGGATCAGCCCGGGAGAAGAAAACAAAAATTATTTGGTTCATTCTTACAGTTCCGTATTATCTCATAAAACAATGTAAAATAGTACTGTAACAATACAAATAACATTTTTATGGATTTTTATTGATTCTGTAAGAAAGAACTAACTTTTTGTAAATTTTGTAATAAAAAATTTGTAAAAAGCTTGGATATTTTTTCTTTCTTCTTCCCCGAGGTACTCCAACAACGTTGAACTACCAAATTCTTTGTTGAGGTAGCCCGGATCAGCCCGGGAGAAGAAAACAAAAATTATTTGGTTCATTCTTACAGTACCGTATTATTCCATAAAACCATGTACTGTAATAATAAAAATAACAATTTTATGGATTTTTATTGGTTCTGTAAGAAAGAACTAACTTTTTGCAAATTTTGTAATAAAAAATTTGTAAAAAGCTTGGATATTTTTTCCTTCTTCTTCCCCGAGGTACTCCAACAACGTTGAACTATCAAATTCTTTGTTGAGGTACCCCGGATCAGCCCGGGAGAAGAAAACAAAAATTATTTGGTTCATTCTTACAGTACCGTATTATCTCATAAAACAATGTAAAATAGTACTGTAACAATACAAATAACATTTTTATGGATTTTTATTGGTTCTGTAAGAAAGAACTAACTTTTTGTAAATTTTGTAATAAAAAATTTGTAAAAAGCTTGGATATTTTTTCCTTCTTCTTCCCCCAGGTACTCCAACAACGTTGAACTATCAAATTCTTTGTTGAGGTAGCCCGGATCAGCCCGGGAGAAGAAAACAAAAATTATTTGGTTCATTCTTACAGTACCGTATTATTCCATAAAACCATGTACTGTAATAATACAAATAACAATTTTATGGATTTTTATTGGTTCTGTAAGAAAGAACTAGCTTTTTGTAAATTTTGTAATAAAAAATTCGTAAAAAGCTTGGATATTTTTTCCTCCTTCTTCCCCCAGGTACTCCAACAACGTTGAACTATCAAATTCTTTGTTGAGGTAGCCCGGATCAGCCCGGGAGAAGAAAACAAAAATTATTTGGTTCATTCTTACAGTACCGTATTATTCCATAAAACCATGTACTGTAACAATACAAATAACATTTTTATGGATTTTTTTGGTTCAGTAAGAAAGAACTAACTTTTTGTAAATGTTGTAATAAAATATTTGTAAAAAGCTTGGATATTTTTTCCTTCTTCTTCCCCGAGGTACTCCAACAACGTTGAACTATCAAATTCTTTGTTGAGGTACCCCGGATCAGCCCGGGAGAAGAAAACAAAAATTATTTGGTTCATTCTTACAGTACCGTATTATCTCATAAAACAATGTAAAATAGTACTGTAACAATACAAATAACATTTTTATGGATTTTTATTGATTCTGTAAGAAAGAACTAACTTTTTGTAAATTTTGTAATAAAAAATTTGTAAAAAGCTTGGATATTTTTTCTTTCTTCTTCCCCGAGGTACTCCAACAACGTTGAACTATCAAATTCTTTGTTGAGGTACCCCGGATCAGCCCGGGAGAAGAAAACAAAAATTATTTGGTTCATTCTTACAGTACCGTATTATCTCATAAAACAATGTAAAATAGTACTGTAACAATACAAATAACATTTTTATGGATTTTTTTGGTTCAGTAAGAAAGAACTAACTTTTTGTAAATGTTGTAATAAAATATTTGTAAAAAGCTTGGATATTTTTTCCTTCTTCTTCCCCGAGGTACTCCAACAACGTTGAACTATCAAATTCTTTGTTGAGGTACCCCGGATCAGCCCGGGAGAAGAAAACAAAAATTATTTGGTTCATTCTTACAGTACCGTATTATCTCATAAAACAATGTAAAATAGTACTGTAACAATACAAATAACATTTTTATGGATTTTTATTGATTCTGTAAGAAAGAACTAACTTTTTGTAAATTTTGTAATAAAAAATTTGTAAAAAGCTTGGATATTTTTTCTTTCTTCTTCCCCGAGGTACTCCAACAACGTTGAACTATCAAATTCTTTGTTGAGGTACCCCGGATCAGCCCGGGAGAAGAAAACAAAAATTATTTGGTTCATTCTTACAGTACCGTATTATCTCATAAAACAATGTAAAATAGTACTGTAACAATACAAATAACATTTTTATGGATTTTTATTGATTCTGTAAGAAAGAACTAACTTTTTGTAAATTTTGTAATAAAAAATTTGTAAAAAGCTTGGATATTTTTTCTTTCTTCTTCCCCGAGGTACTCCAACAACGTTGAACTACCAAATTCTTTGTTGAGGTAGCCCGGATCAGCCCGGGAGAAGAAAACAAAAATTATTTGGTTCATTCTTACAGTACCGTATTATTCCATAAAACCATGTACTGTAATAATACAAATAAAAATTTTATGGATTTTTATTGGTTCTGTAAGAAAGAACTAACTTTTTGTAAATTTTGTAATAAAAAATTTGTAAAAAGCTTGGATATTTTTTCCTTCTTCTTCCCCGAGGTACTCCAACAACGTTGAACTATCAAATTCTTTGTTGAGGTACCCCGGATCAGCCCGGGAGAAGAAAACAAAAATTATTTGGTTCATTCTTACAGTACCGTATTATCTCATAAAACAATGTAAAATAGTACTGTAACAATACAAATAACATTTTTATGGATTTTTATTGGTTCTGTAAGAAAGAACTAACTTTTTGTAAATTTTGTAATAAAAAATTTGTAAAAAGCTTGGATATTTTTTCCTTCTTCTTCCCCCAGGTACTCCAACAACGTTGAACTATCAAATTCTTTGTTGAGGTAGCCCGGATCAGCCCGGGAGAAGAAAACAAAAATTATTTGGTTCATTCTTACAGTACCGTATTATTCCATAAAACCATGTACTGTAATAATACAAATAACAATTTTATGGATTTTTATTGGTTCTGTAAGAAAGAACTAGCTTTTTGTAAATTTTGTAATAAAAAATTCGTAAAAAGCTTGGATATTTTTTCCTTCTTCTTCCCCCAGGTACTCCAACAACGTTGAACTATCAAATTCTTTGTTGAGGTAGCCCGGATCAGCCCGGGAGAAGAAAACAAAAATTATTTGGTTCATTCTTACAGTACCGTATTATTCCATAAAACCATGTACTGTAACAATACAAATAACATTTTTATGGATTTTTTTGGTTCAGTAAGAAAGAACTAACTTTTTGTAAATTTTGTAATAAAAAATTTGTAAAAAGCTTGGATATTTTTCCTTTTTCTTCCCCCAGGTACTCCAACAACGTTGAACTATCAAATTCTTTGTTGAGGTAGCCCGGATCAGCCCGGGAGAAGAAAACAAAAATTATTTGGTTCATTCTTACAGTACCGTATTATTCCATAAAACCATGTACTGTAACAATACAAATAACAATTTTATGGATTTTTATTGGTTCTGTAAGAAAGAACTAGCTTTTTGTAAATTTTGTAATAAAAAATTCGTAAAAAGCTTGGATATTTTTTCCTTCTTCTTCCCCCAGGTACTCCAACAACGTTGAACTATCAAATTCTTTGTTGAGGTAGCCCGGATCAGCCCGGGAGAAGAAAACAAAAATTATTTGGTTCATTCTTACAGTACCGTATTATTCCATAAAACCATGTACTGTAACAATACAAATAACATTTTTATGGATTTTTTTGGTTCAGTAAGAAAGAACTAACTTTTTGTAAATTTTGTAATAAAAAATTTGTAAAAAGCTTGGATATTTTTCCTTTTTCTTCCCCCAGGTACTCCAACAACGTTGAACTATCAAATTCTTTGTTGAGGTAGCCCGGATCAGCCCGGGAGAAGAAAACAAAAATTATTTGGTTCATTCTTACAGTACCGTATTATTCCATAAAACCATGTACTGTAACAATACAAATAACATTTTTATGGATTTTTATTGGTTCTGTAAGAAAGAACTAACTTTTTGTAAATTTTGTAATAAAAAATTTGTAAAAAGCTTGGATATTTCTTCCTTTTTCTTCCCCCAGGTACTCCAACAACGTTGAACTATCAAATTCTTTGTTGAGGTAGCCCGGATCAGCCCGGGAGAAGAAAACAAAAATTATTTGGTTCATTCTTACAGTACCGTATTATTCCATAAAACCATGTACTGTAACAATACAAATAACATTTTTATGGATTTTTTTGGTTCAGTAAGAAAGAACTAACTTTTTGTAAATTTTGTAATAAAAAATTTGTAAAAAGCTTGGATATTTTTCCTTTTTCTTCCCCCAGGTACTCCAACAACGTTGAACTATCAAATTCTTTGTTGAGGTAGCCCGGATCAGCCCGGGAGAAGAAAACAAAAATTATTTGGTTCATTCTTACAGTACCGTATTATTCCATAAAACCATGTACTGTAACAATACAAATAACATTTTTATGGATTTTTATTGGTTCTGTAAGAAAGAACTAACTTTTTGTAAATTTTGTAATAAAAAATTTGTAAAAAGCTTGGATATTTCTTCCTTTTTCTTCCCCCAGGTACTCCAACAACGTTGAACTATCAAATTCTTTGTTGAGGTAGCCCGGATCAGCCCGGGAGAAGAAAACAAAAATTATTAGGTTCATTCTTACAGTACCGTATTATTCCATAAAACCATGTACTGTAACAATACAAATAACATTTTTATGGATTTTTATTGGTTCTGTAAGAAAGAACTAACTTTTTGTAAATTTTGTAATAAAAAATTTGTAAAAAGCTTGGATATTTCTTCCTTTTTCTTCCCCCAGGTACTCCAACAACGTTGAACTATCAAATTCTTTGTTGAGGTAGCCCGGATCAGCCCGGGAGAAGAAAACAAAAATTATTAGGTTCATTCTTACAGTACCGTATTATTCCATAAAACCATGTACTGTAACAATACAAATAACATTTTTATGGATTTTTATTGGTTCTGTAAGAAAGAACTAACTTTTTGTAAATTTTGTAATAAAAAATTTGTAAAAAGCTTGGATATTTTTTCCTTCTTCTTCCCCGAGGTACTCCAACAACGTTGAACTATCAAATTCTTTGTTGAGGTACCCCGGATCAGCCCGGGAGAAGAAAACAAAAATTATTTGGTTCATTCTTACAGTACCGTATTATCTCATAAAACAATGTAAAATAGTACTGTAACAATACAAATAACATTTTTATGGATTTTTATTGATTCTGTAAGAAAGAACTAACTTTTTGTAAATTTTGTAATAAAAAATTTGTAAAAAGCTTGGATATTTTTTCTTTCTTCTTTCCCGAGGTACTCCAATAACGTTGAACTACCAAATTCTTTGTTGAGGTAGCCCGGATCAGCCCGGGAGAAGAAAACAAAAATTATTTGGTTCATTCTTACAGTACCGTATTATTCCATAAAACCATGTACTGTAATAATACAAATAACAATTTTATGGATTTTTATTGGTTCTGTAAGAAAGAACTAACTTTTTGTAAATTTTGTAATAAAAAATTTGTAAAAAGCTTGGATATTTTTTCCTTTTTCTTCCCCCAGGTACTCCAACAACGTTGAACTATCAAATTCTTTGTTGAGGTAGCCCGGATCAGCCCGGGAGAAGAAAACAAAAATTATTTGGTTCATTCTTACAGTACCGTATTATTCCATAAAACCATGTACTGTAATAATACAAATAACAATTTTATGGATTTTTATTGGTTCTGTAAGAAAGAACTAGCTTTTTGTAAATTTTGTAATAAAAAATTCGTAAAAAGCTTGGATATTTTTTCCTTCTTCTTCCCCCAGGTACTCCAACAACGTTGAACTATCAAATTCTTTGTTGAGGTAGCCCGGATCAGCCCGGGAGAAGAAAACAAAAATTATTTGGTTCATTCTTACAGTACCGTATTATCTCATAAAACAATGTAAAATAGTACTGTAACAATACAAATAACATTTTTATGGATTTTTATTGGTTCTGTAAGAAAGAACTAGCTTTTTGTAAATTTTGTAATAAAAAATTCGTAAAAAGCTTGGATATTTTTTCCTTCTTCTTCCCCCAGGTACTCCAACAACGTTGAACTATCAAATTCTTTGTTGAGGTACCCCGGATCAGCCCGGGAGAAGAAAACAAAAATTATTTGGTTCATTCTTACAGTACCGTATTATCTCATAAAACAATGTAAAATAGTACTGTAACAATACAAATAACATTTTTATGGATTTTTATTGGTTCTGTAAGAAAGAACTAACTTTTTGTAAATTTTGTAATAAAAAATTTGTAAAAAGCTTGGATATTTTTTCCTTTTTCTTCCCCCAGGTACTCCAACAACGTTGAACTATCAAATTCTTTGTTGAGGTAGCCCGGATCAGCCCGGGAGAAGAAAACAAAAATTATTTGGTTCATTCTTACAGTACCGTATTATTCCATAAAACCATGTACTGTAATAATACAAATAACAATTTTATGGATTTTTATTGGTTCTGTAAGAAAGAACTAGCTTTTTGTAAATTTTGTAATAAAAAATTCGTAAAAAGCTTGGATATTTTTTCCTTCTTCTTCCCCCAGGTACTCCAACAACGTTGAACTATCAAATTCTTTGTTGAGGTAGCCCGGATCAGCCCGGGAGAAGAAAACAAAAATTATTTGGTTCATTCTTACAGTACCGTATTATCTCATAAAACAATGTAAAATAGTACTGTAACAATACAAATAACATTTTTATGGATTTTTATTGGTTCTGTAAGAAAGAACTAGCTTTTTGTAAATTTTGTAATAAAAAATTCGTAAAAAGCTTGGATATTTTTTCCTTCTTCTTCCCCCAGGTACTCCAACAACGTTGAACTATCAAATTCTTTGTTGAGGTACCCCGGATCAGCCCGGGAGAAGAAAACAAAAATTATTTGGTTCATTCTTACAGTACCGTATTATCTCATAAAACAATGTAAAATAGTACTGTAACAATACAAATAACATTTTTATGGATTTTTATTGGTTCTGTAAGAAAGAACTAACTTTTTGTAAATTTTGTAATAAAAAATTTGTAAAAAGCTTGGATATTTTTTCCTTTTTCTTCCCCCAGGTACTCCAACAACGTTGAACTATCAAATTCTTTGTTGAGGTACACCGGATCAGCCCGGGAGAAGAAAACAAAAATTATTTGGTTCATTCTTACAGTACCGTATTATCCCATAAAACCATGTACTGTAACAATACAAATAACATTTTTATGGATTTTTTTGGTTCAGTAAGAAAGAACTAACTTTTTGTAAATTTTGTAATAAAAAATTTGTAAAAAGCTTGGATATTTCTTCCTTTTTATTCCCCCAGGTACTCCAACAACGTTGAACTATCAAATTCTTTGTTGAGGTAGCCCGGATCAGCCCGGGAGAAGAAAACAAAAATTATTAGGTTCATTCTTACAGTACCGTATTATTCCATAAAACCATGTACTGTAACAATACAAATAACATTTTTATGGATTTTTATTGGTTCTGTAAGAAAGAACTAACTTTTTGTAAATTTTGTAATAAAAAATTTGTAAAAAGCTTGGATATTTCTTCCTTTTTCTTCCCCCAGGTACTCCAACAACGTTGAACTATCAAATTCTTTGTTGAGGTAGCCCGGATCAGCCCGGGAGAAGAAAACAAAAATTATTAGGTTCATTCTTACAGTACCGTATTATTCCATAAAACCATGTACTGTAACAATACAAATAACATTTTTATGGATTTTTATTGGTTCTGTAAGAAAGAACTAACTTTTTGTAAATTTTGTAATAAAAAATTTGTAAAAAGCTTGGATATTTTTCCTTTTTCTTCCCCCAGGTACTCCAACAACGTTGAACTATCAAATTCTTTGTTGAGGTACTCCGGATCAGCCCGGGAGAAGAAAACAAAAATTATTTGGTTCATTCTTACAGTACCGTATTATTCCATAAAACCATGTACTGTAACAATACAAATAACATTTTTATGGATTTTTATTGGTTCTGTAAGAAAGAACTAACTTTTTGTAAATTTTGTAATAAAAAATTTGTAAAAAGCTTGGATATTTCTTCCTTCTTCTTCCCCGAGGTACTCCAACAACGTTGAACTATCAAATTCTTTGTTGAGGTAGCCTGGATCAGCCCGGGAGAAGAAAACAAAAATTATTTGGTTCATTCTTACAGTACCGTATTATCTCATAAAACAATGTAAAATAGTACTGTAACAATACAAATAACATTTTTATGGATTTTTATTGGTTCTGTAAGAAAGAACTAACTTTTTGTAAATTTTGTAATAAAAAATTTGTAAAAAGCTTGGATATTTTTTCCTTCTTCTTCCCCGAGGTACTCCAACAACGTTGAACTATCAAATTCTTTGTTGAGGTACCCCGGATCAGCCCGGGAGAAGAAAACAAAAATTATTTGGTTCATTCTTACAGTACCGTATTATCTCATAAAACAATGTAAAATAGTACTGTAACAATACAAATAACATTTTTATGGATTTTTATTGGTTCTGTAAGAAAGAACTAACTTTTTGTAAATTTTGTAATAAAAAATTTGTAAAAAGCTTGGATATTTTTTCCTTCTTCTTCCCCCAGGTACTCCAACAACGTTGAACTATCAAATTCTTTGTTGAGGTAGCCCGGATCAGCCCGGGAGAAGAAAACAAAAATTATTTGGTTCATTCTTACAGTACCGTATTATTCCATAAAACCATGTACTGTAATAATACAAATAACAATTTTATGGATTTTTATTGGTTCTGTAAGAAAGAACTAGCTTTTTGTAAATTTTGTAATAAAAAATTCGTAAAAAGCTTGGATATTTTTTCCTTCTTCTTCCCCCAGGTACTCCAACAACGTTGAACTATCAAATTCTTTCTTGAGGTAGCCCGGATCAGCCCGGGAGAAGAAAACAAAAATTATTTGGTTCATTCTTACAGTACCGTATTATTCCATAAAACCATGTACTGTAACAATACAAATAACATTTTTATGGATTTTTTTGGTTCAGTAAGAAAGAACTAACTTTTTGTAAATTTTGTAATAAAAAATTTGTAAAAAGCTTGGATATTTCTTCCTTCTTCTTCCCCGAGGTACTCCAACAACGTTGAACTATCAAATTCTTTGTTGAGGTAGCCCGGATCAGCCCGGGAGAAGAAAACAAAAATTATTTGGTTCATTCTTACAGTACCGTATTATCTCATAAAACAATGTAAAATAGTACTGTAACAATACAAATAACATTTTTATGGATTTTTATTGGTTCTGTAAGAAAGAACTAACTTTTTGTAAATTTTGTAATAAAAAATTTGTAAAAAGCTTGGATATTTCTTCCTTCTTCTTCCCCCAGGTACTCCAACAACGTTGAACTATCAAATTCTTTGTTGAGGTAGCCCGGATCAGCCCGGGAGAAGAAAACAAAAATTATTTGGTTCATTCTTACAGTACCGTATTATTCCATAAAACCATGTACTGTAACAATACAAATAACATTTTTATGGATTTTTATTGGTTCTGTAAGAAAGAACTAACTTTTTGTAAATTTTGTAATAAAAAATTTGTAAAAAGCTTGGATATTTTTTCCTTCTTCTTCCCCCAGGAACTCCAACAACGTTGAACTATCAAATTCTTTGTTGAGGTAGCCCGGATCAGCCCGGGAGAAGAAAACAAAAATTATTTGGTTCATTCTTACAGTACCGTATTATTCCATAAAACCATGTACTGTAACAATACAAATAACATTTTTATGGATTTTTATTGGTTCTGTAAGAAAGAACTAACTTTTTGTAAATTTTGTAATAAAAAATTTGTAAAAAGCTTGGATATTTCTTCCTTCTTCTTCCCCGAGGTACTCCAACAACGTTGAACTATCAAATTCTTTGTTGAGGTAGCCCGGATCAGCCCGGGAGAAGAAAACAAAAATTATTTGGTTCATTCTTACAGTACCGTATTATCTCATAAAACAATGTAAAATAGTACTGTAACAATACAAATAACATTTTTATGGATTTTTATTGGTTCTGTAAGAAAGAACTAACTTTTTGTAAATTTTGTAATAAAAAATTTGTAAAAAGCTTGGATATTTTTTCCTTCTTCTTCCCCCAGGTACTCCAACAACGTTGAACTATCAAATTCTTTGTTGAGGTAGCCCGGATCAGCCCGGGAGAAGAAAACAAAAATTATTAGGTTCATTCTTACAGTACCGTATTATTCCATAAAACCATGTACTGTAACAATACAAATAACATTTTTATGGATTTTTATTGGTTCTGTAAGAAAGAACTAACTTTTTGTAAATTTTGTAATAAAAAATTTGTAAAAAGCTTGGATATTTCTTCCTTTTTCTTCCCCCAGGTACTCCAACAACGTTGAACTATCAAATTCTTTGTTGAGGTAGCCCGGATCAGCCCGGGAGAAGAAAACAAAAATTATTAGGTTCATTCTTACAGTACCGTATTATTCCATAAAACCATGTACTGTAACAATACAAATAACATTTTTATGGATTTTTATTGGTTCTGTAAGAAA
Source organism: Panagrolaimus sp. LJ2414 (assembly GCA_024447195.1). NCBI lineage: Eukaryota > Metazoa > Nematoda > Chromadorea > Rhabditida > Panagrolaimidae > Panagrolaimus > Panagrolaimus sp. LJ2414. Next base: position 349,396 of record JAMRXY010000059.1, on the reverse strand, counting down.
GAACTAACTTTTTGTAAATTTTGTAATAAAAAATTTGTAAAAAGCTTGGATATTTTTCCTTTTTCTTCCCCCAGGTACTCCAACAACGTTGAACTATCAAATTCTTTGTTGAGGTACTCCGGATCAGCCCGGGAGAAGAAAACAAAAATTATTTGGTTCATTCTTACAGTACCGTATTATTCCATAAAACCATGTACTGTAACAATACAAATAACATTTTTATGGATTTTTATTGGTTCTGTAAGAAAGAACTAACTTTTTGTAAATTTTGTAATAAAAAATTTGTAAAAAGCTTGGATATTTCTTCCTTCTTCTTCCCCGAGGTACTCCAACAACGTTGAACTATCAAATTCTTTGTTGAGGTAGCCCGGATCAGCCCGGGAGAAGAAAACAAAAATTATTTGGTTCATTCTTACAGTACCGTATTATCTCATAAAACAATGTAAAATAGTACTGTAACAATACAAATAACATTTTTATGGATTTTTATTGGTTCTGTAAGAAAGAACTAACTTTTTGTAAATTTTGTAATAAAAAATTTGTAAAAAGCTTGGATATTTCTTCCTTCTTCTTCCCCCAGGTACTCCAACAACGTTGAACTATCAAATTCTTTGTTGAGGTAGCCCGGATCAGCCCGGGAGAAGAAAACAAAAATTATTAGGTTCATTCTTACAGTACCGTATTATTCCATAAAACCATGTACTGTAACAATACAAATAACATTTTTATGGATTTTTATTGGTTCTGTAAGAAAGAACTAACTTTTTGTAAATTTTGTAATAAAAAATTTGTAAAAAGCTTGGATATTTTTCCTTTTTCTTCCCCCAGGTACTCCAACAACGTTGAACTATCAAATTCTTTGTTGAGGTAGCCCGGATCAGCCCGGGAGAAGAAAACAAAAATTATTTGGTTCATTCTTACAGTACCGTATTATTCCATAAAACCATGTACTGTAACAATACAAATAACATTTTTATGGATTTTTATTGGTTCTGTAAGAAAGAACTAACTTTTTGTAAATTTTGTAATAAAAAATTTGTAAAAAGCTTGGATATTTCTTCCTTCTTCTTCCCCGAGGTACTCCAACAACGTTGAACTATCAAATTCTTTGTTGAGGTAGCCCGGATCAGCCCGGGAGAAGAAAACAAAAATTATTTGGTTCATTCTTACAGTACCGTATTATTCCATAAAACCATGTACTGTAACAATACAAATAACATTTTTATGGATTTTTATTGGTTCTGTAAGAAAGAACTAACTTTTTGTAAATTTTGTAATAAAAAATTTGTAAAAAGCTTGGATATTTTTCCTTTTTCTTCCCCCAGGTACTCCAACAACGTTGAACTATCAAATTCTTTGTTGAGGTAGCCCGGATCAGCCCGGGAGAAGAAAACAAAAATCATTTGGTTCATTCTTACAGTACCGTATTATTCCATAAAACCATGTACTGTAACAATACAAATAACATTTTTATGGATTTTTATTGGTTCTGTAAGAAAGAACTAACTTTTTGTAAATTTTGTAATAAAAAATTTGTAAAAAGCTTGGATATTTCTTCCTTCTTCTTCCCCCAGGTACTCCAACAACGTTGAACTATCAAATTCTTTGTTGAGGTAGCCCGGATCAGCCCGGGAGAAGAAAACAAAAATTATTTGGTTCATTCTTACAGTACCGTATTATTCCATAAAACCATGTACTGTAACAATACAAATAACATTTTTATGGATTTTTATTGGTTCTGTAAGAAAGAACTAACTTTTTGTAAATTTTGTAATAAAAAATTTGTAAAAAGCTTGGATATTTCTTCCTTCTTCTTCCCCGAGGTACTCCAACAACGTTGAACTATCAAATTCTTTGTTGAGGTAGCCCGGATCAGCCCGGGAGAAGAAAACAAAAATTATTTGGTTCATTCTTACAGTACCGTATTATCTCATAAAACAATGTAAAATAGTACTGTAACAATACAAATAACATTTTTATGGATTTTTATTGGTTCTGTAAGAAAGAACTAACTTTTTGTAAATTTTGTAATAAAAAATTTGTAAAAAGCTTGGATATTTTTTCCTTCTTTTTCCCCCAGGTACTCCAACAACGTTGAACTATCAAATTCTTTGTTGAGGTAGCCCGGATCAGCCCGGGAGAAGAAAACAAAAATTATTTGGTTCATTCTTACAGTACCGTATTATTCCATAAAACCATGTACTGTAATAATACAAATAACATTTTTATGGATTTTTATTGGTTCTGTAAGAAAGAACTAACTTTTTGTAAATTTTGCAATAAAAAATTTGTAAAAAGCTTGGATATTTTTTCCTTCTTCTTCCCCGAGGTACTCCAACAACGTTGAACTATCAAATTCTTTGTTGAGGTACCCCCGATCAGCCCGGGAGAAGAAAACAAAAATTATTTGGTTCATTCTTACAGTACCGTATTATCTCATAAAACAATGTAAAATAGTACTGTAACAATACAAATAACATTTTTATGGATTTTTATTGGTTCTGTAAGAAAGAACTAACTTTTTGTAAATTTTGTAATAAAAAATTTGTAAAAAGCTTGGATATTTTTTCCTTCTTCTTCCCCCAGGTACTCCAAAAACGTTGAACTATCAAATTCTTTGTTGAGGTAGCCCGGATCAGCCCGGGAGAAGAAAACAAAAATTATTTGGTTCATTCTTACAGTACCGTATTATCTCATAAAACAATGTAAAATAGTACTGTAACAATACAAATAACATTTTTATGGATTTTTATTGGTTCTGTAAGAAAGAACTAACTTTTTGTAAATTTTGCAATAAAAAATTTGTAAAAAGCTTGGATATTTTTTCCTTCTTCTTCCCCGAGGTACTCCAACAACGTTGAACTATCAAATTCTTTGTTGAGGTACCCCCGATCAGCCCGGGAGAAGAAAACAAAAATTATTTGGTTCATTCTTACAGTACCGTATTATCTCATAAAACAATGTAAAATAGTACTGTAACAATACAAATAACATTTTTATGGATTTTTATTGGTTCTGTAAGAAAGAACTAACTTTTTGTAAATTTTGTAATAAAAAATTTGTAAAAAGCTTGGATATTTTTTCCTTCTTCTTCCCCCAGGTACTCCAAAAACGTTGAACTATCAAATTCTTTGTTGAGGTAGCCCGGATCAGCCCGGGAGAAGAAAACAAAAATTATTTGGTTCATTCTTACAGTACCGTATTATTCCATAAAACCATGTACTGTAACAATACAAATAACAATTTTATGGATTTTTATTGATTCTGTAAGAAAGAACTGACTTTTTGTAAATTTTGTAATAAAAAATTTGTAAAAAGCTTGGATATTTTTTCCTTCTTCTTCCCCGAGGTACTCCAACAACGTTGAACTATCAAATTCTTTGTTGAGGTACCCCGGATCACCCCGGGATAAGAAAACAAAAATTATTTGGTTCATTCTTACAGTACCGTATTATCTCATAAAACCATGTACTGAAATAATACAAATAACAATTTTATGGATTTTTATTGGTTCTGTAAGAAAGAACTAACTTTTTGTAAATTTTGTAATAAAAAATATGTAAAAAGCTTTTATATTTTTTTCTTCTTCTTCCCCGAGGTACTCCAACAACGTTGAACTATCAAATTCTTTGTTGAGGTACCCCGGATCAGCCCGGGAGAAGAAAACAAAAATTATTTGGTTCATTCTTACAATACCGTATTATCCCATAAAACCATGTACTGTAATAATACAAATAACAATTTTATGGATTTTTATGGGTTCTGTAAGAAAGAACTAACTTTTTGTAAATTTTGTAATAAAAAATTTGTAAAAAACTTGGATATTTTTTCCTTCTTCTTCCCCGAGGTACTCCAACAACGTTGAACTATCAAATTCTTCATTGAGGTCACCCGGATCAGCCCGGGAGAAGAAAACAAAAATTATTTGGTTCATTCTTACAGTACCGTATTATCCCACAAAACCATGTACTGAAATAATACAAATAACAATTTTATGGATTTTTATTGGTTCTGTAAGAAAGAACTAACTTTTTGTAAATTTTGTAATAAAAAATTTGTAAAAAGTTTGGATATTTTTTTCTTCTTCTTCCCCGAGGTACTCCAACAACGTTGAACTATCAAATTCTTTGTTGAGGTACCCCGGATCAGCCCGGGATAAGAAAACAAAAATTATTTGGTTCATTCTTACAGTACCGTATTATCCCATAAAACCATGTACTTTAATAATACAAATAACATTTTTATGGATTTTTATTGGTTCTGTAAGAAAGAACTTACTTTTTGTAAATTTTGTAATAAAAAATTTGTAAAAAGCTTGGATTGAACTATCAAATTCTTTGTTGAGGTACCCCGGATCAGCCCGGGATAAGAAAACAAAAATTATTTGGTTCATTCTTACAGTACCGTATTATCCCATAAAACCATGTACTGAAATAATACAAATAACAATTTTATGGATTTTTATTGGTTCTGTAAGAAAGAACTGACTTTTTGTAAATTTTGTAATAAAAAATTTGTAAAAAGCTTGGATATTTTTTCCTTCTTCTTCCCCGGGGTACTCCAACAACGTTGAACTATCAAATTCTTTGTTGAAGTACCCCGGATCAGCCCGGGAGAAGAAAACAAAAATTATTTGGTTCATTCTTACAGTACCGTATTATCCCATAAAACCATGTACTGTAATAATACAAATAACAATTTTATGGATTTTTATTGGTTCTGTAAGAAAGAACTGACTTTTTGTAAATTTTGTAATAAAAAATTTGTAAAAAGCTTGGATATTTTTTCCTTCTTCTTCCCCGGGGTACTCCAACAACGTTGAACTATCAAATTCTTTGTTGAGGTACCCCGGATCAGCCCAGGATAAAAAAACAAAAATTATTTGGTTCATTCTTACCGTACCGTATTATCCCATAAAACAATGTTAAAGAGTACTGTAATAATACAAATAACATTTTTATGGATTTTTATTGGTTCTGTAAGAAAGAACTAACTTTTTGTAAATTTTGTAATAAAAAATTTGTAAAAAGCTTGGATATTTTTTCCTTCTTCTTCCCCGAGGTACTCCAACAACGTTGAACTATCAAATTCTTTGTTGAAGTACCCCGGATCAGCCCGGGATAAAAAAACAAAAATTATTTGGTTCATTCTTACAGTACCGTATTATCCCAAAAAACCATGTACTGTAATAATACAAATAACAATTTTATGGATTTTTATTGGTTCTGTAAGAAAGAACTGACTTTTTGTAAATTTTGTAATAAAAAATTTGTAAAAAGCTTGGATATTTTTTCCTTCTTCTTCCCCGAGGTACTCCAACAACGTTGAACTATCAAATTCTTTGTTGAAGTACCCCGGATCAGCCCGGGATAAAAAAACAAAAATTATTTGGTTCATTCTTACAGTACCGTATTATCCCATAAAACCATGTACTGTAATAATACAAATAACAATTTTATGGATTTTTATTGGTTCTGTAAGAAAGAACTGACTTTTTGTAAATTTTGTAATAAAAAATTTGTAAAAAGCTTGTATATTTTTTCCTTCTTCTTCCCCCAGGTACTCCAACAACGTTGAACTATCAAATTCTTTGTTGACGTACCCCGGATCAGCCCGGGATAAAAAAACAAAAATTATTTGGTTCATTCTTACAGTACCGTATTATCCCAAAAAACCATGTACTGTAATAATACAAATAACAATTTTATGGATTTTTATTGGTTCTGTAAGAAAGAACTTACTTTTTGTAAATTTTGTAATAAAAAATTTGTAAAAAGCTTGGATATTTTTTCCTTCTTCTTCCCCGAGGTACTCCAACAACGTTGAACTATCAAATTCTTCATTGAGGTAGCCCGGATCTGCCCGGGAGAAAAAAACAAAAATTATTTGGTTCATTCTTACAGTACCGTAATATCCAATAAAGTAATCTTACAGAGTACTGTAATAATCAAAAAAGCTATTCTATGGATTTTTATTGGTTCTGTAAAAAAGAACTAACTTTTTGTAAATTTTGTAATAAAAAATTTGTAAAAAGCTTGGATATTTTTTCCTTCTTCTTCCCTGAGGTACTCTAACAACGGTGAACTATCAAATTCTTTGTTGAGGAACCCCGGATCAGCCCGGGAGAAGAAAACAAAAATTATTTGGTTCATTCTTACAGTACCGTATTATTCCATAAAACCATGTACTGTAATAATACAATTAACAATTTTATGGATTTTTATTGGTTCTGTAAGACAGAACTAATATTTTGTAAATTTTGTAATAAAAAATTTGTAAAAAGCATGGATATTTTTTCCTTCTTCTTCCCCCAGGTACTCCAACAACGTTGAACTATCAAATTCTTTGTTGAGGTACCCCGGATCAGCCCGGGAGAAGAAAGCAAAAATTATTTGGTTCATTCTTACAGTACCGTATTATCCAATAAAACCATGTACTGTAATAATACAATTAGCAATTTTATGGATTTTTATTGGTTCTGTAAGAAAGAACTAACTTTTTGTAAATTTTGTAATAAAAAATTTGTAAAAAGCATGGATATTTTTTCCTTCTTCTTCCCCGAGGTACTCTAACAACGTTGAACTATCAAAATCCTTGGTGAGGTACCCCGGATCAGCCCGGGAGAAGAAAACAAAAATTATTTGGTTCATTCTTACAGTACCGTATTATCCAATAAAACCATGTACTGTAATAATACAATTAGCAATTTTATGGATTTTTATTGGTTCTGTAAGAAAGAACTAACTTTTTGTAAATTTTGTAATAAAAAATTTGTAAAAAGCATGGATATTTTTTCCTTCTTCTTCCCCCAGGTACTCCAACAACGTTGAACTATCAAAATCCTTGGTGAGGTACCCCGGATCAGCCCGGGAGAAGAAAACAAAAATTATTTGGTTCATTCTTACAGTACCGTATTATCCAATAAAACCATGTACTGTAATAATACAATTAGCAATTTTATGGATTTTTATTGGTTCTGTAAGAAAGAACTAACTTTTTGTAAATTTTGTAATAAAAAATTTGTAAAAAGCATGGATATTTTTTCCTTCTTCTTCCCCGAGGTACTCTAACAACGTTGAACTATCAAATTCTTTGTTAAGGTACCCCGGATCAGCCCGGGAGAAGAAAACAAAAATTATTTGGTTCATTCTTACAGTACCGAATTATCCCATAAAACCATGTACTGTAATAATACAAATAACAATTTTATGGATTTTTATTGGTTCTGTAAGAAAGAACTAACTTTTTGTAAATTTTGTAATAAAAAATTTGTAAAAAGCATGGATATTTTTTCCTTCTTCTTCCCCCACGTACTCCAACAACGTTGAACTATCAAATTCTTTGTTGAGGTACCCCGGATCAGCCCGGGAGAAGAAAACAAAAATTATTTGGTTCATTCTTACAGTACCGTATTATTCCATAAAACGATGTACTGTAATAATACAATTAACAATTTTATGGATTTTTATTGGTTCTGTAAGAAAGAACTAACTTTTTGTAAATTTTGTAATAAAAAATTTGGAAAAAGCTTGGATATTTTTTCCTTCTTCTTCCCCGAGGTACTCTAACAACGTTGAACTATCAAATTCTTTGTTGAGGTACCCCGGATCAGCCCGGGAGAAGAAAACAAAAATTATTTGGTTCATTCTTACAGTACCGTATTATTCCATAAAACCATGTACTGTAATAATACAATTAACAATTTTATGGATTTTTATTGGTTCTGTAAGAAAGAACTAACTTTTTGTAAATTTTGTAATAAAGAATTTGTAAAAAGCTTGGATATTTTTTCCTTCTTCTTCCCCGAGGTACTCTAACAACGGTGAACTATCAAATTCTTTGTTGAGGAACCCCGGATCAGCCCGGGAGAAGAAAACAAAAATTATTTGGTTCATTCTTACAGTACCGTATTATTCCATAAAACCATGTACTGTAATAATACAATTAACAATTTTATGGATTTTTATTGGTTCTGTAAGAAAGAACTAACTTTTTGTAAATTTTGTAATAAAAAATTTGTAAAAAGCATGGATATTTTTTCCTTCTTCTTCCTCCAGGAACTCCAACAACGTTGAACTATCAAATTCTTTGTTGAGGTACCCCGGATCAGCCCGGGAGAAGAAAACAAAAATTATTTGGTTCATTCTTACAGTACCGTATTATCCCATAAAACCATGTACTGTAAAAATACAAATAACAATTTTATGGATTTTTATGGGTTCTGTAAGAAAGAACTAACTTTTTGTAAATTTTGTAATCAAAAATTTGTAAACAGCTTGGATATTTTTTCCTTCTTCTTCCCCGAGGTACTCCAACAACATTGAACTATCAAATTCTTTGTTGAGGTACCCCGGATCAGCCCGGGAGAAGAAAACAAAAATTATTTGGTTCATTCTTACAATACCGTATTATCCCATAAAACCATGTACTGTAAAAATACAAATAACAATTTTATGGATTTTTATGGGTTCTGTAAGAAAGAACTAACTTTTTGTAAATTTTGTAATCAAAAATTTGTAAACAGCTTGGATATTTTTTCCTTCTTCTTCCCCGAGGTACTCCAACGACATTGAACTATCAAATTCTTTGTTGAGGTACCCCGGATCAGCCCGGGAGAAGAAAACAAAAATTATTTGGTTCATTCTTACAATACCGTATTATCCCATAAAACCATGTACTGTAAAAATACAAATAACAATTTTATGGATTTTTATGGGTTCTGTAAGAAAGAACTAACTTTTTGTAAATTTTGTAATCAAAAATTTGTAAACAGCTTGGATATTTTTTCCTTCTTCTTTCCCGAGGTACTCCAACAACATTGAACTATCAAATTCTTTGTTGAGGTACCCCGGATCAGCCCGGGAGAAGAAAACAAAAATTATTTGGTTCATTCTTACAATACCGTATTATCCCATAAAACCATGTACTGTAAAAATACAAATAACAATTTTATGGATTTTTATGGGTTCTGTAAGAAAGAACTAACTTTTTGTAAATTTTGTAATCAAAAATTTGTAAACAGCTTGGATATTTTTTCCTTCTTCTTCCCCGAGGTACTCCAACGACATTGAACTATCAAATTCTTTGTTGAGGTACCCCGGATCAGCCCGGGAGAAGAAAACAAAAATTATTTGGTTCATTCTTACAATACCGTATTATCCCATAAAACCATGTACTGTAAAAATACAAATAACAATTTTATGGATTTTTATGGGTTCTGTAAGAAAGAACTAACTTTTTGTAAATTTTGTAATCAAAAATTTGTAAACAGCTTGGATATTTTTTCCTTCTTCTTTCCCGAGGTACTCCAACAACATTGAACTATCAAATTCTTTGTTGAGGTACCCCGGATCAGCCCGGGAGAAGAAAACAAAAATTATTTGGTTCATTCTTACAATACCGTATTATCCCATAAAACCATGTACTGTAAAAATACAAATAACAATTTTATGGATTTTTATGGGTTCTGTAAGAAAGAACTAACTTTTTGTAAATTTTGTAATCAAAAATTTGTAAACAGCTTGGATATTTTTTCCTTCTTCTTCCCCGAGGTACTCCAACGACATTGAACTATCAAATTCTTTGTTGAGGTACCCCGGATCAGCCCGGGAGAAGAAAACAAAAATTATTTGGTTCATTCTTACAATACCGTATTATCCCATAAAACCATGTACTGTAAAAATACAAATAACAATTTTATGGATTTTTATGGGTTCTGTAAGAAAGAACTAACTTTTTGTAAATTTTGTAATCAAAAATTTGTAAACAGCTTGGATATTTTTTCCTTCTTCTTTCCCGAGGTACTCCAACAACATTGAACTATCAAATTCTTTGTTGAGGTACCCCGGATCAGCCCGGGAGAAGAAAACAAAAATTATTTGGTTCATTCTTACAATACCGTATTATCCCATAAAACCATGTACTGTAAAAATACAAATAACAATTTTATGGATTTTTATGGGTTCTGTAAGAAAGAACTAACTTTTTGTAAATTTTGTAATCAAAAATTTGTAAACAGCTTGGATATTTTTTCCTTCTTCTTCCCCGAGGTACTCCAACAACATTGAACTATCAAATTCTTCATTGAGGTAACCCGGATCAGCCCGGGAGAAGAAAACAAAAATTATTTGGTTCATTCTTACAGTACCGTATTATCCCATAAAACCATGTACTGTAAAAATACAAATAACAATTTTATGGATTTTTATGGGTTCTGTAAGAAAGAACTAACTTTTTGTAAATTTTGTAATCAAAAATTTGTAAACAGCTTGGATATTTTTTCCTTCTTCTTCCCCGAGGTACTCCAACAACATTGAACTATCAAATTCTTTGTTGAGGTACCCCGGATCAGCCCGGGAGAAGAAAACAAAAATTATTTGGTTCATTCTTACAATACCGTATTATCCCATAAAACCATGTACTGTAAAAATACAAACAACAATTTTATGGATTTTTATGGGTTCTGTAAGAAAGAACTAACTTTTTGTAAATTTTGTAATCAAAAATTTGTAAACAGCTTGGATATTTTTTCCTTCTTCTTCCCCGAGGTACTCCAACGACATTGAACTATCAAATTCTTTGTTGAGGTACCCCGGATCAGCCCGGGAGAAGAAAACAAAAATTATTTGGTTCATTCTTACAATACCGTATTATCCCATAAAACCTTGTACTGTAATAATACAAATAACAATTTTATGGATTTTTATGGGTTCTGTAAGAAAGAACTAACTTTTTGTAAATTTTGTAGTCAAAAATTTGTAAACAGCTTGGATATTTTTTCCTTCTTCTTCCCCGAGGTACTCCAACAACGTTGAACTATCAAATTCTTCATTGAGGTCACCCGGATCAGCCCGGGAGAAGAAAGCAAAAATTATTTGGTTCATTCTTACAGTACCGTATTATCCAATAAAACCATGTACTGTAATAATACAATTAGCAATTTTATGGATTTTTATTGGTTCTGTAAGAAAGAACTAACTTTTTGTAAATTTTGTAGTCAAAAATTTGTAAACAGCTTGGATATTTTTTCCTTCTTCTTCCCCGAGGTACTCCAACAACATTGAACTATCAAATTCTTTGTTGAGGTACCCCGGATCAGCCCGGGAGAAGAAAATAAAAATTATTTGGTTCATTCTTACAATACCGTATTATCCCATAAAACCATGTACTGTAAAAATACAAATAACAATTTTATGGATTTTTATGGGTTCTGTAAGAAAGAACTAACTTTTTGTAAATTTTGTAATCAAAAATTTGTAAACAGCTTGGATATTTTTTCCTTCTTCTTCCCCGAGGTACTCCAACAACATTGAACAATCAAATTCTTTGTTGAGGTACCCCGGATCAGCCCGGGAGAAGAAAACAAAAATTATTTGGTTCATTCTTACAGTACCGTATTATCCCATAAAACCATGTACTGTAAAAATACAAATAACAATTTTATGGATTTTTATGGGTTCTGTAAGAAAGAACTAACTTTTTGTAAATTTTGTAATCAAAAATTTGTAAACAGCTTGGATATTTTTTCCTTCTTCTTCCCCGAGGTACTCCAACAACATTGAACTATCAAATTCTTTGTTGAGGTACCCCGGATCAGCCCGGGAGAAGAAAACAAAAATTATTTGGTTCATTCTTACAATACCGTATTATCCCATAAAACCATGTACTGTAAAAATACAAATAACAATTTTATGGATTTTTATGGGTTCTGTAAGAAAGAACTAACTTTTTGTAAATTTTGTAATCAAAAATTTGTAAACAGCTTGGATATTTTTTCCTTCTTCTTCCCCGAGGTACTCCAACGACATTGAACTATCAAATTCTTTGTTGAGGTACCCCGGATCAGCCCGGGAGAAGAAAACAAAAATTATTTGGTTCATTCTTACAATACCGTATTATCCCATAAAACCATGTACTGTAATAATACAAATAACAATTTTATGGATTTTTATGGGTTCTGTAAGAAAGAACTAACTTTTTGTAAATTTTGTAATAAAAAATTTGTAAAAAACTTGGATATTTTTTCCTTCTTCTTCCCCGAGGTACTCCAACAACGTTGAACTATCAAATTCTTCATTGAGGTCACCCGGATCAGCCCGGGAGAAGAAAACAAAAATTATTTGGTTCATTCTTACAGTACCGTATTATCCCATAAAACCATGTACTGTAATAATACAAATAACAATTTTATGGATTTTTATGGGTTCTGTAAGAAAGAACTAACTTTTTGTAAATTTTGTAGTCAAAAATTTGTAAACAGCTTGGATATTTTTTCCTTCTTCTTCCCCGAGGTACTCCAACAACATTGAACTATCAAATTCTTTGTTGAGGTACCCTGGATCAGCCCGGGAGAAGAAAATAAAAATTATTTGGTTCATTCTTACAATACCGTATTATCCCATAAAACCATGTACTGTAAAAATACAAATAACAATTTTATGGATTTTTATGGGTTCTGTAAGAAAGAACTAACTTTTTGTAAATTTTGTAATCAAAAATTTGTAAACAGCTTGGATATTTTTTCCTTCTTCTTCCCCGAGGTACTCCAACAACATTGAACAATCAAATTCTTTGTTGAGGTACCCCGGATCAGCCCGGGAGAAGAAAACAAAAATTATTTGGTTCATTCTTACAGTACCGTATTATCCCATAAAACCATGTACTGTAAAAATACAAATAACAATTTTATGGATTTTTATGGGTTCTGTAAGAAAGAACTAACTTTTTGTAAATTTTGTAATCAAAAATTTGTAAACAGCTTGGATATTTTTTCCTTCTTCTTCCCCGAGGTACTCCAACAACATTGAACTATCAAATTCTTTGTTGAGGTACCCCGGATCAGCCCGAGAGAAGAAAACAAAAATTATTTGGTTCATTCTTACAATACCGTATTATCCCATAAAACCATGTACTGTAAAAATACAAATAACAATTTTATGGATTTTTATGGGTTCTGTAAGAAAGAACTAACTTTTTGTAAATTTTGTAATCAAAAATTTGTAAACAGCTTGGATATTTTTTCCTTCTTCTTCCCCGAGGTACTCCAACGACATTGAACTATCAAATTCTTTGTTGAGGTACCCCGGATCAGCCCGGGAGAAGAAAACAAAAATTATTTGGTTCATTCTTACAATACCGTATTATCCCATAAAACCATGTACTGTAATAATACAAATAACAATTTTATGGATTTTTATGGGTTCTGTAAGAAAGAACTAACTTTTTGTAAATTTTGTAATAAAAAATTTGTAAAAAACTTGGATATTTTTTCCTTCTTCTTCCCCGAGGTACTCCAACAACGTTGAACTATCAAATTCTTCATTGAGGTCACCCGGATCAGCCCGGGAGAAGAAAACAAAAATTATTTGGTTCATTCTTACAGTACCGTATTATCCCATAAAACCATGTACTGTAATAATACAAATAACAATTTTATGGATTTTTATGGGTTCTGTAAGAAAGAACTAACTTTTTGTAAATTTTGTAGTCAAAAATTTGTAAACAGCTTGGATATTTTTTCCTTCTTCTTCCCCGAGGTACTCCAACAACATTGAACTATCAAATTCTTTGTTGAGGTACCCCGGATCAGCCCGGGAGAAGAAAATAAAAATTATTTGGTTCATTCTTACAATACCGTATTATCCCATAAAACCATGTACTGTAAAAATACAAATAACAATTTTATGGATTTTTATGGGTTCTGTAAGAAAGAACTAACTTTTTGTAAATTTTGTAATCAAAAATTTGTAAACAGCTTGGATATTTTTTCCTTCTTCTTCCCCGAGGTACTCCAACAACATTGAACAATCAAATTCTTTGTTGAGGTACCCCGGATCAGCCCGGGAGAAGAAAACAAAAATTATTTGGTTCATTCTTACAGTACCGTATTATCCCATAAAACCATGTACTGTAAAAATACAAATAACAATTTTATGGATTTTTATGGGTTCTGTAAGAAAGAACTAACTTTTTGTAAATTTTGTAATCAAAAATTTGTAAACAGCTTGGATATTTTTTCCTTCTTCTTCCCCGAGGTACTCCAACAACATTGAACTATCAAATTCTTTGTTGAGGTACCCCGGATCAGCCCGAGAGAAGAAAACAAAAATTATTTGGTTCATTCTTACAATACCGTATTATCCCATAAAACCATGTACTGTAAAAATACAAATAACAATTTTATGGATTTTTATGGGTTCTGTAAGAAAGAACTAACTTTTTGTAAATTTTGTAATCAAAAATTTGTAAACAGCTTGGATATTTTTTCCTTCTTCTTCCCCGAGGTACTCCAACGACATTGAACTATCAAATTCTTTGTTGAGGTACCCCGGATCAGCCCGGGAGAAGAAAACAAAAATTATTTGGTTCATTCTTACAATACCGTATTATCCCATAAAACCATGTACTGTAAAAATACAAATAACAATTTTATGGATTTTTATGGGTTCTGTAAGAAAGAACTAACTTTTTGTAAATTTTGTAATCAAAAATTTGTAAACAGCTTGGATATTTTTTCCTTCTTCTTCCCCGAGGTACTCCAACAACATTGAACTATCAAATTCTTCATTGAGGTAACCCGGATCAGCCCGGGAGAAGAAAACAAAAATTATTTGGTTCATTCTTACTCAACAAAGAATTTGATAGTTCAATGTTGTTGGAGTACCTCGGGGAAGAAGAAGGAAAAAATATCCAAGCTGTTTACAAATTTTTGACTACAAAATTTACAAAAAGTTAGTTCTTTCTTACAGAACCCATAAAAATCCATAAAATTGTTATTTGTATTATTACAGTACATGGTTTTATGGGATAATACGGTACTGTAAGAATGAACCAAATAATTTTTGTTTTCTTCTCCCGGGCTGATCCGGGGTACCTCAACAAAGAATTTGATAGTTCAATGTTGTTGGAGTACCTCGGGGAAGAAGAAGGAAAAAATATCGAAGCTGTTTACAAATTTTTGACTACAAAATTTACAAAAAGTTAGTTCTTTCTTACAGAACCCATAAAAATCCATAAAATTGTTATTTGTACTTTTACAGTACATGGTTTTATGGGATAATACGGTATTGTAAGAATGAACCAAATAATTTTTGTTTTCTTCTCCCGGGCTGATCCGGGGTACCTCAACTAAGAATTTGATAGTTCAATGTTGTTGGAGTACCTCGGGGAAGAAGAAGGAAAAAATATCCAAGCTGTTTACAAATTTTTGACTACAAAATTTACAAAAAGTTAGTTCTTTCTTACAGAACCCATAAAAATCCATAAAATTGTTATTTGTATTATTACAGTACATGGTTTTATGGGATAATACGGTACTGTAAGAATGAACCAAATAATTTTTGTTTTCTTCTCCCGGGCTGATCCGGTGTACCTCAACAAAGAATTTGATAGTTCAATGTTGTTGGAGTACCTCGGGGAAGAAGAAGGAAAAAATATCCAAGCTGTTTACAAATTTTTGATTACAAAATTTACAAAAAGTTAGTTCTTTCTTACAGAACCCATAAAAATCCATAAAATTGTTATTTGTATTTTTACAGTACATGGTTTTATGGGATAATACGGTATTGTAAGAATGAACCAAATAATTTTTATTTTCTTCTCCCGGGCTGATCCGGGGTACCTCAACAAAGAATTTGATAGTTCAATGTTGTTGGAGTACCTCGGGGAAGAAGAAGGAAAAAATATCCAAGCTGTTTACAAATTTTTGACTACAAAATTTACAAAAAGTTAGTTCTTTCTTACAGAACCCATAAAAATCCATAAAATTGTTATTTGTATTATTACAGTACATGGTTTTATGGGATAATACGGTATTGTAAGAATGAACCAAATAATTTTTATTTTCTTCTCCCGGGCTGATCCGGGGTACCTCAACAAAGAATTTGATAGTTCAATGTTGTTGGAGTACCTCGGGGAAGAAGAAGGAAAAAATATCCAAGTTTTTTACAAATTTTTTATTACAAAATTTACAAAAAGTTAGTTCTTTCTTACAGAACCCATAAAAATATGCAAATTTCAATTTACCGCCATAATGAAATTTTTAAAGCCCTTAAAACAGTGATTTAGGCCACATTTTTAGATGCGTGTACGATTTTGAACAACTTCAACGTTTGTGACCTATTGATTCTTGATCAGCAAGTCCACTCGCATGACATTTATCGCGAAAAAAATATTTCATATGCAAATTTCAATTTACCGCCATAATGAATTTTTTAAAGCCCCAAAATCTAGTTTTTTTGTCACATTTTTAGATGCGTGTACGATTTTGAACATTTTCAACGTTTGTGACCAATTGATTCCTGTTCAGCAAGTCCACTTGCATGACATTTATCGCGAAAAAAATATTTCATATGCAAATTTCAATTTACCGCCATAATGAATTTTTTAAAGCCCTTAAAACAGTGATTTAGGCCACATTTTTAGATGCGTGTACGATTTTGAACAACTTCAACGTTTGTGACCTATTGATTCTTGTTCAGCAAGTCCACTTGCATGACATTTATCGCGAAAAAAATATTTCATATGCAAATTTCAATTTACCGCCATAATGAAATTTTTAAAGCCCTTAAAACAGTGATTTAGGCCACATTTTTAGATGCGTGTACGATTTTGAACATTTTCAACGTTTGTGACCTATTGATTCTTGTTCAGCAAGTCCACTTGCATGACATTTATCGCGAAAAAAATATTTCATATGCAAATTTCAATTTACCGCCATAATGAAATTTATAAAGCCCCAAAATTCAGTTTTTTTGTCACATTTTTAGATGCGTGTACGATTTTGAACAACTTCAACGTTTGTGACCTATTGATTCTTGTTCAGCAAGTCCACTTGCATGACATTTATCGCGAAAAAAATATTTCATATGCAAATTTCAATTTACCGCCATAATGAATTTTTTAAAGCCCCAAAATCTAGTTTTTTTGTCACATTTTTAGATGCGTGTACGATTTTGAACAACTTCAACGTTTGTGACCTATTGATTCTTGATCAGCAAGTCCACTCGCATGACATTTATCGCGAAAAAAATATTTCATATGCAAATTTCAATTTACCGCCATAATGAATTTTTTAAAGCCCTTAAAACAGTGTTTTAGGTCACATTTTTAGATGCGTGTACGATTTTGAACAACTTCAACGTTTGTGACCTATTGATTCTTGTTCAGCAAGTCCACTTGCATGACATTTATCGCGAAAAAAATATTTCATATGCAAATTTCAATTTACCGCCATAATGAATTTTTTAAAGCCCTTAAAACAGTGTTTTAGGTCACATTTTTAGATGCGTGTACGATTTTGAACAACTTCAAGGTTTGTGACCTATTGATTCTTGTTCAGCAAGTCCACTTGCATGACATTTATCGCGAAAAAAATATTTCATATGCAAATTTCAATTTACCGCCATAATGAATTTTTTAAAGCCCTTAAAACAGTGTTTTAGGTCACATTTTTAGATGCGTGTACGATTTTGAACAACTTCAACGTTTGTGACCTATTGATTCTTGTTCAGCAAGTCCACTTGCATGACATTTATCGCGAAAAAAATATTTCATATGCAAATTTCAATTTACCGCCATAATGAATTTTTTAAAGCCCAAAATCTAGTTTTTTTGTCACATTTTTAGATGCGTGTACGATTTTGAACAACTTCAACGTTTGTGACCTATTGATTCTTGTTCAGCAAGTCCACTTGCATGACATTTTTTTTTTTGAAGCGATGCTCTCATAAATTTGCTTCAAATTTTCACCATAACTTCTTTGAGGTGTCTAGCAGGCATGTACGGGAGGTTTTTTAAAAATATGCATTAGTTCTGTTTTTACAGACCTAAATATGACCAAAATCGACAAAAAATGGGTAAAAACTTAAAAAACGTCATTTTTTAAATTCGACATTTAGGGGAAAAGATCCCGTAATTTTGATCCCCTGTAGTAAAAGAGTGATTTCAGTAAAATTTCAACAGTATACGATTAATAGTGGCTTCAAAAAATAGCTTAAAGTTTTAAGGTTACGGTAGCTCCTCTACTATTTTCGTGGTAAGAAACACATTTTCAGCGTGGCGTGGTCGTAAATTTCAATTCCTCTCCTTCCACCTTAACCATAGATCAAAGCTGGGTGACACTTTGGCGGAACCCTTTTCCCCCTCCCATTATCACATGATTTCTGGAAAATCTCTTTTCACAAAAACTAAAAATCTTGTTTTGTTGTAACTTTGAACAAAAAAATGAAAAAAAATGTTATCGCTTCTTAAAAAAATATTTTGTTTTCTTTGACTTTCGTTAGTCTTTTTCGTGCGAGTTATGTTTTCTTCTATTCATAATTTCTGTCTAGACGAATAAAGGTTATGCCTAAAAACAAAGCTTTCTTCAATTGCAGAAAGGAAGAAGATGTTCTGTTTTTTAATCTTTTTTCAAATATTTTTGTACATTGATGTAAACTATGTTCGCCGATTATCAATAATTTGAATATTTTGATAATCCTAAAGTAAATTTCTATTCAATCGAACGAAAACTTTAAATCAGTTGTGCTTTAAAAAAAATCAAATTCAATAATCAAATGAATCCGCAAGAATCCATTCCAAAGAAAAATTATTTGTCTCTTATTAACAGATTTGTTAAAATATATTAAAAAAGGTAAAATCATGATTCTCTTCAATTTTATTTATTTGCAAATTCGTTTTCTGTTTCATACGATTTACAAATAATAAGCACTAATTTTTTTTGATTACAAAATATTCAAAACATTTAACATTTATTTCACAAATAAATATAAAATTAAAGTTATGCAAAAAGTTGAGAAAAAACAGCAATTTCGTCGTTAAAATGGAAGCTTTTAGTTTTGTTGTATTTCATCACTTCTTTACAAAAAGCTTTAAAATTAAAAATATGTTTTTGTTTGTATGGAAAAACGTTGTTTTTCATTTTGGATTTTTGAATGTATATTATTGTGCTTAAAAAATATCAGCTGCAGTGAGTTTTATATTTTTTATTTATTTATTTATTTAGTAATGAATCAACAAAGGATCAAGAGTGAGAAAACCTTTTTTTCTTTGGCTGTGACATTACTCTTAATAAATTTAAATGTTCTAAGATTATGGAAAAAAGAATGACAGTTTTTGAAATTAACAAAACATTCAAAATACAGAAAAGGAAAGACATTATTTTGATCGACGAAAGAAAGAAAAAAATCAAAAATTTGATGAAAAAACTGCTTCTTTTGCCCAAAAAATTTTTAAGAATGCCTTAAAATTCTACTTTTTTCGGTGAAAACGTATATCAATTTTAAGTGTTATTTTAAAAGCATGAGGAAGTGTATAAAAATCAATTTTGATTATTCTTGTGCGGAAATTGTGGTTTTCATTAAATTTTTGTATAGCCAAAGAATGAGCACAACGTTGCAGAAAAGCTGATTATTAGAAAAATTAAAAAACGTTTTTGAAATTTTTACAATTGATGAGAACAAAAAAATTATAGAAGGAACAACTACAACTGCTATTATGCCCGTGGCCCCAGATTTGTTAATAACAAAATATTAAAAAACTAAAGTGAGAAAATATTACACAAAAAAGTGATGCTACTCACAAAACATCATTTTTTTCTCCAATTTTCGTTTGCTGTTTTTTTTTTCATTTTCAAATTTCTTTTTACAAAACGTAATTCTAAATTATTAAAAAAATGTTTCACAACGGTGTTGCTTTTTTTACTGCTAAAAGGAAGAAACTGCCAGACCTTTTTTCCATTGATTTTTGTTTAAACGAATGTCAAAAGTGTGTTGAGTTATTTGAATATTTTTTTATTCCCGAAACAGATGATTCTTTGTCGTAAAATATCTTTAAAAAAACTTTAATCAATAAGGTTTTTTAAAAACTTTGAAGCCAAAAATGTGTCGAACAAACAGAACATTAATAAAAAATTGATTCTGTTTATAATTCTGTTTCTTAAAAAAAATCTTAAATAAGAAAAACTTTGGAGCCCTGAAATGAAAATGAAAAAAATCGAAAATAGGTCAAGTGGTTTTTCTTTTGCACTTTTTCTATTGTTTTACCAAATTTTTTTTGCAAAGGTCAAAACGTTTTTCTATTGTTTTTTTGCTGTAAAAAAGCATACAAATTTAAATATCTCAGCTTCTAGGTTATTAAATGCTAAAAATTTAAGTAAATCTTTTTTATTTTACACAACAAATGGGTAGGAAAAACAAGAATAAAAAAAGATACTCTAGAAATTGAGAGAGATCTGAAACGCTCGTCTTTGCAAAAAAAATAATAGAAAAAAAGATTTTAAACGCATTTGACCTTTTGGCACGCGTTCGTTTACTTTCATTTTTCTATTGTTCCGGGCTGCCTTGAAAAGCGATCAAAAAAATAAATTAAATAATGCAGATTCCACATTTTGAATTTGGAATTTGTGCGAGATCTTGCTTTTCTAATGATTCTAATAAATCCGAAAATTAACACTTGTTAACGGTAAAATATTCAAAAAACTAAAAAGAACACTTTTGACTTTTTTAAATTCGATGAGAAAAAAATGGGCGAATCAAAAATTAAATTTTGAGAAAAAAACCTACGTTATTATTAAAAAAAACATCCGAGAATTTAATTGTAAATCTTTGATAATATCGTAAAAGATCATCAAAAAACTTTTCCATTTAAGAAAAGCACTCATATTTTTTTTTAAAAACTGCTTTTTCAACCCGATAAAATAGACCTATGTGAGTCAACGTACCACTAAAAAAATGTATGAGGACATCTTTATTTCTAAAAAAAAATTAAAGGGAGCGTACCAGATAGAATAAGTTTTATTTTTTCAACACACGTCCTCCCACCCCGAAAGCTCTCTACTAATCGAGTAAAAAAATTTTTTTTTTCAAAATTTTATTCGAGTAGTAGAGAGCTTTCGGGGTGGGAGGACGTGTGTTAAAAAAATAAAACTTATTCTATCTGGTACGCTCCCTTTAATAATATTTTATTGTGCATTTTCTTTTTATTTATAAAAAATTCAAAGCTAATTCATCCAAAAAAATTGTAAAACGAATTCATTCAAAAATTTATTCATCTTTTTTATATTTTTCTTTTTAAAAAAAGCAGTTGCTCTATTTTTAGTGCCTCACTTTTTTTTCGTTTAATCAATCAGGCAGGAAGCAGATATATGTTTTTATTTCTTCGATGTCTACTTTTTTAAAAGAGAGAAAAAATGCGGCATTAAAAAAAGCGAATCAATTTTTAGCAGTTGCTTCTTTTTTAAAACATCATTCCTTTTATTTTTGACTTTTTTTCAAAAGAAAATAGAAAATATACATTCAATTAAAAGTATGCGTGAAATTTCTTTTGTATATTTTTATAATTTATTGCATAAAAAGTCAATAACAGAAAATTGAGACAAAAAGATAAACAAATAAAACAAAATACATTATTAAATTTCACCTTGATAATATCCTTAATGTCAATAAGATTTGATTGATCATTATCACTGGCACTATCATTGAACATAAATTTTAAAGCTGCAATACCTGAAATTTCAATATTTATTAAACATCGATCCATGCAAACTCTGAAAACGTTGCATTCATTGCAATGATGTTTTGTGAGTAGCATCACTTTTTTGTGTAATATTTTCTCACTTTAGTTTTTTAATATTTTGTTATTAACAAATCTGGGGCCACGGGCATAATAGCAGTTGTAGTTGTTCCTTCTATAATTTTTTTGTTCTCATCAATTGTAAAAATTTCAAAAACGTTTTTTAATTTTTCTAATAATCAGCTTTTCTGCAACGTTGTGCTCATTCTTTGGCTATACAAAAATTTAATGAAAACCACAATTTCCGCACAAGAATAATCAAAATTGATTTTTATACACTTCCTCATGCTTTTAAAATAACACTTAAAATTGATATACGTTTTCACCGAAAAAAGTAGAATTTTAAGGCATTCTTAAAAATTTTTTGGGCAAAAGAAGCAGTTTTTTCATCAAATTTTTGATTTTTTTCTTTCTTTCGTCGATCAAAATAATGTCTTTCCTTTTCTGTATTTTGAATGTTTTGTTAATTTCAAAAACTGTCATTCTTTTTTCCATAATCTTAGAACATTTAAATTTATTAAGAGTAATGTCACAGCCAAAGAAAAAAAGGTTTTCTCACTCTTGATCCTTTGTTGATTCATTACTAAATAAATAAATAAATAAAAAATATAAAACTCACTGCAGCTGATATTTTTTAAGCACAATAATATACATTCAAAAATCCAAAATGAAAAACAACGTTTTTCCATACAAACAAAAACATATTTTTAATTTTAAAGCTTTTTGTAAAGAAGTGATGAAATACAACAAAACTAAAAGCTTCCATTTTAACGACGAAATTGCTGTTTTTTCTCAACTTTTTGCATAACTTTAATTTTATATTTATTTGTGAAATAAATGTTAAATGTTTTGAATATTTTGTAATCAAAAAAAATTAGTGCTTATTATTTGTAAATCGTATGAAACAGAAAACGAATTTGCAAATAAATAAAATTGAAGAGAATCATGATTTTACCTTTTTTAATATATTTTAACAAATCTGTTAATAAGAGACAAATAATTTTTCTTTGGAATGGATTCTTGCGGATTCATTTGATTATTGAATTTGATTTTTTTTAAAGCACAACTGATTTAAAGTTTTCGTTCGATTGAATAGAAATTTACTTTAGGATTATCAAAATATTCAAATTATTGATAATCGGCGAACATAGTTTACATCAATGTACAAAAATATTTGAAAAAAGATTAAAAAACAGAACATCTTCTTCCTTTCTGCAATTGAAGAAAGCTTTGTTTTTAGGCATAACCTTTATTCGTCTAGACAGAAATTATGAATAGAAGAAAACATAACTCGCACGAAAAAGACTAACGAAAGTCAAAGAAAACAAAATATTTTTTTAAGAAGCGATAACATTTTTTTTCATTTTTTTGTTCAAAGTTACAACAAAACAAGATTTTTAGTTTTTGTGAAAAGAGATTTTCCAGAAATCATGTGATAATGGGAGGGGGAAAAGGGTTCCGCCAAAGTGTCACCCAGCTTTGATCTATGGTTAAGGTGGAAGGAGAGGAATTGAAATTTACGACCACGCCACGCTGAAAATGTGTTTCTTACCACGAAAATAGTAGAGGAGCTACCGTAACCTTAAAACTTTAAGCTATTTTTTGAAGCCACTATTAATCGTATACTGTTGAAATTTTACTGAAATCACTCTTTTACTACAGGGGATCAAAATTACGGGATCTTTTCCCCTAAATGTCGAATTTAAAAAATGACGTTTTTTAAGTTTTTACCCATTTTTTGTCGATTTTGGTCATATTTAGGTCTGTAAAAACAGAACTAATGCATATTTTTAAAAAACCTCCCGTACATGCCTGCTAGACACCTCAAAGAAGTTATGGTGAAAATTTGAAGCAAATTTATGAGAGCATCGCTTCAAAAAAACGTTTTGTCCACACTTTTCCCAGCGTGGACCACGTGATTTCCGGACTAACATGAAATTATTGATTATTCCTTTTAACATTTCTTATTAGTAACAAATACTTAAAGTGTAAGCGCCCGTTAAAATTTTTAAACATTCTTTTTTTTTGTTAATCACATTGCAAAAAATAAATATTTAACGCATCGAACCTCTTCTTTTTGAATAATGAATGCTGTTCGATTTATGTATTCTAAACACATTTAAACATTTTTAATTTCATAAAAAAGGAAGGTTTAATTTCATAATTGCAAAATATTCAAAACGAAAAAAAGTGGCGAATTGATTGAAACTAAAACGGAGACGAAACTTTCTGCTCATTTTTTGCATCGACTGAAAAATCGTTCAAAATCTTGTGAAACAATTTTTTTTTAATATTTTGTAAATAACAAATTTCATCATTCTTAAGCAGCATAAATAAAAAACTGAGAAAGGTTGTGTTTTGACAAGTTATTTTTTTTGTGAAAAAATGCTTTCTTTTTGCAAGATTTCAACACATTCTTTTGTCTTTTCTTTCTTCAAAGTTGCAACAAAATTAGATATTAATTTTTGCAGAAATTTATAATGGTTTTTTGTAACATTGAATTCCTAATTATTAGCAGACGCATCAATGTTTAATAAAATGCCTAAGTGATCATTATCCTATTTTTATATATCATTTTGCGTTAATAAAGTTGTAAAAAGTTTTTATTATTTTAGTATTGAAATTTAACTATTTTTAAAAATTACTATTGACTTAAAAATTTTTTTTCAAGTTCTAAAATTAAGTAACCTTGATTATTGTTTACAAATTAAGAAATATTAAGCGGTGTTAAAATAAATGAATGAAATTGTTAATCATAAAATATTCAAAATGATAAAAGAAGAAGATTTTTCGAGGTATCTAAAATGGTGGAAATAAAAGGCACTTTTTTAAACATCATTTTCTTTTAAATTTGATGCAAAATTGATTCATTTGTCGAGTGTTTTTTCCAAACACAAACTAATCTTTGATGCATCTTCAAAAAAATGTTGAAACATTGCGAAACAAATCGGGCGACAACTGCATATTTCAGGTGTTGCTCATTTTTTGTTTTCATTGCTTTAAGAAATGTCAAAATGCATAGTTTTAGGTTTTTGAATATTTTGTAGCAAAACGAAGTCTCTTCTTTGTTATATTTGTGTCGATAATTTATAATAAACCAGAATCTTTTACAAATTTCATAATCTAGAAGTTTAATTATGATGCATTTTTAATTAAATTTTTGAGGTATATTTATAAACAAAACTTAGATTAAATATTTTTGTTTTATGCTTATACATACTTATCAGCAAAGGATTGGATTTTTTAAAATAACATTAAAGTGCCAAAAATGAAACACAAAATAATTGTTGTCACGTCTGTGAAGATGAAACGTCACAAAAACTAAAAAATTTTTGTTACCAGCAAAATTTTATCTTGTTTCTCAAATTTTTTGATATTTAAAATATTTGAACGTTTTTTCAGGTTTTTTGAATATTTTTTTGATATTTAAAATATTTGAACGTTTTTTCAGGTTTTTTGAATAAGATATATTTAAAATATTTAAAAATCTAATAAAACTGTTTTTTTGGCTTTGATTAGTGAATCTGGCTAACTATCAGCAGCAAATATTTTCAGAGGCCAGACTGTTCTGGATCTTTTTAAAATAATAATTGATTTTCGGTTGACATGAGTCATTATCATTTATTTTGTCTTGGGTTTGGATGATTATCAATGTTTTTTATTTTCTTATTATAAAAAAAGAAACGCCTAATTTAATTAAATTATAAAATATTCATAAAAATTAAACTCTTTTTCCTTTTTTTGAAATCAAAGTAAAAAATAAATTCAAAATAAAAATGGGCGATTTTTTCCTTTCAACATTTAAAGTTAGGCACTGCTCAATGGAGAAATTATTGAGACAAAAAGACGCAATATAAACTACACAATATAAATTTTAAGGGGAAGGCGCATCGCCTGTAGTTTTTTTGATGCGAAGTCGATTGCATTTCTTGACGCGAAAACACCGTCATTGGAGCTTGTTTTTTTTGTTTACTGCATCTCCAAAAAAGAATAAAAAAGCAGCTCCAATAAGTCCCTGGTTTTTTGTAAAAAAAAGTTTATAGGCGTCTCATCCTTTAAAAAATTGAACTAAAAAATATTTGTTTATTCCTTTTGATACTTTAAAGGGGCTCTTTTTCGAACCAAACAAACGTTTTTAAAGGACGAGACCCATCGTGAATAAACTTTTTAAACGCAACTTTGATTGCAATTTCTCGACGCGAAAACACCTTCATTGGAGCTGCTTTTTTTCTTCACTGCAGCTGCAAAAAAAAAAGAAAAAAGCAGCTCTAATGAGTCCCTGATTTTTGTAAAAAAAGTTTATTCACGATGGATCTCCTCCTTTAATAAACAAATGGTTGACAAAACAAATACAATTTTTGATGCTTCGTGATGAAATTTTGCAGAGATAAAACGACGACAAAATTAGTCTTTTCCCATATTTTTTTCATCGCATTAAGAAATTTTAAAAGCTTTTTTCAAGTTTTTTGAATATTTTGCAATTAAAAGCTTTAACCGTTTTTATGGATCCTTAAAATCCTAGATTTTTTACAACTTTCAAAATAATTTTAGCTATAAAGTTTCAAATTTTGCAATTTTAATAAAATTTGTAAAAATCTTTTGCATAATCGAATTGATTAAAAAATTATTAAAAAAACATAATTTACACAACAACTAAAATTAAAAAATGAAAGTAAAACTAAAATCAACAACAAATAATTTTCAATAAGCATCGAAAAAACATGATGAAATATTGCAAAATAAAATGGATGCTTTTTAATATGCAGTCGTATTAATTCTTTCTGTTTCATATTTTTTCGGTCTCATCGACTTTTATTTCGCAAAATCATTGTTACAAACGCGTTTATTTTTTTTTAATATTTTGTAATTCAAAAATTGTAGTTGTTTCATTTTTCAATCTAAGTAAATCACTTTGTTAATTAAAAAAGAAAAAAATGCTTAATGTTTGTAAATTCATTAATTAATAAAAAATTTTTGAAATAAGTTTAACGAATCTGATAATTTGGGAAACAAAAAAGCAAAAAGCCTATCATTATATTTTAAATTAAAAATATTTTGCTAAAAGCGAGTGATTGAAAAATTATCACCAAATTTTTTTTCGTAAATAAAATACACTATCTTCAGCTTTTCAGTTTTTGTGAAAAAGTGACGCAATATTGCAAATACAATTTTCTCAAAGAAAATTGCTTTTTTTCTTTACTTTTTTGATCATTTTATTTA
This sequence comes from Panagrolaimus sp. LJ2414, assembly GCA_024447195.1. Classification (NCBI taxonomy): domain Eukaryota; kingdom Metazoa; phylum Nematoda; class Chromadorea; order Rhabditida; family Panagrolaimidae; genus Panagrolaimus; species Panagrolaimus sp. LJ2414. The sequence continues at coordinate 322,606 of JAMRXY010000059.1, read as the reverse complement.
TTTGTTTGTGAAATAAGCGTCAAATGTTTTGAATATTTTGTAATTCAAAAAAATGTGGTGATTATTAATTGTAAATTGTGATAACAAAAATTTTATTTATGCAGAAAATGCCGTTGAAAATTCCAGTTGCGGGCAATAGTAATATGCAAACACCCTTTTTTCAGCTTTAAGCTGGTTTAAAAAAAGAGAAATTTTGCAAAACACAATTGACATTTCTCCAAAGAAAAATGATTTTTTCTTTTTTTTTGTTTTATATTATTTTACGAGTTTGAGTAAAAATTCAGAAAAGGCTTTTTTATTAAAAACAAAACAGAATCCAAATGGTAGAAAAGTGGAACACAATAATGGATTATTTTTTCCTTTTTTTGGGATACATAACGAAAATAGATTTAAATGAATTTTATTCCACCAAAAAACCCTGATTGTCAGGTTCGCGGCAATCAGGGTTTTTCCAAAAAATCAGAGATCAAAACAGAAAGCCTTCTTCGTTAAAAATTTTTTTGATTGGAGTATAATTTTTGATATCTACTGAATTGAGTATGATCAAAACCAGGAAAACGGATGTATGGAATTTTTTTTTGAGGAAATTTGATAATTTTGTCAATCAAAGAAACAATCAATCTTTTGTTAACAGCTGAAAGTGGAGATTCGAAATCGTAAATCAGAGTTACGCAAATTCTGTCATTCTTCTAAAAAATATTATTATTTTTAAAGAAAACTTGAAAATTTTACCATAAGAAAATCTGAGAATGATTCCATATCAAAAGTTTCAGGAAGTTCACGCAATGCAAGTTTATGCAAATTTTTTGATTGTGAAAAAATTTCACACAACTTCTTGACAGTACTGGTTTTGAACATGGACTTATTTTTAGAACAGCTTCTATAAATATGGAATTAGGTATCGACGGATAAATGAATTTTATCAAAAAACCTACGCTCGAAATGCTACCAATTGTGAAAGATTCTCCAAAAGTTTGTCAAAAGTAACTGTAGAACCATCGGCGTTTTTTATAATATTATTTCCGTCAAGATACAAAAATTTCAAAGTATCCGCAGAGGTTAATTTTTGATATTCTTGATATGTAAATTTTTGATTTTTAATTTTTATCACTCGAAAATTATAATTTGAAATTTTTGTTAAAAATGACGAAATCGTTGTTGGAGAAGAGAAACGACAAATGCAAAATTCATTAAATAACCATAACTTTGAAAACTTTTTATCGTTTAATTCAATCACTTTTCCATCAGCTTCCCATTCGCCAACATGCATCAAACGAGAAACCGGGTAAATTGGTTTTTTGAGATAAAAATATTTGCATGTTTGAATAAGTTTTTTCCAAGCTTTTCCATGTTCAAATGTTTGTAAATCTTTAAACATTGTTATCATGGGATACGGTAAAGCAAATGCTTGATGACGTGGATTTTGAAAGGTATATTTTGAGTTTGATTTTCTACAAAAAGGATATTTGGCTGCCATACGAATACTTTTGGCATCCATTTTATTTTAACTTGAACTTGTTAAAGAATCCTGAAAGTGGTAAGTGTTAAACAAAACAAAGAAAAAAGTAAGAAATATCAAAAATGGTTTTTTTTAATTAATAAACACTTTTGTGGATATATCCTAGAATTGGGCTGTGTAATGAGTTTTGTTCCTTTTTCAGCTTGTTGAAATTTTAAGAATTAACAAACATTTTACTCCTTTGTAAAAAAAATAGAAAAATGTGAGGCAATCGTTGGCAAAAAAAAAAAATGACTTTTATTATCAAAATTGACATTTTCGATAATAAAAGTCAAAACATCAGGTTATACTAAAAATACGTTAAAACCAATTAAAATAAATATCAGAATCGAATTCCCCATCCATGAAAACCTATAAAACCCGAAAATTAGGCGCTTAAATGAAAAAAAAGTTTTTTTGTATTTTTGAGGTTAAACGATAAATACTGATCCAGTTGATGTCCTGGATGTCTTAAATTGTTGATAATGACCCAATTAATATTGCCGATGCACTCTTTTACGTCCAGGATCAAAAAAATTTGAATTTGGCGCGGTTTGGCAAAATGTCCCAGAATGCCAAGATTTTTGGTGCAAAATGTACTCCCCTTTGTTAATGATATTCCTACAAAATATGAGCTCCTGGAACCTTTTCCCCTCGATTTACCATCAAAAAAGGTGTCAAGATTATAATTGGACCACCCTGTAGTTTTTCTTAAAAACTCTTGACAAAAAACTGTATCAAAAATGATCCCAATTTCGCCCACAACCACCACAGAATAAGAAATTATGTAAAAATTGCCGAGATTTAGACAGTACTAATGCAAAAAATAAATGGATATTTTTCAATTTTGGCACAAGAGTTGTTGCCATCCACAACCAACACCACTCTATTTTTCTAAGGTCAATCAATGATGAATGAATTATGGCATGCCATGCCATGCCAAACCAAATGAAAACAAAATAATTTATGTTAGGCCACACTATATTGAAAATGACCTCCAAGAAACAAAAGGCACCTGAAAAAACACAAACTATAAAATATTGTTTATATGTAAATGACTATGTATTTAGTGAATTATGCCATGCCCGCATTAATGAAAAATCAAATCAATCAATCATCAAGCTTTCAAAGTATGCCAAATTTTTGTATTTATAATGATTGTTTTTTAAATTGCAAATACAAATAAACTCGATTATTTTTCTCAACGCAGAATAATCATTGATGCAAAAAAGTGATGAAACAATCGCAACAAATCGAACAACAATTTTATTTTATTATTGCTCTTTTTTTCGCATTGGCTTTAAAATTGTCAAAATTGTTTAGGTTTTTGAATATTTTGTAATGAAATTAAAGGGTTTTTTTTTCATATTTTTACTGATGATAAAAAAACCAAGATCTCTCGCAATCGTCAAAACAGAAATAGTTCGACATTTTTTATTTAATTTTCTAAAGTTTATTGTTAAGTAAAACATTGATTAATTATTTTATAGTTTTGAGTTTTTTTACTAAATTTAGAAAATGAATGTTTTTTAGTGAATATGAAAGTGGACTATTTTATGGCTTTGCAGCTTTCGTAAAAAAGTGATGAAATATTAAAATACTAAAATCGTTGTTTCTCAAAGAAAATTTTTGTTTCGTATATTTTTAGCACAAATGTCTTTTTCGTTTTTATTTCAATGATTTTTTTCCAAAGGTTTTGAATATTTAGAAAAATAGACAAATCAGAAAATCATTATTAGTAAATCTTAAGAGTTTAAACTATAGTTATGCAAAGAATACAACCTTATACAACATGGTCACCTTCATTTATTAATAAATTTTGAAATTTCTGTCCACTTCAAAAAGATTATTTAATTTGAAAGAACGATAACATCGAGTGTTTCTAAAAAAGGACACCAAAAAAATCTAAGATGCATTTTTACAGGGGACTCTTCAGCTGTTGAACAGAAGAAAATTAATTATGTTTTTTTTGCAAAAAACCAACAATTTTACAAATAAAATCACAACTTTTAGCTTTCCAGCTTTTGTAAAAAAGTGATGAAATATTGCAAAACTAAAACCGTAAAAAAAACTGATATATCAGGGTGTTCCATAAGTTCTGTCCCCTCGGTTTTTCCTTCGGCAAATCTGTTTGAGGGCTTCAAAAAATCTGAAATTTTGCATGGAGGTAGCCTAATAGCTTATAAAAACGATGTAACAATGATTTTTATGATATCTTGAATTTTCATGGAAATCTGGGGGATTTTCGTGGTGAGATCCGGAATTTTTGAGGTCATCGTGGAACAAGCTGTGGTAAAAATCGATTATAAGTGTTTTTTAGGTAAAAATGGTCTGCGGGGATGGCCAAGACATTGATCTAACAGAATTTAAGAGTTTTGGAATTTTCTGGAATTTTTAGGAATTTTCGTGGAATTTTTAATGTCGGGATACTTTAACTCAACGAAATTGAAAGCTTTTTAACGAAATTTTTTCTGGAACGATGTAATTTGATTGAAAATGGTAAAAAATCATTATTCTATAATTATTAAACAAAATAGTATCAATCAGAAGACACAAAAACATTTTTACACATTTTTTAATCTTCTTGAAAAGGTTACGGTAGGTTGACTCCCTTCAGATGCTTCCAAATCGCCAAATTTGCATAATTATGCAAAAATCTTTTAAAGGACACTTCAACACACTCCCTGACATCGATTCTAATCAAAAAAATCAAAAAATAAAATTTTGACTTTTTTCGACTTTTTCACGTACTCCCCCACGTGGGCAATTTTGGATGTGTTTACTTTAAAATTTATTGAGATTTATGAGTGAAAGTTGTTACCGAACATTTCCGAAGAATGCTGCATCAAAAAATTTAAAAAAAACTGAAAAATAATTTTTCAGGTATTAGAATTACAAGGAAACCGTTACAACTATAACAACCATTTTTAATCGTGATATAGGGTTATTCAAAAAGCATTTTCGATTTTTTTTCCGCGTAGAACATTTTGACAACTGAAAACTCATTTGGATATTAAACTATAGCATTTTTTGCCGCATACCATTCCTTTTTTTCGACCAAACCTTTTTTTCTTTAGAGCAAAAAACGCAACATTTTCCATCGCTTTTTCTTATATTTTTGAGACAAAAAATACAATTTTGTTCATTTATTGCTGTAAACATTATTCGCATCATTTACTCCATTTTTGGGTAAAAACTTTGTCGTTTTTTTTAAATATTTTATAAACTTTTAACATTGTAATAAATTTATGAAATTACTAAAAATGTCAACTAAGGGATAATTAAGTTCAATAGAGATTTTTTAAGATTAGATTAGATTTTCAGATTTTGGGGCTTTAAAAAATTCATTATGGCGGTAAATTGAAATTTGCATATGAAATATTTTTTTCGCGATAAATGTCATGCAAGTGGACTTGCTGAACAAGAATCAATAGGTCACAAATGTTGAAGTTGTTCAAAATCGTACACGCATCTAAAAATGTTACCTAAAACACTGTTTTAAGGGCTTTAAAAAATTCATTATGGCGGTAAATTGAAATTTGCATATGAAATATTTTTTTCGCGATAAATGTCATGCAAGTGGACTTGCAGAACAAGAATCAATAGGTCACAAACGTTGAAGTTGTTCAAAATCGTACACGCATCTAAAAATGTGACCTAAAACACTGTTTTAAGGGCTTTAAAAAATTCATTATGGCGGTAAATTGAAATTTGCATATGAAATATTTTTTTCGCGATAAATGTCATGCAAGCGGACTTGCTGAACAAGAATCAATAGGTCACAAACGTTGAAGTTGTTCAAAATCGCACACGCATCTAAAAATGTTACCTAAAACACTGTTTTAAGGGCTTTAAAAAATTCATTATGGCGGTAAATTGAAATTTGCATATGAAATATTTTTTTCGCGATAAATGTCATGCAAGTGGACTTGCTGAACAAGGATCAATAGGTCACAATCGTTGAAGTTGTTCAAAATCGTACACGCATCTAAAAATGTGACAAAAAAACTAGATTTTGGGGCTTTAAAAAATTCATTATGGCGGTAACTTGAAATTTGCATATGAAATATTTTTTTCGCGATAAATGTCATGCAAGTGGACTTGCTGAACAAGAATCAATAGGTCACAAACGTTGAAGTTGTTCAAAATCGTACACGCATCTAAAAATGTTACCTAAAACACTGTTTTAAGGGCTTTAAAAAATTCATTATGGCGGTAAATTGAAATTTGCATATGAAATATTTTTTTCGCGATAAATGTCATGCAAGTGGACTTGCAGAACAAGAATCAATAGGTCACAAACGTTGAAGTTGTTCAAAATCGTACACGCATCTAAAAATGTTACCTAAAACACTGTTTTAAGGGCTTTAAAAAATTCATTATGGCGGTAAATTGAAATTTGCATATGAAATATTTTTTTCGCGATAAATGTCATGCAAGTGGACTTGCTGAACAAGAATCAATAGGTCACAAACGTTGAAGTTGTTCAAAATCGTACACGCATCTAAAAATGTGACAAGAAAACTAGATTTTGGGGCTTTAAAAAATTCATTATGGCGGTAACTTGAAATTTGCATATGAAATATTTTTTTCGCGATAAATGTCATGCAAGTGGACTTGCAGAACAAGAATCAATAGGTCACAAACGTTGAAGTTGTTCAAAATCGTACACGCATCTAAAAATGTGACCTAAAACACTGTTTTAAGGGCTTTAAAAAATTCATTATGGCGGTAAATTGAAATTTGCATATGAAATATTTTTTTCGCGATAAATGTCATGTAAGTGGACTTGCTGAACAAGGATCAATAGGTCACAATCGTTGAAGTTGTTCAAAATCGTACACGCATCTAAAAATGTGACAAGAAAACTAGATTTTGGGGCTTTAAAAAATTCATTATGGCGGTAACTTGAAATTTGCATATGAAATATTTTTTTCGCGATAAATGTCATGCAAGTGGACTTGCAGAACAAGAATCAATAGGTCACAAACGTTGAAGTTGTTCAAAATCGTACACGCATCTAAAAATGTTACCTAAAACACTGTTTTAAGGGCTTTAAAAAATTCATTATGGCGGTAAATTGAAATTTGCATATGAAATATTTTTTTCGCGATAAATGTCATGCAAGCGGACTTGCTGAACAAGAATCAATAGGTCACAAACGTTGAAGTTGTTCAAAATCGCACACGCATCTAAAAATGTTACCTAAAACACTGTTTTAAGGGCTTTAAAAAATTCATTATGGCGGTAAATTGAAATTTGCATATGAAATATTTTTTTCGCGATAAATGTCATGCAAGTGGACTTGCTGAACAAGGATCAATAGGTCACAATCGTTGAAGTTGTTCAAAATCGTACACGCATCTAAAAATGTGACAAAAAAACTAGATTTTGGGGCTTTAAAAAATTCATTATGGCGGTAACTTGAAATTTGCATATGAAATATTTTTTTCGCGATAAATGTCATGCAAGTGGACTTGCTGAACAAGAATCAATAGGTCACAAACGTTGAAGTTGTTCAAAATCGTACACGCATCTAAAAATGTTACCTAAAACACTGTTTTAAGGGCTTTAAAAAATTCATTATGGCGGTAAATTGAAATTTGCATATGAAATATTTTTTTCGCGATAAATGTCATGCAAGTGGACTTGCAGAACAAGAATCAATAGGTCACAAACGTTGAAGTTGTTCAAAATCGTACACGCATCTAAAAATGTTACCTAAAACACTGTTTTAAGGGCTTTAAAAAATTCATTATGGCGGTAAATTGAAATTTGCATATGAAATATTTTTTTCGCGATAAATGTCATGCAAGTGGACTTGCTGAACAAGAATCAATAGGTCACAAACGTTGAAGTTGTTCAAAATCGTACACGCATCTAAAAATGTTACCTAAAACACTGTTTTAAGGGCTTTAAAAAATTCATTATGGCGGTAAATTGAAATTTGCATATGAAATATTTTTTTCGCGATAAATGTCATGCAAGTGGACTTGCTGAACAAGAATCAATAGGTCACAAACCTTGAAGTTGTTCAAAATCGTACACGCATCTAAAAATGTTACCTAAAACACTGTTTTAAGGGCTTTAAAAAATTCATTATGGCGGTAAATTGAAATTTGCATATGAAATATTTTTTTCGCGATAAATGTCATGTAAGTGGACTTGCTGAACAAGGATCAATAGGTCACAATCGTTGAAGTTGTTCAAAATCGTACACGCATCTAAAAATGTGACCTAAAACACTGTTTTAAGGGCTTTAAAAAATTCATTATGGCGGTAAATTGAAATTTGCATATGAAATATTTTTTTCGCGATAAATGTCATGCAAGTGGACTTGCTGAACAAGAATCAATAGGTCACAAACGTTGAAGTTGTTCAAAATCGTACACGCATCTAAAAATGTGACCTAAAACTCTGTTTTAAGGGCTTTAAAAAATTCATTATGGCGGTAAATTGAAATTTGCATATGAAATATTTTTTTCGCGATAAATGTCATGCAAGTGGACTTGCTGAACAAGAATCAATAGGTCACAAACGTTGAAGTTGTTCAAAATCGTACACGCATCTAAAAATGTTACCTAAAACACTGTTTTAAGGGCTTTAAAAAATTCATTATGGCGGTAAATTGAAATTTGCATATGAAATATTTTTTTCGCGATAAATGTCATGCAAGTGGACTTGCAGAACAAGAATCAATAGGTCACAAACGTTGAAGTTGTTCAAAATCGTACACGCATCTAAAAATGTTACCTAAAACACTGTTTTAAGGGCTTTAAAAAATTCATTATGGCGGTAAATTGAAATTTGCATATGAAATATTTTTTTCGCGATAAATGTCATGCAAGTGGACTTGCTGAACAAGAATCAATAGGTCACAAACGTTGAAGTTGTTCAAAATCGTACACGCATCTAAAAATGTTACCTAAAACACTGTTTTAAGGGCTTTAAAAAATTCATTATGGCGGTAAATTGAAATTTGCATATGAAATATTTTTTTCGCGATAAATGTCATGCAAGTGGACTTGCTGAACAAGAATCAATAGGTCACAAACCTTGAAGTTGTTCAAAATCGTACACGCATCTAAAAATGTTACCTAAAACACTGTTTTAAGGGCTTTAAAAAATTCATTATGGCGGTAAATTGAAATTTGCATATGAAATATTTTTTTCGCGATAAATGTCATGTAAGTGGACTTGCTGAACAAGGATCAATAGGTCACAATCGTTGAAGTTGTTCAAAATCGTACACGCATCTAAAAATGTGACAAAAAAACTAGATTTTGGGGCTTTAAAAAATTCATTATGGCGGTAACTTGAAATTTGCATATGAAATATTTTTTTCGCGATAAATGTCATGCAAGTGGACCTGCAGAACAAAAATCAATAGGTCACAAACGTTGAAGTTGTTCAAAATCGTACACGCATCTAAAAATGTGACAAAAAAACTAGATTTTGGGGCTTTAAAAAATTCATTATGGCGGTAAATTGAAATTTGCATATGAAATATTTTTTTCGCGATAAATGTCATGCAAGTGGACTTGCTGAACAAGAATCAATAGGTCACAAACGTTGAAGTTGTTCAAAATCGTACACGCATCTAAAAATGTGACCTAAAACACTGTTTTAAGGGCTTTAAAAAATTCATTATGGCGGTAAATTGAAATTTGCATATGAAATATTTTTTTCGCGATAAATGTCATGCAAGTGGACTTGCTGAACAAGAATCAATAGGTCACAATCGTTGAAGTTGTTCAAAATCGTACACGCATCTAAAAATGTGACAAAAAAACTAGATTTTGGGGCTTTAAAAAATTCATTATGGCGGTAAATTGAAATTTGCATATGAAATATTTTTTTCGCGATAAATGTCATGCAAGTTGACTTGCTGAACAAGAATCAATAGGTCACAAACGTTGAAGTTGTTCAAAATCGTACACGCATCTAAAAATGTGACCTAAAAAACTGTTTTAAGGGCTTTAAAAAATTCATTATGGCGGTAAATTGAAATTTGCATATGGAATATTTTTTTCGCGATAAATGTCATGCAAGTGGACTTGCTGAACAAGAATCAATAGGTCACAAACCTTGAAGTTGTTCAAAATCGTACACGCATCTAAAAATGTTACCTAAAACACTGTTTTAAGGGCTTTAAAAAATTCATTATGGCGGTAAATTGAAATTTGCATATGAAATATTTTTTTCGCGATAAATGTCATGTAAGTGGACTTGCTGAACAAGGATCAATAGATCACAATCGTTGAAGTTGTTCAAAATCGTACACGCATCTAAAAATGTGACAAGAAAACTAGATTTTGGGGCTTTAAAAAATTCATTATGGCGGTAACTTGAAATTTGCATATGAAATATTTTTTTCGCGATAAATGTCATGCAAGTGGACTTGCAGAACAAGAATCAATAGGTCACAAACGTTGAAGTTGTTCAAAATCGTACACGCATCTAAAAATGTGACCTAAAACACTGTTTTAAGGGCTTAAAAAAATTCATTATGGCGGTAAATTGAAATTTGCATATGAAATATTTTTTTCGCGATAAATGTCATGTAAGTGGACTTGCTGAACAAGGATCAATAGGTCACAATCGTTGAAGTTGTTCAAAATCGTACACGCATCTAAAAATGTGACAAAAAAACTAGATTTTGGGGCTTTAAAAAATTCATTATGGCGGTAACTTGAAATTTGCATATGAAATATTTTTTTCGCGATAAATGTCATGCAAGTGGACTTGCAGAACAAGAATCAATAGGTCACAAACGTTGAAGTTGTTCAAAATCGTACACGCATCTAAAAATGTTACCTAAAACACTGTTTTAAGGGCTTTAAAAAATTCATTATGGCGGTAAATTGAAATTTGCATATGAAATATTTTTTTCGCGATAAATGTCATGCAAGTGGACTTGCTGAACAAGAATCAATAGGTCACAAACGTTGAAGTTGTTCAAAATCGTACACGCATCTAAAAATGTGACAAAAAATCTAGATTTTGGGGCTTTAAAAAATTCATTATGGCGGTAAATTGAAATTTGCATATGAAATATTTTTTTCGCGATAAATGTCATGCAAGTGGACTTGCTGAACAAGAATCAATAGGTCACAAACGTTGAAGTTGTTCAAAATCGTACACGCATCTAAAAATGTGACCTAAAACACTGTTTTAAGGGCTTTAAAAAATTCATTATAGCGGTAAATTGAAATTTGCATATGAAATATTTTTTTCGCGATAAATGTCATGCAAGTGGACTTGCTGAACAAGAATCAATAGGTCACAAACCTTGAAGTTGTTCAAAATCGTACACGCATCTAAAAATGTGACCTAAAACACTGTTTTAAGGGCTTTAAAAAATTCATTATGGCGGTAAATTGAAATTTGCATATGAAATATTTTTTTCGCGATAAATGTCATGCAAGTGGACTTGCTGAACAAGAATCAATAGGTCACAAACCTTGAAGTTGTTCAAAATCGTACACGCATCTAAAAATGTGACCTAAAACACTGTTTTAAGGGCTTTAAAAAATTCATTATGGCGGTAAATTGAAATTTGCATATGAAATATTTTTTTCGCGATAAATGTCATGCAAGTGGACTTGCTGAACAAGAATCAATAGGTCACAAACCTTGAAGTTGTTCAAAATCGTACACGCATCTAAAAATGTGACAAAAAAACTAGATTTTGGGGCTTTAAAAAATTCATTATGGCGGTAACTTGAAATTTGCATATGAAATATTTTTTTCGCGATAAATGTCATGCAAGTGGACTTGCTGAACAAGAATCAATAGGTCACAAACGTTGAAGTTGTTCAAAATCGTACACGCATCTAAAAATGTGACCTAAAACTCTGTTTTAAGGGCTTTAAAAAATTCATTATGGCGGTAAATTGAAATTTGCATATGAAATATTTTTTTCGCGATAAATGTCATGCAAGTGGACTTGCAGAACAAGAATCAATAGGTCACAAACGTTGAAGTTGTTCAAAATCGTACACGCATCTAAAAATGTTACCTAAAACACTGTTTTAAGGGCTTTAAAAAATTCATTATGGCGGTAAATTGAAATTTGCATATGAAATATTTTTTTCGCGATAAATGTCATGCAAGTGGACTTGCTGAACAAGAATCAATAGGTCACAAACGTTGAAGTTGTTCAAAATCGTACACGCATCTAAAAATGTGACAAAAAATCTAGATTTTGGGGCTTTAAAAAATTCATTATGGCGGTAAATTGAAATTTGCATATGAAATATTTTTTTCGCGATAAATGTCATGCAAGTGGACTTGCTGAACAAGGATCAATAGGTCACAATCGTTGAAGTTGTTCAAAATCGTACACGCATCTAAAAATGTGACCTAAAACACTGTTTTAAGGGCTTTAAAAAATTCATTATGGCGGTAACTTGAAATTTGCATATGAAATATTTTTTTCGCGATAAATGTCATGCAAGTGGACTTGCTGAACAAGAATCAATAGGTCACAAACGTTGAAGTTGTTCAAAATCGTACACGCATCTAAAAATGTGACCTAAAACACTGTTTTAAGGGCTTTAAAAAATTCATTATGGCGGTAAATTGAAATTTGCATATGAAATATTTTTTTCGCGATAAATGTCATGCAAGTGGACTTGCTGAACAAGAATCAATAGGTCACAAACGTTGAAGTTGTTCAAAATCGTACACGCATCTAAAAATGTCACCTAAAAACTAGATTTTGGGGCTTTAAAAAATTCATTATGGCGGTAAATTGAAATTTGCATATGAAATATTTTTTTCGCGATAAATGTCATGCAAGTGGACTTGCTGAACAAGAATCAATAGGTCACAAACGTTGAAGTTGTTCAAAATCGTACACGCATCTAAAAATGTGACCTAAAACACTGTTTTAAGGGCTTTAAAAAATTCATTATGGCGGTAAATTGAAATTTGCATATGAAATATTTTTTTCGCGATAAATGTCATGCAAGTGGACTTGCTGAACAAGAATCAATAGGTCACAAACGTTGAAGTTGTTCAAAATCGTACACGCATCTAAAAATGTGACCTAAAACACTGTTTTAAGGGCTTTAAAAAATTCATTATGGCGGTAAATTGAAATTTGCATATGAAATATTTTTTTCGCGATAAATGTCATGCAAGTGGACTTGCTGAACAAGAATCAATAGGTCACAAACGTTGAAGTTGTTCAAAATCGTACACGCATCTAAAAATGTTACCTAAAACACTGTTTTAAGGGCTTTAAAAAATTCATTATGGCGGTAAATTGAAATTTGCATATGAAATATTTTTTTCGCGATAAATGTCATGCAAGTGGACTTGCTGAACAAGAATCAATAGGTCACAAACGTTGAAGTTGTTCAAAATCGTACACGCATCTAAAAATGTGACCTAAAACACTGTTTTAAGGGCTTTAAAAAATTCATTATGGCGGTAAATTGAAATTTGCATATGAAATATTTTTTTCGCGATAAATGTCATGCAAGTGGACTTGCTGAACAAGAATCAATAGGTCACAAACGTTGAAGTTGTTCAAAATCGTACACGCATCTAAAAATGTCACCTAAAAACTAGATTTTGGGGCTTTAAAAAATTCATTATGGCGGTAAATTGAAATTTGCATATGAAATATTTTTTTCGCGATAAATGTCATGCAAGTGGACTTGCTGAACAAGAATCAATAGGTCACAAACGTTGAAGTTGTTCAAAATCGTACACGCATCTAAAAATGTGACCTAAAACACTGTTTTAAGGGCTTTAAAAAATTCATTATGGCGGTAAATTGAAATTTGCATATGAAATATTTTTTTCGCGATAAATGTCATGCAAGTGGACTTGCTGAACAAGAATCAATAGGTCACAAACGTTGAAGTTGTTCAAAATCGTACACGCATCTAAAAATGTGACCTAAAACACTGTTTTAAGGGCTTTAAAAAATTCATTATGGCGGTAAATTGAAATTTGCATATGAAATATTTTTTTCGCGATAAATGTCATGCAAGTGGACTTGCTGAACAAGAATCAATAGGTCACAAACGTTGAAGTTGTTCAAAATCGTACACGCATCTAAAAATGTTACCTAAAACACTGTTTTAAGGGCTTTAAAAAATTCATTATGGCGGTAAATTGAAATTTGCATATGAAATATTTTTTTCGCGATAAATGTCATGCAAGTGGACTTGCTGAACAAGAATCAATAGGTCACAAACGTTGAAGTTGTTCAAAATCGTACACGCATCTAAAAATGTTACCTAAAACACTGTTTTAAGGGCTTTAAAAAATTCATTATGGCGGTAAATTGAAATTTGCATATGAAATATTTTTTTCGCGATAAATGTCATGCAAGTGGACTTGCTGAACAAGAATCAATAGGTCACAAACGTTGAAGTTGTTCAAAATCGTACACGCATCTAAAAATGTCACCTAAAAACTAGATTTTGGGGCTTTAAAAAATTCATTATGGCGGTAAATTGAAATTTGCATATGAAATATTTTTTTCGCGATAAATGTCATGCAAGTGGACTTGCTGAACAAGAATCAATAGGTCACAAACGTTGAAGTTGTTCAAAATCGTACACGCATCTAAAAATGTGACCTAAAACACTGTTTTAAGGGCTTTAAAAAATTCATTATGGCGGTAAATTGAAATTTGCATATGAAATATTTTTTTCGCGATAAATGTCATGCAAGTGGACTTGCTGAACAAGAATCAATAGGTCACAAACGTTGAAGTTGTTCAAAATCGTACACGCATCTAAAAATGTGACCTAAAACACTGTTTTAAGGGCTTTAAAAAATTCATTATGGCGGTAAATTGAAATTTGCATATGAAATATTTTTTTCGCGATAAATGTCATGCAAGTGGACTTGCTGAACAAGAATCAATAGGTCACAAACGTTGAAGTTGTTCAAAATCGTACACGCATCTAAAAATGTTACCTAAAACACTGTTTTAAGGGCTTTAAAAAATTCATTATGGCGGTAAATTGAAATTTGCATATGAAATATTTTTTTCGCGATAAATGTCATGCAAGTGGACTTGCTGAACAAGAATCAATAGGTCACAAACGTTGAAGTTGTTCAAAATCGTACACGCATCTAAAAATGTTACCTAAAACACTGTTTTAAGGGCTTTAAAAAATTCATTATGGCGGTAAATTGAAATTTGCATATGAAATATTTTTTTCGCGATAAATGTCATGCAAGTGGACTTGCTGAACAAGAATCAATAGGTCACAAACGTTGAAGTTGTTCAAAATCGTACACGCATCTAAAAATGTGACCTAAAACACTGTTTTAAGGGCTTTAAAAAATTCATTATGGCGGTAAATTGAAATTTGCATATGAAATATTTTTTTCGCGATAAATGTCATGCAAGTGGACTTGCTGAACAAGAATCAATAGGTCACAAACGTTGAAGTTGTTCAAAATCGTACACGCATCTAAAAATGTGACCTAAAACTCTGTTTTAAGGGCTTTAAAAAATTCATTATGGCGGTAAATTGAAATTTGCATATGAAATATTTTTTTCGCGATAAATGTCATGCAAGTGGACTTGCAGAACAAGAATCAATAGGTCACAAACGTTGAAGTTGTTCAAAATCGTACACGCATCTAAAAATGTTACCTAAAACACTGTTTTAAGGGCTTTAAAAAATTCATTATGGCGGTAAATTGAAATTTGCATATGAAATATTTTTTTCGCGATAAATGTCATGCAAGTGGACTTGCTGAACAAGAATCAATAGGTCACAAACCTTGAAGTTGTTCAAAATCGTACACGCATCTAAAAATGTTACCTAAAACACTGTTTTAAGGGCTTTAAAAAAATCATTATGGCGGTAAATTTAAATTTGCATATGAAATATTTTTTTCGCGATAAATGTCATGTAAGTGGACTTGCTGAACAAGGATCAATAGGTCACAATCGTTGAAGTTGTTCAAAATCGTACACGCATCTAAAAATGTGACAAAAAAACTAGATTTTGGGGCTTTAAAAAATTCATTATGGCGGTAACTTGAAATTTGCATATGAAATATTTTTTTCGCGATAAATGTCATGCAAGTGGACTTGCAGAACAAGAATCAATAGGTCACAAACGTTGAAGTTGTTCAAAATCGTACACGCATCTAAAAATGTGACAAAAAAACTAGATTTTGGGGCTTTAAAAAATTCATTATGGCGGTAAATTGAAATTTGCATATGAAATATTTTTTTCGCGATAAATGTCATGCAAGTGGACTTGCTGAACAAGAATCAATAGGTCACAAACGTTGAAGTTGTTCAAAATCGTACACGCATCTAAAAATGTGACCTAAAACACTGTTTTAAGGGCTTTAAAAAATTCATTATGGCGGTAAATTGAAATTTGCATATGAAATATTTTTTTCGCGATAAATGTCATGCAAGTGGACTTGCTGAACAAGAATCAATAGGTCACAAACGTTGAAGTTGTTCAAAATCGTACACGCATCTAAAAATGTGACCTAAAACACTGTTTTAAGGGCTTTAAAAAATTCATTATGGCGGTAAATTGAAATTTGCATATGAAATATTTTTTTCGCGATAAATGTCATGCAAGTGGACTTGCTGAACAAGAATCAATAGGTCACAAACCTTGAAGTTGTTCAAAATCGTACACGCATCTAAAAATGTGACCTAAAACACTGTTTTAAGGGCTTTAAAAAATTCATTATGGCGGTAAATTGAAATTTGCATATGAAATATTTTTTTCGCGATAAATGTCATGCAAGTGGACTTGCTGAACAAGAATCAATAGGTCACAAACGTTGAAGTTGTTCAAAATCGTACACGCATCTAAAAATGTGACCTAAAAACTAGATTTTGGGGCTTTAAAAAATTCATTATGGCGGTAAATTGAAATTTGCATATGAAATATTTTTTCCGCGATAAATGTCATGCAAGTGGACTTGCTGAACAAGGATCAATAGGTCACAAACGTTGAAGTTGTTCAAAATCGTACACGCATCTAAAAATGTGACAAAAAAACTAGATTTTGGGGCTTTAAAAAATTCATTATGGCGGTAAATTGAAATTTGCATATGAAATATTTTTTTCGCGATAAATGTCATGCAAGTGGACTTGCTGAACAAGAATCAATAGGTCACAAACGTTGAAGTTGTTCAAAATCGTACACGCATCTAAAAATGTGACCTAAAACACTGTTTTAAGGGCTTTAAAAAATTCATTATGGCGGTAAATTGAAATTTGCATATGAAATATTTTTTTCGCGATAAATGTCATGCAAGTGGACTTGCTGAACAAGAATCAATAGGTCACAAACGTTGAAGTTGTTCAAAATCGTACACGCATCTAAAAATGTGACAAAAAAACTAGATTTTGGGGCTTTAAAAAATTCATTATGGCGGTAAATTGAAATTTGCATATGAAATATTTTTTTCGCGATAAATGTCATGCAAGTGGACTTGCTGAACAAGAATCAATAGGTCACAAACCTTGAAGTTGTTCAAAATCGTACACGCATCTAAAAATGTGACCTAAAACACTGTTTTAAGGGCTTTAAAAAATTCATTATGGCGGTAAATTGAAATTTGCATATGAAATATTTTTTTCGCGATAAATGTCATGCAAGTGGACTTGCTGAACAAGAATCAATAGGTCACAAACGTTGAAGTTGTTCAAAATCGTACACGCATCTAAAAATGTGACCTAAAACACTGTTTTAAGGGCTTTAAAAAATTCATTATGGCGGTAAATTGAAATTTGCATATGAAATATTTTTTTCGCGATAAATGTCATGCAAGTGGACTTGCTGAACAAGAATCAATAGGTCACAAACGTTGAAGTTGTTCAAAATCGTACACGCATCTAAAAATGTGACCTAAAACACTGTTTTAAGGGCTTTAAAAAATTCATTATGGCGGTAAATTGAAATTTGCATATGAAATATTTTTTTCGCGATAAATGTCATGCAAGTGGACTTGCTGAACAAGAATCAATAGGTCACAAACCTTGAAGTTGTTCAAAATCGTACACGCATCTAAAAATGTGACCTAAAACACTGTTTTAAGGGCTTTAAAAAATTCATTATGGCGGTAAATTGAAATTTGCATATGAAATATTTTTTTCGCGATAAATGTCATGCAAGTGGACTTGCTGAACAAGAATCAATAGGTCACAAACGTTGAAGTTGTTCAAAATCGTACACGCATCTAAAAATGTGACCTAAAACACTGTTTTAAGGGCTTTAAAAAATTCATTATGGCGGTAAATTGAAATTTGCATATGAAATATTTTTTTCGCGATAAATGTCATGCAAGTGGACTTGCTGAACAAGAATCAATAGGTCACAAACGTTGAAGTTGTTCAAAATCGTACACGCATCTAAAAATGTGACCTAAAAACTAGATTTTGGGGCTTTAAAAAATTCATTATGGCGGTAAATTGAAATTTGCATATGAAATATTTTTTCCGCGATAAATGTCATGCAAGTGGACTTGCTGAACAAGGATCAATAGGTCACAAACGTTGAAGTTGTTCAAAATCGTACACGCATCTAAAAATGTGACAAAAAAACTAGATTTTGGGGCTTTAAAAAATTCATTATGGCGGTAAATTGAAATTTGCATATGAAATATTTTTTTCGCGATAAATGTCATGCAAGTGGACTTGCTGAACAAGAATCAATAGGTCACAAACGTTGAAGTTGTTCAAAATCGTACACGCATCTAAAAATGTGACCTAAAACACTGTTTTAAGGGCTTTAAAAAATTCATTATGGCGGTAAATTGAAATTTGCATATGAAATATTTTTTTCGCGATAAATGTCATGCAAGTGGACTTGCTGAACAAGAATCAATAGGTCACAAACGTTGAAGTTGTTCAAAATCGTACACGCATCTAAAAATGTGACCTAAAACACTGTTTTAAGGGCTTTAAAAAATTCATTATGGCGGTAAATTGAAATTTGCATATGAAATATTTTTTTCGCGATAAATGTCATGCAAGTGGACTTGCTGAACAAGAATCAATAGGTCACAAACCTTGAAGTTGTTCAAAATCGTACACGCATCTAAAAATGTGACCTAAAACACTGTTTTAAGGGCTTTAAAAAATTCATTATGGCGGTAAATTGAAATTTGCATATGAAATATTTTTTTCGCGATAAATGTCATGCAAGTGGACTTGCTGAACAAGAATCAATAGGTCACAAACGTTGAAGTTGTTCAAAATCGTACACGCATCTAAAAATGTGACCTAAAACACTGTTTTAAGGGCTTTAAAAAATTCATTATGGCGGTAAATTGAAATTTGCATATGAAATATTTTTTTCGCGATAAATGTCATGCAAGTGGACTTGCTGAACAAGAATCAATAGGTCACAAACGTTGAAGTTGTTCAAAATCGTACACGCATCTAAAAATGTGACAAAAAAACTAGATTTTGGGGCTTTAAAAAATTCATTATGGCGGTAAATTGAAATTTGCATATGAAATATTTTTTTCGCGATAAATGTCATGCAAGTGGACTTGCTGAACAAGAATCAATAGGTCACAAACGTTGAAGTTGTTCAAAATCGTACACGCATCTAAAAATGTGACCTAAAACACTGTTTTAAGGGCTTTAAAAAATTCATTATGGCGGTAAATTGAAATTTGCATATGAAATATTTTTTTCGCGATAAATGTCATGCAAGTGGACTTGCTGAACAAGAATCAATAGGTCACAAACGTTGAAGTTGTTCAAAATCGTACACGCATCTAAAAATGTGACCTAAAACACTGTTTTAAGGGCTTTAAAAAATTCATTATGGCGGTAAATTGAAATTTGCATATGAAATATTTTTTTCGCGATAAATGTCATGCAAGTGGACTTGCTGAACAAGAATCAATAGGTCACAAACGTTGAAGTTGTTCAAAATCGTACACGCATCTAAAAATGTGACCTAAAACACTGTTTTAAGGGCTTTAAAAAATTCATTATGGCGGTAAATTGAAATTTGCATATGAAATTTTTTTTTCGCGATAAATGTCATGCAAGTGGACTTGCTGAACAAGAATCAATAGGTCACAAACGTTGAAGTTGTTCAAAATCGTACACGCATCTAAAAATGTGACCTAAAACACTGTTTTAAGGGCTTTAAAAAATTCATTATGGCGGTAAATTGAAATTTGCATATGAAATATTTTTTTCGCGATAAATGTCATGCAAGTGGACTTGCTGAACAAGAATCAATAGGTCACAAACGTTGAAGTTGTTCAAAATCGTACACGCATCTAAAAATGTGACCTAAAACACTGTTTTAAGGGCTTTAAAAAATTCATTATGGCGGTAAATTGAAATTTGCATATGAAATATTTTTTTCGCGATAAATGTCATGCAAGTGGACTTGCTGAACAAGAATCAATAGGTCACAAACGTTGAAGTTGTTCAAAATCGTACACGCATCTAAAAATGTGACCTAAAACACTGTTTTAAGGGCTTTAAAAAATTCATTATGGCGGTAAATTGAAATTTGCATATGAAATATTTTTTTCGCGATAAATGTCATGCAAGTGGACTTGCTGAACAAGAATCAATAGGTCACAAACGTTGAAGTTGTTCAAAATCGTACACGCATCTAAAAATGTGACCTAAAAACTAGATTTTGGGGCTTTAAAAAATTCATTATGGCGGTAAATTGAAATTTGCATATGAAATATTTTTTCCGCGATAAATGTCATGCAAGTGGACTTGCTGAACAAGGATCAATAGGTCACAAACGTTGAAGTTGTTCAAAATCGTACACGCATCTAAAAATGTGACAAAAAAACTAGATTTTGGGGCTTTAAAAAATTCATTATGGCGGTAAATTGAAATTTGCATATGAAATATTTTTTTCGCGATAAATGTCATGCAAGTGGACTTGCTGAACAAGAATCAATAGGTCACAAACGTTGAAGTTGTTCAAAATCGTACACGCATCTAAAAATGTGACCTAAAACACTGTTTTAAGGGCTTTAAAAAATTCATTATGGCGGTAAATTGAAATTTGCATATGAAATATTTTTTTCGCGATAAATGTCATGCAAGTGGACTTGCTGAACAAGAATCAATAGGTCACAAACGTTGAAGTTGTTCAAAATCGTACACGCATCTAAAAATGTGACCTAAAACACTGTTTTAAGGGCTTGAAAAAATTCATTTTGGCGGTAAATTGAAATTTGCATATGAAATGTTTTTTTCGCGATAAATGTCATGCAAGTGGACTTGCTGAACAAGAATCAATAGGTCACAAACGTTGAAGCTCGGACCGGGCGGCCGAGCTGAAAAAACTAAGCCGGCCTTTTTTTCAACCCCTGGAGTGCTGGCATCATTTAATAAATTATGAAATTTCTGTCTATTACGATAAAGAATATTATTTTTAAATATTTTCTGCAAACAATAATTTGGATAAATGTTCATGTTAAAAGATTACTCCAAGAAACACCAATTTTACAAGTATCATAAAAACACTATTTTCAATTTGTAAATTTTGGCAAAAAATGATGATTGAAAACTTTGTTTTTCAATATTTTCAAAAGTGATGAAATTTTGAAACATAAAATCGTTATTTCTCATTAAAACCGCCATCTTTCGTTTGCTTTTTTGCTCAATTTGGTTTTGTTTATTTTAAAAGGATTTGTTTTATGTTTTGAATATTTTGTAAAGTAAAAGAAAAACCGGTTTTGTAAAAATTATTATTGCACTATAGAAACATGCTACTGAATTCCAATAAAGCACTTTTTATTGTAACCATTATTAACTATAATTTGAAATTTTTGTTATTCACAAAAAAATCATTAAAAATGCTTGAGATTTGTTTTACAATTGAAAAGGAAGAAAAAAACAAAAAATAATTTTTTGCTGGGATCTTCTTCAGTCACGTAGTATTAAAAACGGACAACACATTTCTGTGTTTTTCAATAACTTTCATAAGAAAAAAATTTGTTTCAAGTTCGACTTGCCCTTTAAAAAAGGATTCTAAAAAACAACAATTTTGTACAAAATTTTAAGTTTAAATTTTAAAAAAAAAGTGATGAAATATTGCAATACTAAAATCATCGATGCTTGAAGAGAACTGCTCTTTTCTGTCATCTATGCTAAATTTTTTTTGCGCGTTTATTTTAAAAAAATGTGTCAAAAAATATTTGAATATTTCTAAAATCAAAAATACTGGATTTCTTTAATTAAAAGTCACACTAATAAAAGTTTTTAGTATACGAAAAAATGCAACGGAGGAACTCATGTAGATGACACATTATTAATTAAATATTACAATTCCGATTTACTTCGAAAAAATTCATTTTAAAATGGTTACAAATTGTTCAACTCATTTTCATGGGTTCTTAAAATATTATCTCTGTTAGAAATTTAAAAAAACCAAATGATAGAAAATAAGATGGATGTTATTCAAAAGGGAGACAGATTCAGTCATATTTTTTTGGTCTTATCGACTGAGAATGTGACAAAACCTCTTTTTCTTTGTTTTTTTTTATATAATTCCAGTTTAAAACCCAGAGAATTCATTCAACACAACGATGCAGTATAAATTACCATAACCTTTATACTTAAATCCCTTGAGGGCTCAATCATCCTAAATTGTAACAGTTTCATTTTTCAGAACATTGAAGTAATCAAAGTGTGATAATCGAGTTAATAAAAAGGAATTTTTCAAATCATTATTAAAATTTTTTATTAATTTTTAGGAACAGAAATATTTTTAAAGGGATTGATAATTTTGCAATACAATATAAATTTAAAATACTTTGCAAAAAAGGAGCGATGAAAAAATTATTACTAATTTTTTTTTAAATAAAAAGAACATTGAAATCGAATGTTTTTCTTTATTCAAGATAATCTTTGATTCTTAGGATCTTTTGAAAGAGATTGCAAAAAAACGAAATAATTTAAGGCGACAAAATTGACTAGTTTTGCTTCATATTTTTTTTCGAATCTTTTAAAAAAAATACAAATCCGTTTTTTTGGCTTTTTGAATATTTATTACAAACAAAGTAAACTAATCAATTTCTTATAGATGATTAGAAAAATCACAATTCAAATGACTTTAAATGAATAAAGTTGTTATAAAGTGATTGTTAAATTTTTCGAACAATACATTTATAAAAAAATTATTGACAAAAACAACATATTTTTCACAATATTTTTAAGTTAAAAAAGTAATTACATTCACAACCCGGATTCAGATTGTAATAGATAATACTTGGTAGAGCGAAAAAATAATAAATTTGAGAGATTAAAACGAATAATTATTGATCAGAAGCAACAAAACTTAAAAAGGGTTTTTTTCATCGAATGCCATGTTCCACATCATTGCAGTCAGTGCTGCGGTTAACCAAATTTCTCCGGTTTCGGTTAAAAAATATGAAAGTTGTTTACCAAAAACAGTAGTACTTTTTCAATTGAAAAAGTGGAGCATTAAAAATTGATAAAATTGCATAGACTAAAGAATACAAGTATTTGGATTACAAGGAAACCGTGACAACTAAAACAACCATTTGAGATATTAAATTATTCCAAAGGTATTTTCGTTTTTACTGAGTATAAGATTTTGCCAATTGTAACCTCATAAGAAAAAGACAGCATTTTTAGTACACACCTCAAAGGTTTATTAGTGTACAAAAACTGGTTTATTGTTGATTGGAGTGACATTCTGTGTTGAGAGTTTCGATTATTTTTATTAAAAAATGAATGGTAACGTAATTAATTTCAATAAAAATTCAGAATTGTCAATAGCAATAAATTTTTAAATAGTATCATAATCCGAAAAAACGCGTCCAATATATATTTTTTGCTTTGAATTGTTAATAAAACTTAATTGATTTTAAGTTCTTTCATAGTATTTAAGAAAGTAATTTTAATGTCAACAAAAAATTCAAAAAGACAAACATTTTTTGTGTTGATCAAATTAGTGTGCAAAAAATATGAACGGAAAAAAAGTCTAGACATTTTCTTCCTTTCAGCAAATGAAAGATGTTCCGTTTTCAGATATTTAAAACTATTGCGAATGACGCTTATCCTTCCTTTAAGACATTCTGAATAAAAAAAAACGTACAAAACTTTTTTGAATCGATCTAAATCGAAAACAACAAACAAAAACGAAAAAAAGGTTTTTTCCGCAATATTTCATCATTTTTTTCTTCTTCTTAAAAGTCGTAACAAAATAAGATTTTTTTCTAAAAAATTAGTGATATTAAATCTCAGATTTTTACAATTTTTAGTTTACACTCTCGTTTAACAATTTTTGTCAATCTTTTTTATGTAAACCAAAATGCATTAAATTTAAATAAACAATGGATTCAACTTGTTCTGTTTTCAGGTATATGATTTCTTTGTGATTTTTCGCTTTCTAACAGCTTTAAGAATTATAAGTTTCTTAAAAAAGAAAGGTTATAAATTTGATAATTAGAAAATATTCAAAACACAAAAAAGTGTAAAACTAACTGCAAATTTTTTGCTCCTTTCTTGATTGATAAATTGATAAAATCGGTTTTTACAAATTTTTTAATATTTTGTAAATATCAAATTGTACAATTCTTATACTTACTCAGCATAAATTAAAAATCCAAGAACTCTCACAAATGTCAAAAATTCAAAAAAAAAGAAAAATCTGAGAGAAAACATTTTTAATTAAATGTTCAAAGATCTGTTTAATTAAAAAACACGCATTATCTAATGTTTATAGTCTAAACACAGTATTTTGAACTTCGCAACTTTTTCGATTTTTCCTAATTTTTTTAAGATGCCTTTTTTCCAAAATATGAATAAAAAGAATTTTGAATATTTTGTGAATAAAAATATGAAGGTCTCATTATTTGAGAATTGAAAAAGCACAAATTATAACTATGCAGAAATATGCATCTGAATACCAACCAATTGAACAAGGTAACATCATTTAATAAATTTTAAAATTTCTGACTACTATGAAAAAGATTCTTTTAAAACGCTTGTCTACAAACAATGATCTGGATAACTGTTAAAAAAAACAAATCTTCCTAGAAGACAATAAACGCATTTAAAAAAGCACAACACATTAATTTTTCAGATCGCAAAAATTTTTTCTGCTTTTTGAAATATCTTTTTTTGTTGTGTCTTTATTTTTTCTTCATTTCGTGTGAAAGAACATTGAAATCGAATGTTTCTTTATTTATGCAAAATAATCTTTGATGCTTATGTTCTTTTGAAAGTGATTGCAAAAAAACGAAATAATTTGAGGCAACAACGATGGCTAGTTTGGCTACATATTTTTTATTCGACCCTATTTTAAAAAATTACTAAAACGTTTTTTGGCTTTTTGAATATTTTATTATTAACAAATTAAACTATTCAGTTTTTAATTGATGATTAGTAAAGTCACAATACAAACGACTCCAAATGATAAATATTTAACACATTGATTGAAGACATTTATAAAAAAATTATTGACAAAAACAACATATTTTTCACTATATTTAAAAGTTGAAAAAGTAATTACATTCACAATCTAGATTCTGATTGTAATAGATAATACTTGGTAGAACGAAGAAATAAAAAATCCGGGAGATTAAAACGAAAAATAATTGATCAGAAGCAAAAAACGTAAAAAGGGATATTTTCATCGAATGCCATGTTCCACATCATTGCCTTACCTAATTAGTTCACATGAGTTCAAATGAGTTCTCATGAGTCCGATAGATAGTTTTTCCATAGCTCAAAGCCATAATCCTGTATCTTTTTTGTTGTCTACAAAAGAACATATTAAACACAAATTACAGGTTTTATTTCATTTATTGATTTTTTTTGTGAACACGTTGAACATTTGCTGCAAAGATAATAAAGAAAAACACTTATTTTGTTCTATTAGTTGTTTTAAAAAAAGTGATGAAACATTGCAAAAACAAAATCGTCGTTTTCAAATGAAAACGGCATTTATTTTCTCTCATTTTATTTTCAGTTTTCATTCCCAAAAAAATATGTGTCAGAATGTTTTGAATATTTTGTAAATGCTAATGATCAATTTTTACTAAATTATATAAAGAAGTACTTTTATTTTGCAATTTTTATAATGGCAACAATTTGATGATCAACTATTTAAATTCATTTTTAATGAATATTTTTTTATCCTGTTTACAAAAAATTATTAAGGTAAGCACACCGACAAAAGATGGAAGAAAGAAAGACAATATTTTAAATGGATAAAAATACAATTGATAAATATAAATGTATGAAAAGTTCAAGGATCTTTTAAAACATATTCTTGAATAAAATGTGTACCACGTTTAATCCCAGACCAAAACTTTGTTCGATAAATATAAGTAACTGAGACATATCGAATACCTTCATTGGTCATAGGTTTGAAAAAACTCGAAAATTTTTGTTTTACCATTTCAGAAGCAATTGCAACATCATCAAATTTTTTGTCTTGTGTTCCATCAATATAAAGACTGAACATGAAAAATTTATCAGATTTCTTCTAAAATTTATTAAAAATTATGTAAATTTTTATTATTTAAAAACAATTTTATTTGGGAACGTTTATAGCACACCTAATTGAAAGGATTTGCTGGAATTAAGAAATTTATATAAAAATGTCTGGGGTTGATCGAAGAACGTCAGAAGCCTTTTTTTGAAATGAAATTTTTATGGAATTATCAAAGTTTTTTTTGTGATGGAAATTAAAAAATTTAAAACTTCCTAAAAAGTTCCAATTTGGC
This sequence comes from Panagrolaimus sp. LJ2414, assembly GCA_024447195.1. NCBI lineage: Eukaryota > Metazoa > Nematoda > Chromadorea > Rhabditida > Panagrolaimidae > Panagrolaimus > Panagrolaimus sp. LJ2414. Next base: position 296,388 of record JAMRXY010000059.1, on the reverse strand, counting down.
ACTATAGAACATCATTTTGACCTGCGAGGGGAAGGCAAGAGCACTGTTCTTTTAGAATTTAGAGATGTTAGAATTTTGAGAGATTTTAAGAAATTTTCATTTAATTTTCACTGATTTACTGAAATTCAAAGATTTTCAAAGGTACCTTTTTCTGGAACACCTTCATGACGATAAAAAAATAAGAAAAATCTTAATCAATGAATATTAAACTAAATAGTATTAATAAAAAGACATAAAAAAATGTTTTTCAAGATAGTCAAACAATTGACAGATCTTAATATTTGTCCCTTAAAATTTGTGAATTCCGGGTCAAATAAAATTTAAAAAACTTAAAACAAAAATGCATACCTTCATTAAAGCAGCCAAACTTCCAAAATTAAAATTAAAGTCTGGAATTTTTAAATACAAATATTGTAATTTATCTTCTTTTCCTCTTTGAAGCAAATCCTCTGGCCATGAGCTTTTATATTCAACATTTGTTCGAAAAATATCCAAAAGTTCAAGATTTGGAGCTTTTTCAAAAATTTCTGACAACGTAAATTTTCGAAGAAATTTTGTTTCTCCACATTTAAATGTCATTGTTTTGGTAGAGAGAAGTTGTAAAAGATTTTTGGACGAAATATTGCAATCAGCAATTTCAAGATGCCGGATTCGGAAGGTTACATCCTTTAAATCACAATCATTTCGAACATTTAATTGATCGACAACAACTAGGTCGAAATCTGATAAATTTCGGGGATATGGAAAAGTCATTCTATCCCGACAAATAACTTTTAAAGGTTCCAACTCCAAAGTTTCAAAAAGATATGGGTAGGAGAAAATGATGAAATATTTCTCTTCAAATTTTAATAATTTCAGAAATCGTAAAAATAAATTTTTGCTGAGATTTGGAGGAAACAAATTTTTATCTAAAAAAGAACACAAATTTGTGTCAAAAATACTAAAAGGCGACCCTTTTTGAGAAGATACTCTCAGTTTTTCCGTTATTGTGTAGAATCGAATCAATAATACTCAAACAGATATAGAAAACCCCATGGGCAAGTTGCTCATTTGAAGGTTTCTCCATTATAGTGCTTTATCAAATTTGCTTCTTTTAATATTTACATAACAAATGTTGAATAAAAAAGTCATGACCCAATATTATTTCTTATTTATTCCTTCATGTTAAAGATGCCAAATTTAACCTTTTTACAGAAAGATTAAAAAAATTTGTAATCATTATAAAACAATTTGACTAATTTTTTTGTTTAGTTTTTATAATCTTCGAAAGAATGGGTTCAAGAGAAAACCCAAAAAGGGCAGCTACGACTTGTAACTTTTTCATACCTTAAGGGGTACTATTGATTCCATAAAATAGCGGGAAAAACTATGAGGGTAACATCTCAAAATTGTCCCTTTTAAATGCAAAACAATAATTACCTGTAAATCGATCAGGACAATAAACAGTATGATGTAATTTTGAGAAACAAATAAAACATTTTTGTTTCGATTCGCAGTTTTCACACCATGGTTCATTCAAATAAGTCAAACAACTTTGGCAGCAATTTTTTGAGGTAGCAATTTGTTGACGAGATTCATTTGAAACATAAATGTCACAGTTTTGTGAAACATGAAATAAAGAATTACAGAAAAAACATGTCATATTTTTTAGTTTTTCAAAGCTTTAAAAGAATAAAATAAATAAAAAGTCGATATGCAAAAACATTACAAAGAGGAGAAACAAATGTTTCAAAAAACTGAAGGAGCAAAAAATAAAAACTAGTCATTTGTAATGAAATGGCGAAACTACAAGTTTTATATCTTGGATGTCAAAAAGAAGAAAGAAAAAAGGAAGAGAAAGACCCCAGTGGCGTTTGAAAGCCAAAGAGAAAAAAAAGAGACAAAGCTGCATTGACCTTTTGCAAAAACGAGAATTTTCGGCAGTTGGTCATTAAAAAATCCCTAATTTCTGCTCTATAAATTTGAATCGAGCGGCACAAATAGTTTAATCGAATAGTGGTCCATTCGATTAAACTATTTGAAAAAAGATTGTAAGTTTGGCCTCAATCTATCTCGTACTTTTGATTTAACAGTAAAGTAAAATTACTGTATGGCCAAAAATGGAAAAATTCGGGAAAAATCCAAAATTTAACCAATCAAAAAGTCATTTAACATGATTGTACACATAAGTAAGGGCTATCAGGTGCACTATAGAAAAAAATTTTATCTGACCTCTTAAGTCGAAATTTCGGGTATTGTAATTTTCGACACAGAAGAAAAATTTGCATATTAAATTAGCAAGACTAAAGAAATACCTCATTACATAGCCCAACATCTGGGCCCTCTAAAAACATAAAAACTGTTGAAATCGGTGGAGTACTTGGCGATAGCCAGTAAAAAAGGTGCGGGTGATCAATATCTCCAACATGAACGTTTGGGTAAAACTCATGTATGATAAAAGATAATGACATGCTGTGACTTGTACAATGAAATATTACGTAGTACAATTGTCCTGGGTAAATTTCATAACTTTTGGATAACATTTTCAAATATGCCACCAAAAGTGACCGAAAAACTTGACGTAACAGTTTTTTCAAAATTGAAGCTGGTAGCATATTTTTATTTGGTGATGAAATGTTGCCGTTAGTGTTTATGTTATGTAAAAAAGCATGGGGAACAATAATTGATATGTCTCATACCTTTAGGTTGAGCCAATAACTTCCCTAGGCCCTAAAAGTGACCAAAAAGCCAAATATGCCATTTTTTTCAAAAATGAAGCTGGTAGCATATTTTTATTTGTTGACGATATGTTGACGTTAGTGTTTATGTTATGTAAAAAAGCATGGGGAGCAATAATTGATATGTCTCATACCTTTAGGTTGAGCCAATAACTTCCCTAGGCCCTAAAAGTGACCAAAAAGCCAAATATGCCATTTTTTTCAAAAATGAAGCTGGTAGCATATTTTTATTTGGTGATGAAATGTTGCCGTTAGTGTTTATGTTATGTAAAAAAGCATGGGGAACAATAATTGATATGTCTCATACCTTTAGGTTGAGCCAATAACTTCCCTAGGCCCTAAAAGTGACCAAAAAGCCAAATATGCCATTTTTTTCAAAAATGAAGCTGGTAGCATATTTTTATTTGTTGACGATATGTTGACGTTAGTGTTTATGTTATGTAAAAAAGCATGGGGAGCAATAATTGATATGTCTCATACCTTTAGGTTGAGCCAATAACTTCCCTAGGCCCTAAAAGTGACCAAAAAGCCAAATATGCCATTTTTTTCAAAAATGAAGCTGGTAGCATATTTTTATTTGGTGATGAAATTTTGCCGAAAGTGTTTATGTTATGTAAAAAAGCATGGGGAGCAATAATTGATATGTCTCATACCTTTAGGTTGAGCCAATAACTTCCCTAGGCCCTAAAAGTGACCAAAAAGCCAAATATGCCATTTTTTTCAAAAATGAAGCTGGTAGCATATTTTTATTTGTTGACGATATGTTGACGTTAGTGTTTATGTTATGTAAAAAAGCATGGGGAGCAATAATTGATATGTCTCATACCTTTAGGTTGAGCCAATAACTTCCCTAGGCCCTAAAAGTGACCAAAAAGCCAAATATGCCATTTTTTTCAAAAATGAAGCTGGTAGCATATTTTTATTTGGTGATGAAATGTTGCCGTTAGTGTTTATGTTATGTAAAAAAGCATGGGGAACAATAATTGATATGTCTCATACCTTTAGGTTGAGCCAATAACTTCCCTAGGCCCTAAAAGTGACCAAAAAGCCAAATATGCCATTTTTTTCAAAAATGAAGCTGGTAGCATATTTTTATTTGTTGACGATATGTTGACGTTAGTGTTTATGTTATGTAAAAAAGCATGGGGAGCAATAATTGATATGTCTCATACCTTTAGGTTGAGCCAATAACTTCCCTAGGCCCTAAAAGTGACCAAAAAGCCAAATATGCCATTTTTTTCAAAAATGAAGCTGGTAGCATATTTTTATTTGGTGATGAAATTTTGCCGAAAGTGTTTATGTTATGTAAAAAAGCATGGGGAGCAATAATTGATATGTCTCATACCTTTAGGTTGAGCCAATAACTTCCCTAGGCCCTAAAAGTGACCAAAAAGCCAAATATGCCATTTTTTTCAAAAATGAAGCTGGTAGCATATTTTTATTTGTTGACGATATGTTGACGTTAGTGTTTATGTTATGTAAAAAAGCATGGGGAGCAATAATTGATATGTCTCATACCTTTAGGTTGAGCCAATAACTTCCCTAGGCCCTAAAAGTGACCAAAAAGCCAAATATGCCATTTTTTTCAAAAATGAAGCTGGTAGCATATTTTTATTTGGTGATGAAATTTTGCCGAAAGTGTTTATGTTATGTAAAAAAGCATGGGGAACAATAATTGATATGTCTCATACCTTTAGGTTGAGCCAATAACTTCCCTAGGCCCTAAAAGTGACCAAAAAGCCAAATATGCCATTTTTTTCAAAAATGAAGCTGGTAGCATATTTTTATTTGTTGACGATATGTTGACGTTAGTGTTTATGTTATGTAAAAAAGCATGGGGAGCAATAATTGATATGTCTCATACCTTTAGGTTGAGCCAATAACTTCCCTAGGCCCTAAAAGTGACCAAAAAGCCAAATATGCCATTTTTTTCAAAAATGAAGCTGGTAGCATATTTTTATTTGGTGATGAAATGTTGCCGTTAGTGTTTATGTTATGTAAAAAAGCATGGGGAACAATAATTGATATGTCTCATACCTTTAGGTTGAGCCAATAACTTCCCTAGGCCCTAAAAGTGACCAAAAAGCCAAATATGCCATTTTTTTCAAAAATGAAGCTGGTAGCATATTTTTATTTGTTGACGATATGTTGACGTTAGTGTTTATGTTATGTAAAAAAGCATGGGGAGCAATAATTGATATGTCTCATACCTTTAGGTTGAGCCAATAACTTCCCTAGGCCCTAAAAGTGACCAAAAAGCCAAATATGCCATTTTTTTCAAAAATGAAGCTGGTAGCATATTTTTATTTGGTGATGAAATTTTGCCGAAAGTGTTTATGTTATGTAAAAAAGCATGGGGAGCAATAATTGATATGTCTCATACCTTTAGGTTGAGCCAATAACTTCCCTAGGCCCTAAAAGTGACCAAAAAGCCAAATATGCCATTTTTTTCAAAAATGAAGCTGGTAGCATATTTTTATTTGTTGACGATATGTTGACGTTAGTGTTTATGTTATGTAAAAAAGCATGGGGAGCAATAATTGATATGTCTCATACCTTTAGGTTGAGCCAATAACTTCCCTAGGCCCTAAAAGTGACCAAAAAGCCAAATATGCCATTTTTTTCAAAAATGAAGCTGGTAGCATATTTTTATTTGGTGATGAAATTTTGCCGAAAGTGTTTATGTTATGTAAAAAAGCATGGGGAGCAATAATTGATATGTCTCATACCTTTAGGTTGAGCCAATAACTTCCCTAGGCCCTAAAAGTGACCAAAAAGCCAAATATGGCAGTTTATTCAAAAATGAAGCTGGTAGCATATTTTTATTTGTTGACGATATGTTGACGTTAGTGTTTATGTTATGTAAAAAAGCATGGGGAGCAATAATTGATATGTCTCATACCTTTAGGTTGAGCCAATAACTTCCCTAGGCCCTAAAAGTGACCAAAAAGCCAAATATGCCATTTTTTTCAAAAATGAAGCTGGTAGCATATTTTTATTTGTTGACGATATGTTGACGTTAGTGTTTATGTTATGTAAAAAAGCATGGGGAGCAATAATTGATATGTCTCATACCTTTAGGTTGTGCCAATAACTTCCCTAGGCCCCAAAAGTGACCAAAAAGCCAAATATGGCAGTTTTTTCAAAAATGAAGCTGGTAGCATATTTTTATTTGGTGATGAAATTTTGCCGAAAGTGTTTATGTTATGGGCGCTTTAGTTTAGTCCCCCCCCCTCTCTCTTCATTTTTCTCTTCACTTTTTTCTTCCACAATTTATGTAAATTTGCGTTGTTTTATTTATATCTTTTTTCATTCCTTTTTTTTGTGACATAAAATCTGAATTTAGTGCAAGTAAGATGTTTGCACAATTTTAAGTTTTTTCAATTTCTCGAAAAGCTAAAATTTTTTCGAGTAGCGCATCAAAAATAAATTTAAAACGCGTTCTCGGAGAAAAAAACAGAGGCTTGGCACAGCAAAAAATGAATCTTTTTGAAACTTTACCCATGTTTTCGACTATGCTTAACAAGCCCAGATTCAAAGTCTTTTTGTCCAAAAGTGCCGTTATGGCACTTTTTTGTGCCGTTGAAGTTTAAAACGGCATTTTTGGATCTCGTGTGCCATTGAAGGTATTGTCTTAATTTTTTTGGGTATAGGGGTAATCGAGGTCGCTGAATCCGAATTTCGCATTTTCGAGACTCGGTTTTCGCGTTGGGACCCAGAAAAATCAAAATTTCGGCATTGTGCCGTTTTCCTACTTCGGCATTTACCGCGGCTGTCTCAAAAATATCACCATCAGATTCCCCGTGATTTTTTGCCCTAGGGGGTGGAAGATATTAGAATAACTCGTGCCGCTCGCTGTTTTATGAATTTTTGAATAAAATTTTCGAAAAAATCCACAGGGGGGACCAAGGCAAATCAAAAATTTTGAAAAAAATTTTTTTTGCTGCAAATGATCTAAAAAGGTTAGAAATCATTCATAAACATTATTTAAATAGTTTAAAGTTCGCGAAAACCGAGTCTCGAAAATGCGAAATTCGGATTCAGCGACCTCGATTACCCCTATACCCAAGAAAATTAAGACAATATCTTCAATGGCACACGAGATCCAAAAATGCCGTTTTAAACTTCAACGGCACAAAAAAGTGCCAAAACGACACTTTTGGACAAAAAGACTTTGGATCTGGGCTTGTTAAGCATAGTCGAAAACATGGGTAAAATTTCAAAAAGATTCATTTTTTGCTGTGCCAGGCCTTGTATGAGACCTTGTTTTTTTCTCCGAGAACTCGTTTTAAGCAGATTTGCCATGATAATAACTCTTTTTCATTAGTTTAAAACTAATAAATTTTATGATATTTTATGTTGATTTGCCAGTTGTCAAAATTTAAGAACCTTTTACATTTTGAATGTTAATTAATTTTAATTTTTTTGTAATGTAATGGTAGCTAAATTTGGTGGATGAAAGTTTAAAAAAATATAGCAAACATTTTTAATTTTAAATACTTTTAGTGATCGCGAAGCATTTTTCAATCTTTCGTCTCAAATTCATGAGCAATAAAAGTGTATGCGCAATAAATGCTTATTTAAGATTTGATATTTTTGTTTTTTCTGTTCACAAATTGAATCAAAATTTAAAAAATTAAGCATTTATTTTTTTTGTAAACTATTCGTTTCTCCCTTTCCTATATTTCAAATTAAAAACGCCAGTGGTCGCCGCCTGTTATGGCGGGCATGAAATGAGATCGCCCGTAGCAAAATTTGCATGAAAAACGTGGAAAAATGATTGAAAAAAAAACGAAGAAAAAAAATGAAGCGAGAGAAGGGGACAAAACTAAAGATGCAAAAAAGCATGGGGAACTGTGTCATTCAAATGTTTTCCTAAATTTTCAATATTATTTTTCGATAATATATAACGTAAGTGTTGTTTCCAGTTCGTTTTAATCACCGATTTTAATCGTCTTTCAAATAAAAGGTGTGGCGTCCCATCACCTCTTCTGTCATAATAACTTTATCATAAACATTTTTAAATAAATTAATCTTTTTCTTTGGCAGATTAAATTGTTAAAGATAGACAATAAAATATTTTTGGGGTTTTAGTTTTTGCCTTTTGTTGTTTTTTTAGCCTATGAAATTGAGATGCTGTCGCTTTTGTATATTTATATTCTTTTGATATTTTCTGGAATTGCACAAAAACATTATTCTAATTTAAACAAAACAATTTATTTGAAAGAAAATCAAATTGCTTTTTTTGAATCTTTCGATTTTCCTTTCATTGCTTGTAGGTGTGATGTATGTCCATTTGATACATCATGCAACTTGAATGTTTCGCTGACTGATGCAAATTCTGTAATATTTTATATAGGATTTTTACATAATTTTCATGTTGCAATTTCAGAGACAAAACCTTATAATGAATGTCATTTGGTTGGAAACTGATTTGTATAAATCGCAATTCATTGTAACGAATAACTCATTTTCTTATGAAACAATTTATACTGATGAAATCAGTGCTATTCAAGGATTTGCATATAGTGAAGAAATAAATGGTGGATGCCCGTTTGAATCATTTGCAAAAGAACAACCTTTTGAAATTTCTGATGAAACAGAAATAATTTATCTTCGTTCAAAATATGATGAAAATGTTTTCCGAACACAACCATGTCTATGGAAATTTTCCGCAACTATTCAATATGGTTTTAAAATTGTTGTGGAGTCATTTAATGTTTCAGCTCTGACAGCTTTCAGAGTTAGAAATAGCACACATTTATTCATTGGGTATGTTTTATATAGAATGTCCAGAGTTGACAATAATCCGTTTTAGGGGAGAAAAAGGGGAGGATTGATTAAACGAAACATGAAACCACGTCAAGTTTTTTTTCATACTCCCGCTTGTAGAAATTGCTAGAAAAAATAGCAAAAAACCGCTTTGAGACCAAAAAACTTTTAAATTTCTGATGCTGTTTTATATTTAATAGTTCTTAAAAATTGTTTGAAACGTTATTTTTTTATCCCATCATTGTCTGAATGTAATGTGGAATATGATAGTACAAAAATTGATATGTCAAACTTGTCCAAGGAATGGAATTTTACAAAATTCAAGATTATGTTCCACAAAAAGAAGTTTTATACATCAAGGATTTTATAATCATACTTTACAATACCCATAGAGGATGATATGATAAAATGATTTTGTTAAAAATCATTTTTAAAAACTATTAATTATAAAAAAGCAGCAAGAAATTGAATATTTTTTGGTCTCGTAGCGATTGATTGCTATTTTTTCTAGGCGGCTGTGTGAAAAAGACTTGACGTGAAACACGAAAAAACTCGTGCTTGAGTTTTTTACAATATCTCAAATGTCAGTTCTGGAGAGCTACCAGTACATACACACACGATACAATCATCAATAAAAATGTGGCACCCCTTTGATTGCCAACTTTGCACCTTAAATTTAAATTCGTAAAATGAGATTTTTTTGAAACTTTATAAGGAATGGCACCCCCTTTAAATTTGGTGAAGTTGCGGCACTGAAAAGCAACATTGTTTTTTGAGAATTTCGCACGAAAAAAAAGTAATTGTGCACAATTTTCGGGTTCTTACAATTTTCTTCAGGGGACGAAAATACTTTTTGTTTTCAGAAATTAATTGATTTTTAGAACCCATCAAAGGTTGTGTATTTGAGGAAACGTTTTTTGTTCTTGGTGAGAGAAAAAAAGATCTCTCTGTGGCAGCTGTGGCAAACAGTGAAGGAAATTGTAGAATTGTACTTTTCGGTTGTTTTTCTTGTTTTATAAATCATTTATGGACAACTGCTAAAGACCAGAATGTAAAAATATACTTTGGAAAGGACACTTCAATGTTGTTTTTTGAGTTTAAGTAATTATATAAAAAGTTATTCTCAAGTTTCAAGGTGCATTTTTTATCTTTTAGCTTTAAAACAATGGAAAACTGGAAAGTTATCGGAATGTTTGCGGATTATTATACAATAATTGTCCCTCAAAATTCTGCACTATTTATGACATTAGATGTACGGATTAACTACCCAAATATTATTCCGCAAATTCCATTCAATTCCATTTTTGCAACACCGTTCCTGGGAAATGCACAATCAAAACCGCCTCCATTCAAGGACTCAAATCTTATTGTACGACCATATCCGGACATAATACGTGATAACTTTTTATCTATCATATTGAAAAGTTTTTGTGCAAAATTAACCCTTTTGTACCATAAAAAGTCAACAGATGATCAATTCTACTTTTATGCTAATGAAATTCTTCAAAAGTATGCAAATTTTTTATTTTCATAATTCTTCTTTTTGTTTTAAAAATGTTTCATTTTTAGCGTTACCCTTGAAATTGGTGGTTCAATCATATTTTGTAATGAACAACTTGACTTTTACTACTACCGCAAAACACCGTTTTGCAGGTATTGTGGCTTAGTCTTTTATGTAGAAATAATTGACATTTAATGTTGCACAACTTCCATATATCATATATGTTTAATAAACTTTTTTAAAAACCCCTGTGTTAAAAAAGCATTCCCACAGCACGTTCGCAAAAACGTGAATTTGCAACGAACTTTTGCTTCCCATTTGGTCGTTTCTTTATTTAATGACATTCTGTTAATTTCTACAGTTAGTCAACATGTTTAACTAACATATGTACGAGGAATTTTTTGTTGAAGCGATTTACCAGCCCGATGAAGCTGTTTTTTGGCAAAGGTTTAGCTTCCTGGCTTCGTTGGGCTGGCAAATCGCTCTAACTTAAAATATCAAAAAATCCCTCGTACATATGTTAGTTTAGCATGTTGACTAACTGTAGAAACTAGCAGAATGTCATGAAACATAAAGACGACCAAATGTGAAGCAAAAGTTTGAAAAATGCTAATCCGCTTCGAACGTGCTGTGTTCCAATTGAGCTTTTATTGAATATTTCTCTTCAAAAAAGAATGCACTTAAATGCTCCAAAAGGATAATTTGATCTTCTATCTTTATTTGACCAGGCTGAAAAAACCACCAAGAAATCCAGAAATCCAGAAAAAGATCTTATCTTGCTTTTTTAACATTTTAATCTGTCTATGGCGCAGCAAAAGATTAATTTTTTGAGATAATTATGATAAAATTATTATAACTGAAAAGGTGATAGGACACCAACCCTTTTTTATTTTAAAAAAATGGTTAAAATCGTTAAATAAGAATAAACAAAAACTAAAGGTTTTAAAGGGGCACTGGAATTTTCAGTATGAAAAAATTTAGCCAGTTGGGTTAAATGTTAATTATGGATGTGTTTATTGGATAAAATTAGTGAAGATCCATTTGTTAAAAAAACATATCAACATTTTTTAAAATATTTTATTTAAAATTATATAATATAACAGTTTTGCTTTTTCTTTAATTAATTAAGTTTATGCAAAAATATTTTTTTTGTTTTTGTCAATGCAATTTTGAAAGCAATTTTTGGGTTTTTAACAGTTCGAAAAATCCATAAAACAATAGAAGCAAAATTTCCTCGATATTCGGACATGACTGTTAGAATTACTAAATAATCGACAACAATTCGTATTTGTTGATATGCTCGTCGTGTATCGGCGTGACTCAACCACTTATTCATTCCATAAACAATAAAGTTGTTAATACCAAAGATATCAAAGATGCTGAACTTGTTTTCTGTAAATGAAAGAGTTGCCAGAAATGTTGTTTGAATGCTAAAAACAATTACAAGCCGGATATTTATTTTTAGCATTTCAGTGTTTGCTGAAGCCTAAAAAAACTTTTATCGTGAAAATGTCTTTTTTATTTACTTACATGATAAACTCCCAACCTGCCTCGCCGATTTTTGAACTAGACCTATCCTATTAGATAGCTCCATATGCATAATCCCAAAATATTTTCGGTGAATGGGCTTTTATTATGCAAATTTATGGGAATGAAGTTCGAAAAATCCACAACCCTCGGGTCAAAGATTTTTCAAAAACCTCTGCATTTTCACAAATTTGCAAAGAGGATTGACGATTTGTAAATAAATCTTCAATTTGAAGATTTTTTGAATATTCTTTTCATTAATTTGCATACCGGAAGCTTATTCAACATAAAAATTCGATGTCATCCATAACTGCCCTGAGGCGATCTAACGGGATAGATCTCGTACAAAAAGCGGCTAAACAAATTGATTATGTCCTTTGATTAAAACTTACTTGAAATTTAAATTGTGGAATAAGTTTTACGATTAAACATACAACAAAAACCATTGAAAAAAATAATAAAAGTGCAGAAATTTTTTTGTCAAATAAAAAATAAAAATAATAAATTGACATATATATTTCGTGTTTAATTAAACATGGTTTTTCTTTTATCATTGCCATATAATAACAAAGTAAAAGATCACTTGAATTTTTGTCACATTTGATTCCTTCAAATTCAAAGATTTTTGGTTTTTTTGAAAATTCTTCAAAACCCCCATAAATTCTACAATCATTGTGAAAAAAATAGTCTGATAAATAAAAGTATATTTTAAGGAGTAAGATATAGGCAATATCGAAACATATGATTGCTGAAAAATATTTTACAACATTCTTGTGGCTGTGCTTCCAAAAAACTGTTTTGTCAGATTTGGACAATTTTTTTTTACAATAGACGTTGTTCGTGATTTTGTTCCAAAACATAATTCATTGTGATCGCAATATTTTTGAATTTTAACGTATTCCCGACAAAAATTTTTTTGTTCATTAATGCTATTTTTACCAAAATAAAGTAGCCTGCTGATAATGTCCTGATATTAATCGAGTTTTATTAGTGTTTTAACATTAATTAATTTTCGATTTTTAGAATCCCAACGCGAAATTTGTGTCTCGAAAATCCGATTCAGCGACCTCGATGACGCCTATTTTAAAGAAAATAAATGACATATCTCCAATGGCAACCGAGAACCAAAATGCCGTTTTAAACTTCAGTGGCACAAAAAAGTGCCAAAAAGGCACTTTTGGCCAAAAAAAACTTTGGATCTGGGCTTGTAAAGCATAGCCGAAAACATGGGTAAAGTTTCAAAAATATTTCCCTGTGCCATGGCTTTCAAATTTTCTGCCAGAGTGCGTTTAAAATAATAGATAACATTAGAATTTTTGTTTTTGTTAACTAGAATATTACTTCATTTTGTGTTATTTAAAATCAAATAAGCTCGAATATAAATGATTTCAAGGCATGATTAGCAGGTTATATCGTATACTACTTTATTAAGATCAAAATACCAGACGCAGCGCGCCCCGAAGGGGCGCGCTGCGGCTGTTTAGCACTCAACTTCCCTACCTTTCTACCCCAAAAAATCGATTTTCGTCAGTTTTGATCGTAGAGCTTTCAAATTTGGCAGGTATATAGAGAAAAAAATCGCATTTGATAATTTGTTGGGTTGAGCCCCCTACCCCCTCTGGGACCCGAGATATCCCCCAAAAACGTCCGGGCGAATGTACACTTTCGATGTTCCCGGTATGTTGGACGTAAAAGAGGTATTGGAATGAATCGGGCATGATCCAAATAGTACTAAATGGCTTTTGGTTTGTTCAGATCGGTTCATTTATGACCCCGGGGGACCACTTTTTCTTTTAAAAAACGGGGTTTTGCGGGGTTTCGAGATTTTTTGTTGAGTTCGAGTTTAGATGAACATCGGAATCGATAGCTCATGGTCGATTACATATGAATCGACACCTGGGTTGATAAAATACCTCCATTTTTGACCCCGGGGGACCACTTTTTCTTTTAAAAAACGGGGTTTTGCGGGGTTTCGTGATTTTTTGTTGAGTTCGAGTTTAGATGAACATCGGAATCGATAGCTCATGGTCGATTACATATGAATCAACACCTGGGTTGATAAAATACCTCCATCTTTGACCCCGGGGGACCACTTTTTCTTTTAAAAAACGGGGTTTTGCGGGGTTTCGAGATTTTTTGTTGAGTTCGAGTTTAGATGAACATCGGAATCGATAGCTCATGGTCGATTACATATGAATCGACACCTGGGTTGATAAAATACCTCCATTTTTGACCCCGGGGGACCACTTTTTCTTTTAAAAAACGGGGTTTTGCGGGGTTTCGAGATTTTTTGTTGAGTTCGAGTTTAGATGAATCTCGGAATCGATAGCTCATGGTCGATTACATATGAATCGACACCTGGGTTGATAAAATACCTCCATTTTTGACCCCGGGGGACCACTTTTTCTTTTAAAAAACGGGGTTTTGCGGGGTTTCGAGATTTTTTGTTGAGTTCGAGTTTAGATGAATATCGGAATCGATAGCTCATGGTCGATTACATATGAATCGACACCTGGGTTGATAAAATACCTCCATTTTTGACCCCGGGGGACCACTTTTTCTTTTAAAAAACGGGGTTTTGCGGGGTTTCGAGATTTTTTGTTGAGTTCGAGTTTAGATGCATACCGGAATCGATAGCTCATGGTCGATTTCATATGAATCAACACCTGGGTTGATAAAATACCTCCATCTTTGACCCCGGGGGCCATTCTTTTCATAAAAATGCGTAGTGGCAGGTTTAGATATTTTTATCATTTTTTCTGTTTAAAAAACTCAGTCCGTGCAGGTATATCCGTAAGGGTAAATATAAAAAAAAATCTATTTGTCATTATTATATATAAAATCCTTAACACGTTTATTCACTTTTACTGCTTCGCAGCAGACGGCTCAGGAGACTAGCCAACGGGGAAACAATAATTAAAAATTATAACAAATACGGCTGTTGCAATGTTAGACGTGGAAAGAGATTAAAGGTTGCAGACGGGATTGGCTTACTGTAAGACGGGAAAGGAGATTAAAGAGAGATTCTGAATCGGCTGTAAGACGGGAAGCGAGATTAATTTTTTCTACGAGACTACCGTACAACAGCCATCGCCCTCTGCAATAAAGAAAAGGTATGCATGTTGTCATCCATGCCCACTTTTACTTATGCAAGAGATCATCCCCGAACTCCCCCCCCCCCCAAAAAAAAAAACTATTTATTCTCCAAAAGTCCTCTAATTAAATGTAAAACAACTTCATATTGCTTTTTATTTATCCATCCATTTCCCGAGAAATTACCTCTTATTTTACAGCTATAGCCCAGGAAATTACTTTTGTATTACCAGTTAATGAAATTGTTTTCTTCTAATTGTTAGTTTTTGATATGTTATATGTTTACCAGAAAAACCCTTTTTAAATGAATTGATTTAAGTAAAGGTATGCCCCCACAGAATGCATAAAAGAAGGACCAGGGCTTTGCGAAATCGAACTATCGATTTCGATATTTCGACTTCGAAAGGTCCAAAAAATATTTCGATTTTGATTTTTCAAATTTCGATTTCGCAGAGCCCTGAGGAGGACAGGTAGATGTCCAGAGGGCGATGGCTGTTGTACGGTAGTCTCGTAGAAAAAATTAATCTCGCTTCCCGTCTTACAGCCGATTCAGAATCTCTCTTTAATCTCCTTTCCCGTCTTACAGTAAGCCAATCCCGTCTGCAACCTTTAATCTCTTTCCACGTCTAACATTGCAACAGCCGTATTTGTTATAATTTTTAATTATTGTTTCCCCGTTGGCTAGTGGCATTAGGTCTTGAGAGTAGCTAAATATTTGCAGGAAAAGACTATAATTTATAGGGAACACGACGGAAAACATTTTGAATTAAAGACCGACGAGACATCTGGCGAATGTAAAGGGGTATGGCAAAAAAGGAGGTTCCAATAATCTCAAAAGTCATTTTAAACAAACTTACTTAAAAAAGTTTTCCAAGTATTATTCCATTTTTTGAAAGTTTTTGGATAAAAAACTGCTATAAAACGGGAACCAGTAATTAAGAATAAACCCATTGATGGCATGTAACCAATAATTTCTAAGACAGGATAAAAGCCATCAAAATAACATTCATCTGAATCTTTTGTAGTTCCTAATGGAAGACATATACAATCATAGCATAATACAAGATCAAAAATTGATTGATTTAAAATAAACCAACGATAACTTTGCTTTATGTTACCAAATATTGATATTGCAATTACGATTAAAATGAGAACAAAAGACAAATATGAAATTTTAAAATCATCTAATTTATATGGAAGTTCAAAAAGGATACATGAAAATAGATCACCAAAATATTCATTTCCACATTTAATTTTCCCTTGATGATCGTCTTCTTTTCCCATATTGCCTGTTCTTGTGATTAAAGGGGGAGTCACACTTAAGTACAACTTTTTTTGATCAGGGTCTTTTCAAAAGAATTTATTATCTGAACACGAAAAGACGTTTTCTGGAATGTTTTGTTGAAAAAAATTCGTCTATCAAAAACAGATTTTTAATATACTTTTGAGTACATATTTAAATAAACGGTTACAAAATAATATAACAAAAAATAACAATTACAGAAAACAAATTTATTTAACAACAATCAAATTACTCTATGATTATTAATCACTACAAAAAAATTTATAGTACATAATATAAAAAATATATTATGTACTATAAATTTCTTTCATTTGCTGCTTTTTTTGATTTCGAAAGAAAGTTCTCGAAGCTGAAAATTATAAAAATTTCGTTTTTTCTAACTTTTACATAAAGTTTGTAAATTTCAATATCTTTCAGGCATTCGGATTTTTGAAATCAATAAAATGCAGCAAATGAAACATCTCCTTTAATACCGAAAAAAATTATTACTGATTTACAACAACAATTAAACTGCTATGTTGTGCAATCGGATTTCTACATTTCTTCCATTTTTGAATACACTCATAGATTGTTTCCATGTATATAGGAAAAATAATCAAAGTTAATGTTAGAGTTAAAAGGACACGAATTAAATGCAGCACTTTCGCAAATTTGTCATATTCGATCACCTTTTGTATACAAAATGGTAAAGCTTTCTTAAAAGCTACTGGAAGAATGAAATCTGGCTCTTTGAGAAAATCAATAATAAATAGTGTGATAAGTAGGAAACAATGAATAACAACAAATACAAAAGTTTTTAAGTTAGAAACATATGTTTCGTTATGTGTTAATTCCTGTAATAAAGGTATTTAAATTCTAAATTTTAGCTTTAATGACCAGATATGCCAATTCCAGAATAGCTTAAACTATATTTCATGTAATTCTCCAATTGTGTATTCAATAGCAATTATGCAAATTTTTAGCGGTAATAATGATCAAATGCTATTTTCACTTTAAGTGAATAGCACAAAATATCTTCTACTACGTTTTACGTAAAATTGCTTGTTTTTGAGTTTTATAACATTCTGATTCTGACAATTGTGAACACCGAAGGCATAATTTAGTCATGGTTAAACTCAAAAATAAGCAATTTTTCGCAATAAGTAGCTATCGAGTAAGGTGAAAATGGCATTTGGTCGACAATGCTACTAAAAATTTGCATAATTGGTCTTGAATAGTCAAAGAGAATTACATGAAATATGGTTTTTTGCAATTCTGGAAATCACATTAGAGTAACCAAAAATTTGCATAATTGTTACGGAATCACATGACATGTGATTTAAACGATTCTGAAAATCACACATCTGGTCGTCTCCTATGTTCATACCTACCGTATTTTTTCTTTGCTTTAACAGATTTCTTGTCGTAAAAATAATTAAAAACACGGAAATTACAAACGTCATAAACATTATAATCTTCTCCATTCTAGTCATAATTAAAACATATAAAAATGTCTGCTTTTCAGCTGGCAAGCAATCTTGAAGAAACATATTTTTTATACGATTACAGTATCTTTCACTTTTTGAACTTCCATCGCAGATCAAATATTCATTATCATATCCCATTTTGGAATTTGTGAACCCAAATGTAAAATTCTGAACATTTTTGTAATAGTTTTGGCAACCATATTTCAAAAAATTATATTCTTTTTTAAGGCTATTGCTATTAAATGCCTGACAGACATAAGAAATTGAGTCATTTGAAAATGAATAATAAATTATGTAAATTGTTTGAAAAAATATTGCAACTAAAATTCAGAAATTAAAGGAAGAGACCGACCCCCTGCAAATAAATTTTTGTCCCTATAATTCATTGGAGGTCCCGACACGAAAATTTTAAAAACTCCAAATCAAAGAATTTTGATGACATTTCCTTTCGTAACTATTTTTTCTGATTCCAAAATGGTTTGAACTTAGAAAAATGGTTCGATAAAACCTGAGATTCAACATTATCGCACAAAAATATGAATATTAGAGAATTAGTACAAAAAAAGCTGAATCTCAGCTTCTGTTCAACCATTTTTTAAAGTTCATACCATTTTGGAATCAAAAAAATAGTTATGAAAGGAAATGTCATCAAAATTTTTCGATTTGGAGTTTTTAAAATTTTCGTGTCGGGACCTTTAATGAATGAAAGGGACAAAAATTTATTTGCACTGGGTCTCCTCCTTTAAATTTGTTAAAAACAATTCATTTACCGAATATTTTGAAACTTTTAAACCATTTTTTAGAAGCGTTATGATTCCATACTTTTTCTGCAAAAAATATCGTGATCAAAAGAAGTCCAATAGGTGGTAATTTTTGTGCAACTGGGTTACTGTAAATATTGAATGTACCATAACCTCCTAGATTACAGTCTTTTTCTTCTTTTGAATTTGTTCTTAACATAAATTCATAACTAATCGCCAAGTCCAGAAGCAACAAATTAATTATTAACCAACGAAAATGTAACTTTTTTGTCGAAAAAAATGTTATTAAAATTATTACAATTCCAATAAATGTTGAAATGTATCCAAGAATTACAAAACTTTCTTGGGCCATTAACAACCACGTTTAATTTTTCTTGAGAATAGAATGTTTAATTTCGAGCATGAATAAATTTATTTATTTATTCAAATTTTAGGGAATCTTTTTAGTAATTGTTAAAAATAACTTTTACCAGATAAATGTTCAAAAGTCTTTTTTTAAGTGAGACTGAAAATTCATATAAACAAAAAATATTTAAAAAGTTAATATAATTTATTTAATTTGTTAAAATGCAGCATTAAATTCAATTAAAGCTTTTATATAAAAAAACAAATTTTTAAAATAAAAAAAATTTAAGATTATTAATTTATCTTTAATCTTTTAAAAATAAATTATGTAATTTGCATATAAAAAATACGTCTAATAGGTCTGATATTTAGTTATTATTAATGTTTCACACTGTACCTGTAAAATCGGGGCATTCTCATTTTAGACAAAAGACTTAACTTTACATATTGTGGTAAAAGTTTATTTTAATATTATAAAATAAGGAATGCAAAAATTGTCAATTACACAAAAATACATATTTATTTGCAAACTTTTTTGTCGCCTTGGTTTCCTTCAACATTAAGACTAATTTTTCCCATTGAAAAGTAATCAGGAGTGTTAATGGCTTCCGGTGGTACGATATAATCAGAAATACGATGACATCGCTGAAAATTAAATAATTTCAATTTTTTGGTGGAAATTTAAAAAAAATTGTTTTTGCGCATCTTTTTTAAAAAATTGTAAAATTTTCGAGGTGAAATCAATCATAAAAACTCTTACATCAGCGTTAACACCGCAAGTATGATTTACTCGAAGAAAAGGTTTGATAGAGGTGACTTCATTTTCATGTCCAGAAACTTTAAAATTACCAAATTGATCAGAAAGGGTGGAATTTAATTGATCATCAGGGTCAACTATAATCTTCAATTGAAACTTGAAAAGTAAAAGCCAAAAAGCTTACGAGTATCATGTTCCATCAATTTAATTTCATAATTTGGAAGATTGAGGTTGTTACAAGAAAGTTTACCAAATACTTTGACAGTTTGTTCTTTGGCTGAAGAAATTGAAAAAAGAGAGACAGCAACCAAAAAGAGCAAGATAAAATGCATTTTCTCTCTTTTAAAAAACTTGTTTAAAAAAAATAATATGAAAAAAACGTTAAATGTTTGGTTTTTTTATACGTTGTTAAACAACCTTGCATTTGTTTTTTTGTTCTTTTCTGACTAGTCCATGATTCATAAAAATACAAAGTTTTGGTTTTCTTAGATTTGAACAATCAAAACAATTTTACAATGAAGCAAATGACGCATTATTGGAAAAAATATTTTTTTCTTTTCCCCCATTTTTTTTTGTTTAAATAAAAATATGTTGTTGAAATGCAAAAATTAAAAACAAAGAATGTTAAAATAACAAAAATTCAACAAACAGAAATTATAGTATCCTCGTAAATTGTTTTTTTGACTACTTCGAATGTAGTAAAAAGTTTATGGCTGACAATAAATTATCAGAATGTTTTTATAAGAAGATTATCAGCATTATTTAAAAACATAAATAAAGTTTAAAAAAAACTTACTTTTATTATTTTGATATACATGTTGTTTTTTTTGAAATAATTACACACATATGCCATACACCTCAAGAAATCGTAATACCGTATAAACTGAGCTATGATTGTTTGGCTCCAGTCTTGTTTGTCAGAAACATATGTAAACATTTTGGAGAAAAATTTGCCGATGCCAAAAATATTGGATTTCTTTATGAACAATTTGTGGAGTGCTATTTTTATTTAATTTTTTTCTGTCATTTATGCAAAATTTGAATTGATGAAATACTTTTTAAGGTTTTTAAAATCACATTTATGTTGCAAAATTTTGAAAAACAAATTAACATTCTTACCATTTTTATTTAAATTACTGACTTATATCATTATAAAATATCACTACTAAACTATATTTATCTAACAAATGATCTTTACTTTTAAGTCAAAACAAAGCAATTGTCAAGCATGCTATAAAATTTTTGTGATCTAATTCTAGTGTCATCAAAAACAATAAACAAAAGCCTATCCCAGTTTTTCGCACTTTTAAAAAAGTGTCATTCGTTATCAGTCTCTAATTAGCGGCATCTCTTTTTTTCTCTTTTGACACCTTTTTGTGCCTAATTTATTTTATTTAATGAGTTCACATTTTAATTTTTGTTCTCTTTTTTGGTTGTTGAAAAAAGATGACAACTAAATTTATTGTCTTATTTCTTACTGTGGCAGGCTTAAGCTTCGCAGAAGCCGCTAATCCTCAGCAATGTACTGAAACATCTTTGACCTATCGTGAAGTTTCTCCAAATTTTGCCCTTACTTTTGCTGCTACTCTCAATGTTACTAGTCAGGCAAATAAAAATCTTGTTATTATTACCAATATTCAAGCAAATGTCACTAATCCCAGCTACAGTATTACAAATATTTGTGCTGTCGATGTAACAGCTAGAAATGTTAGTAATTGTGTCACAGATTGGACAAAACCTTTAACGATTAGCCTTGCTGATGGTGTTCTTGAACTTCAAGCCTGGACAAATTCTTCTAATGGACGAACTCAGCGAGCCTTTTATTCTGCTGTGGTTGATGAAGCTAGTTTTAGTTTTTATGATGGAAAGTTTTATAATGGAAGTAATCAGTGTTATAGCTATATTGATACTGGTAAGTATACGGTAATTTTTGTAAAGGGGTAAATACAGAGCTGCTCTTTTCTTCTATAAGTTTATTTTTACATTATCAAATTTTTTGGTTAAAATGTTTAATTAAACCACGGGTTTTGTCTCATAATCAAATATTATGCAAATTTCTAAACAGCTTTCTGAATTTTTTTATTAAAGAATTCTGATAATTAAAGGTGGGGATCCACTTTGAACAATTTTTATTCAACAGTGAGATGTTCTTGACACGAAAAAGCATTGTCTTCCTCGCATCTTCTTCTTTTGACAAAAAAGAACAATTCGTTTTTGTTTGATTTTTATCCTCGCTCACAAGAAAAACTTCTATTAAGTCGGACTCCCCCTTCTAACATAGCCAACGTTTATAGAACAAAATATTCAATTTAATGCCACCGAATGCTGCACTAAAACGCAGGATATTGTACAAACGGCTCCTGCCGCTAACACCTGTAATAAATTTACTAGTGTTTCAACTATGATGGTGAGCAATCAGACAACAGCTACTATTACATTTGATTATGAACTTTATAATGGAAATGTTACAATGTTTGGTAGAGTTACTGGTGCAGCTAGCGATTTTCATCCTATTTTTATTATTAATGATGCAGAGGGATGTCAAGTGTTAGTTTTTTTTATTAAAAGTATACATTTTGTAAAATAATCATTCCATATTGTAGACAGATCAACAATACTATCTTATGCGGATATCCCTTGGTTCCTTCTGGTAACAAGTTGATCTTCTTTTTGACAGAATTCCGATTAAATATAACTCGTGATTCTTTGCCAACTGCCATGACTGGTCGACTTATTGTTCGTGATGGGACACAAACTTTGATGGCTGAAAATACGCCATTTACCCCTGCAAATAGCTGTCAAAACTTTAATTCCAATTATGGTCATGCAAATTCTGTTCTTACTACTTCAATGTGTTGCATAAATTTCCTTCCAAGTAGTGATAGCTCAACTGCTATGACAATTCCAGGTTCTTCTACCGCAGTTACAGGACAATCTAATAGCACAACAACCCCTTCTACAACTACTACATCTGGAAATCCTGTTATGAATCCTTTAAATGCAATTGTCGCCTTTATTGTTATGTTCTTTTTTGCATGCTTATGATAAGTTTAAAGAATATTCATGACTTTATAAATAACTTTTGTAAAACCAATATTCTTAATTTTTTAATAGTTTATACAAAAAGTCATTAAAAATAAGGGCGCGTTGCTGTAGCGCCCAAAATTTGAAAAAAGCAGGTGTATGTTTCCTGAACTCAAAAATTCAGATTTACAAAGCCCATTACCAAAAATGATCAAAAATTTTTCTTTTACCCGATGATGTCTACTACGAAATTTATAAAAAATAAGTTGAACTCGCTTGTTATCATTTTTGGGACTGTAAGTGAAAAAACAATTTTAAAAAATTTATGCCTTTCCTAGTTTTTACATATAACTTGTTTGAACAGATAATCGATCTTGAGCATTATAACAAAATAACTTCGTTTTAATGCGTCTCCATGTTAAGAAGTTAGGCCCCTATATGACATCATAAAATCATATGATATTAACTTTGTTGTGGCGGTGTTTTTAAAACATTCTCCTTTGGTATTTTTAAAAGCATTTATCATGTGAAAGTTTGTGGGCTTGCAAAATTCATAAATGATAAAATGCTTTTTGACACGTTTTTTGCTTTCAGACAAATATATTTTCCAACACTTTTCTAGAAATTTCAAATTTTTAATGTAAAAGTTTTTAGTCTACATCAAAAACTTTCAAATGCGCTTTCCATAAATCGATTATATAAAGGTACATTTTATCACAGTTTTCACATTTCTTTTCTTTTTCGTTTTTGAAAAATGAAAAATCTAAGTCTTTTCATTTTCGGTGTGTTTTTAACTACAAAAGTCATTCTTGCTTTTGAAAACCGCATCCAATGTGATCGCGTTTTGTTAGAGGCAGGAGCAACTCCATATTATGGAGATAAAGTTGGACATGTTATTCATTCTTTACATGTTCGAGCACTTCAAAAATTTAAACCTGATATCACGGAAAATAATCATATTCCAACAATTAACCTAAATCTGACATCCGATATTCCAATCTTGTCCTATGCGCCTATTCGAAGCGTTCCACACGCTGAAAATTATCATACTGAAGGATCCCTTCTTATTGATGAAGTAAAAAAGCTTGCTCTTACCGGATACTAATATACTTGTTTCTAGATTTTGAGTCATATGGGTGACGAAAATTATCTTTCAAAACATTATAGTGCTCTCGAACAAGTTGTTCATGGTTTTCATATGGAAGAAATGTGGGCTTCAGCTTTAGAACTGTACAAAAAGTATGAAGCTAATCCTCCATCAGAAGAAGTGTGTCTATGTGCAACAGATGTAGAAAATAATGGTATTTTGACTCGGCTCCGCCAAACTGCTCTTTACATGCGAGAACCAGTTCTTATGTATAATGATCAAGTTGATGATGTGCGAGATGTCAGAAAACAAAATTTAGTATGGTCGTCACAGAAAGAAGAGAAAACAGATAAAGATGGTTACATGTAAGATTTTAGACATGCAAGATTATTAAAATTTATCATATTTTTTAGTCCGGATCTTTTAAGAAAAAGAGCTGATTCTTTGCCATCATTGGATAGCTTAGACGCTTGGAAATATTACAGAGGAACAGGTTTTCGCCATCATCATGAAGGGGATGCCGCTCTTTACTTGTACTGTGCTCTTAATGATCAACGTCAAAGCCGTCAAGAAGATCTTACTGAATCTGAATATGAAAATGGAGCTTCCGTGGACGTCGAGCCTCTTAAGTACAGCGGATGGCCTGAAGGTCACGTGAAACCATTGAAATATAGCGGCTGGCCAGAAGGACATGTGAAACCACTTAAATATAGCGGTTGGCCTGAAGGTCACGTTAAACCATTGAAATACAGTGGATGGCCTGAAGGGTTTGTAAGACCACTTAAATATAGCGGTTGGCCTGAAGGTCACATTAAACCATTGAAATACAGCGGATGGCCTGAAGGGCACGTAAAGCCACTTAAATATAGTGGCTGGCCTGAAGGATTTTTAAGACCACTTAAGTACAGTGGATGGCCTGAAGGATTTGTAAAGCCATTGACCTTTGAAGAATAAGATAATATAAGAGATTACATTTTAATGCAGGTCATGTTCATTAATGTGACATATAAGCGTTATCAAATTTATGTACTTTTTAATAAATATCATTCATGCAGTAAATTTTTGTGGAAAAAATTTAAAATACGCAACTATATAATCTATTTAAAAAAGTGTAGACAGAAAATCCAAAAAATTTTGTTGATAAAGAGTGTTTTTCCGGGGTCCCTGATGTTATTTTTTTTAATATAACAACAAAAATAATTATGCAATATGGTTTAAAATTCCAAAACGCTCATTTCCAACTCTTAAAAGCCGAAATTTTTCAAAA
This sequence comes from Panagrolaimus sp. LJ2414, assembly GCA_024447195.1. NCBI lineage: Eukaryota > Metazoa > Nematoda > Chromadorea > Rhabditida > Panagrolaimidae > Panagrolaimus > Panagrolaimus sp. LJ2414. The sequence goes on along the minus strand of JAMRXY010000059.1, from coordinate 271,768 downwards.
CATTGAAATTTCGACCTTTTCAATCAAGTTATTATAACGCAATTATATAACCCATAAAACTTAAGCTCCGAAAAACTATAAGTCGTGCATCGAAGGCAGCTTTTTATTCCCTGCATTTTATATAATATATCGTACAAACAGCGCATTTAAAGTTTGATACAGCTTAAAAATTTTTTTATTTAAAAAAGAATTTTCTAGATTGTTGGGAAAATTTACTTTTCTGCACGTAAAAAACGTGTCAAAAAGCATTTGACTGTTTATGAAGTGTACAAGCCCAAAAACTTTCACATGACAAATGCTTTTAAAAATACAAAAGGAGAATATCCATTACAAACGATATCGTAGTAAAGTTAATATCTTCTGATTATGTGAAATCAATAAGGGTCGTCCAAAATTTCTGCAATATCAGCACGGAGACGCAATAAAAGACACGAAAATTCATTTGAAGAAGTTAAATGTTTACACATTTTGTTTAAAATTTAAAATTTACAGAAGAGAAACATTAAATTCACGTTAATATTTATCTCACAATAAATGAGCAAGTTTTTAAAAGCTTTGATAAATGTAAAAAATATTTTCCCAAATGATATTACCTACAATTTTATTACTTTAAACGAGATTTAAAAGAAAAGTGCTGATATTCTATAAAACAAATCGTTTTTTTTAATGACTCGTTTAATGTATTATAAATGTAAAAACAACATCGTTTTTAAAACCAATTGATGACAAAATGCAATAAAGACATTATATTATGTTTGCTATAAAAATTTCATATTTAGTGTATCCGTCATAATGTCAATGTAGTCATTCCATTTCTGTGTACAAGTAATTGTTTTTGAGTCAGTTTTTTGCCGTCAGATTCGCCTGTACATTATTTAAACGATTGCTGCAAACTGGAAAACGTTTGTCATGCTATTGTACACCACATATATCATCCCCGATATTTTCTGACAACGTATGCAAATTTGCTTCCACATTTTATGAAAAAAGGATTCGCTTGTACTTTATTTAAACGATTGCGGCAAACTGGAAAGTGTTCGTTAGACGCCACATATTTTGTCCCCGATAATGTTTGACAACGTTTGCAAATTTGCAGGCATCATAGGTTTTTACAAATATTTTTTATTTTTTTTGTTATATGAAAAAAAACTACAAAAAAAGAAGTAAGTACATGTACTTACTTCTTTCATTTTTTTACCTTTTTGTCTTTGTGTTTTTTGACAAGACAAAATATGATGAAATAATGCAAAATTTAAAATCGGCGTTTCTCTAAATAAACTAAAAATAAGTGTATTTTTTTTAAGTGAGAGATTTTATTTTACACAAAACGGTCGATAATTTTGTTAAAAAGAAAACCTAATTTTGTTGAAAATTGTTAGAAGAAAAAAAAGAAAAAAAAGTGTTGAAATATCGCAGAGAAAAATATTTTACACAAAAGAGCATTTATTCTTCAAATTTTGTTTGTCGTTTTCGAACGAAGAAAAACGTTTTGAACAAATTGTTTTTTCTTGATTTTGAATATTTTTTGTAATTTTTAAATTAAAATCCTCTCTATCATATAAATAGGGATTACAAAAAAGTACCAAAAAACCCATTTAATTCTTTTTCGCTCACCTTGTCAAAATTTCAATAACATTAAAAAATAATTTCTTTCTAATTTCGAATTTTTGAGCATAGTGGTGGTTTAAGTAAAATGCATACATGGACACACCAGCACCTGTCTAATTCCGTCGTTTTTATGCTCCCGAACCCCCTAAATGTGAGCGCGTGTGTGTATCATTAATGAACAAGTGACAATGACCGACTGCAACAACAACGGTCGCTTCCTCCCTCCTCTGTTTTTCTGTTATACCTCTCCTTATTATCAACAACTTTTTTTTGTATTTGTTTAAGTTACACAGATAAGAAAAGAAGGCCAATGATTATGAAGGCCTTGAATACGGTTTCAGTATGCTACAGTATCCCAAACTACTAAAATTTAGCGCCAGTTTAGTAGGAGAATTAGGTAGCAAATCATTCAACCAAGTAGGTATATAACTACTCCTGCATTTTTGAATATGTTTGTTTTTTTCTATTGCAAGCATTCTGGTTTTTTTGATCATAAAAACTCACAACTTGCTAAACGGACATTTGATGCATTCGACTTCATCATCAAAATACAATTTCGATTTTATTTGACCCCAAAAACTCTTGCCAAAGTTTGAGAAAAAGGAAAAGGACAACAAAAAGGTTCTTTTCAAAAATAACATGTTTTCCATCCATTTTTGCAAAATATTGAAAGATGTGTATCGTTTTTCTGCAATTTAAATATTTTGTTAAACCGAAAACAAGCTGTCGAACGATGACAATCTTACTAAAGCGATTTAAGCTTTTTCGATCAATTTTAGTCAGATTTATTCTGAACTTTTTTATGTGCTCTTTATTTTATTCTTTCAATTTTTTATAAAATTTTGTTTTATTTCTTGTTCGATTTATTTCATCAAGCTTGAAGCTTTTAATTATTCTGTTACAAGGATAGCAGAAAACAGTTAACAAATATTCCAACTTCAACATTAATTTAATGTTACCATATCAGAAAAACTAGTTTTTGCAAACAAATTAACATGTTTTCTACTTTCAGTTTGCGTTAAAATAAAATTTTGTTGAAATATTACAACATAAATCCACCGCTTAACAAAAATAATGTTTCTTTAAATTTTTGCTCACTTTTTATTTTATTATTTGGTAGATAACAAAAACAAAAATGATGAAATATTGCAAACTACGAAATTCTTTTGTGAGACAGTTTTTGCTCATTTTTTACATCTGCATCAATTTATTAATTGACAACAGCGGTTTTTGTGCTTTGAATATTTTGTTGTTTTACAAAGTTTACCATTCTTCAGAGAAATAAACCTATCAAAATGTGATATTGATATTATACATCAACAGTTAATAAAAAATGTGAAAATAATTGATTTTACAAATGGATTTGAATTATTCAATAATTATTTTAGTGTTTCCGGAAATCGTTCCAACAGAATAATAAATTTAAAAAATAATTTTTTAGAAAACAATGTTATTTTAAAAAATTCTGAATGAATTTTGTAAAAAAACAAACTTGAAAGATTTAAATCACATTTCACAAAATAATCCACTATACTTTCAATCAATTTTTGCTGACTTTGTAACTCATCAAGCTTTTTGCACATTTATAATATTGTTGTTTAAACAAAAAAAAATAGAACTTGTAGTTAACAAATGGATTAAAAAAATATAAATCCATTAATGTTTCAGAGATTTGAAGATGGAAATCGACGAGTGGCAACATAAGTTTTGACAAATAAATATAAATAACATCAACAAAAAACAAAAAAATATAAATAACATCAACAACTGCCAACTAATTTCCCTCTCAAAAAGTCTAAAAAGACCAAATAAAGATATTTCACCGCAAATAACGGATATACAATGTTTATAAATACTTTATTAATAAATTTACAACAAAAAATATTAAGTACAACAACAAAAATAAACAAACACGATAAAATAATATTCACGGATGAGGAGAAATAAGGAAAAACGTCGGTGCAAAAAAAGCAGCCAGCAAAAAATAGCTGGCTGCAGAGCTCGCAGGGGGAGTCTCTATACGAAAATGATTGACAAAATAAATTGTATTGGCTGGCCAGGCTCCTTTAAAACAGAGTTCTCTTCAACTATTGAAAGGAAGCAAAATTTCAGCCTTTTTTCTCATATTTTTTTGCATTCTTTGATTTAAAAAATTGTAGAAAGTGCTTGTTTTGAATTTTTTTGTAATAAATGGATTTATTTGTTCTTGTTAATTCAAATAAAAGTGATCTTTCTCACAAAAAAAAATTTTTCTGCAATTTTTGTTTTTGTCTGCGTTGTAAAATGTTTACTGATATACGCACCATTTTAACTGTACATAAAAAATGATGTAATATTGCAAAACAGAGTCGCGTTTTCTTAAAGAAACTGCTTTTTTGTTCATTCTTGTATTTCGTTTTGATCCAAAAAGTGTCATTTTACTGTTCTTTTTGAATTTTTAATATATTAAAAATAATAAAGAAAAGAATTGTAAAGTCAGAATAAATGTAACATTTCTTTTCAGACAACATTAAGAGTCACAACAAAAAGCAGAACAAGTTCCATTAATGAAAAATTTAGCTCTGTTGTTTTTATGAAATCAAAATCAAAAAAAAAGAATCACCTCATTAATAAAACCAAAAATCATTAACAGTGATTTTTTAAAATGTTACTTTAAAAAAATTTAATATTATTTAAAAAAGAACTATTTTTTTTTTTCACACAAATAAACATAATTTTTAGGGGTTTTGTAAATAAAAAACGAATTAATAAAGATAAAACTTTTTGTTTGTCAAAAAATTGTCTTTTTTCTTTTGATTTGAATTTTTAATTAATTTTAAAAACATAATTTTGGAATTCATAAAAAATCCAAAATGGGACATTACATTTCAGACAAAAACACCATCAGATGCTGCTTTCACCGTTAATTAAAATTTTTGATATTTCGTATTTTAGTAAATCAAAACATCCTATCATTAAAGAGTTTTTGTTCGTTTGTCTGTTCGTAAGTTAGTTTGTGAGATGCCATTTTATTTTAAAGCAATCGCATGTTTGGCAAAGGGGGTCAAGCGTCAACAAAGAAGAGAGCAATTTTTTGCTTCTTTTTTAGCCTCTCTTTTTTAACGCTTTTTTTCTAAAAAAATTTACCATTAGATAATTGCATTTTTTGTAGTTTGTGAGTGATGAAATACTGCAACTCAACTTTGTTGTCTCAAAAACATGCTACTTCTTTTAAATTTTACTAGTTTTTTTTCTCAGTGTTTATAAAAAAACAAAAGTGATGAAATATTGCAAAATCCAAAAAAACATGAACGACTTTATTTTTCTTTATTTTTGCATTTCCGTAAAAAACCCACGGAATATTGCCAAAGATTAGCATTTTTTCTAAAAATCAATTACTCCGATTTTTTCTTTTTATCGTTTCCAAAAGTGGGAAACGAATTTTGTTTTATTTCATTTTTGAATATTTTGAAATATTTCATAACTAAAATCGTCGCTTCTTAAAGAAAACTGCTCTCTTTCTTTCCCTATTTTGCTCAATTATATTTTCTTCTTTTATTTTCAAAGTATGTTTCCAAATAATTTTGAATTTTTTAGAAAAATAGAAAAATAACAAACTCATTCTCTACAAATCGAAAGAGTAAAAATTTTTAAAAACCCCATCCAGTACGTCGTGTTGATAATGCACGTTATTTAAATATTTTTAAAAATTCTTGCTTACACAGATAAAAGTAATTCAAAGTTGTTACAAAATCTTAGTATATGTTTATATATTTACAATTGTTGAAAAGTATCTCATGTATGTTTTTGCTTGCTTCAATAGAAGACGCAGTCTAGGAGGGTTTCGAAAACGAGCGGCACACGCAAAAAATAAATTTGCATGAAACTTTGACCATGGATAAATCGACCCTGGAGAAAACAATTAGGCAATCTATTTTTGCTCAAATAACTTCTTATGGTAGCTACAGTATATTAAAGGTCGAATTTTCATTCTGATACGAAAAATCAGCAAATCAATTTTTTGTCATTATTTCTAATTTGTATAGGTTTTCGACCATGGGGAATTCGATTATAGTCTCAATAACTTGATTGGCTATGAACTTGCAATTTCGCAGTAATAAACATAGCCTTCATCAATGGTAAAATTTTAAAAAATAAACTGTTTTTTTTAATTCTTGCTAAATACCTCACCTCAGAACGTCTGTCACTCCTCGCAAAAAAAAGAATAACGCGCGTGCGTATCCTTTTCTTTTGTTTTTATTCCTTTTTCCATTTTCACTGTTAAAAATTCCGCTATGGTGCAGAAAGTGCTTGTTTTGAGTTTTTTTAATGTCATAAAAAAATTTTACATGCTTTAAAAAAATGATAAAATTTTTGACTGTTTTAAAAATACGAGCGATCCATCTTAAAGAAAACTTGACAATCATCAATCCATAAATTATTTAATTTTTTTTGCATTTTCATTAACAGAAAAAAATTTGATTAACAGGTTGCCCAACAAGCTTATTTTTTGTAATTCACTAAAAATTATAGTATTTGTTAAAAATAATGGATTTTTTTTACACAAAACGATCTACGATTTTGTTTAGATTTTCTTTAAAAAAATAAAAATCTACTTTTGTTGCAAATTTGAACAAAAAGAAAAAAGTGATTGCAGAAAAAAATATTTCTCACAAAAAGCATTTTTTTCAATTTTTCTTTATCGTTTTTAATCGAAGAAAAACGTTTCGAAAAAGTTATTTTTTCTTGGTTTTGAATATTTTGGTATCTATAAAATTAAAATCGTCTCATTCATATAAATAGGGATTACTAAAAAGTTCAGAAAAATGCATTTTATTATTTACCGCTATCCACGTCATATGGTTAACACTAGCATTAAAAATAATTTTTTTTAATTTTGAATTTTTAAACAGTGGTTGTTCAATTGCAATATTTATAGTGTTAACATCAGAATTTTAAATTAAAAAGGCTTTTTTCTTTGATTAAAAGATCTTTCACATCTACAAAATAATCATTTTCTTCGCCTTTTACTTGTTGCTGAATTTTTCTAATCGAAAAAACCTTCGTTTTTGTGTTTTAAATATTTTGTAATCATCAAACTCCATCATTTGTTGCTTAAAAGATTTAAACGTTTTCAAACACATAAATTAAAAGGGAAGTGAACAAAAGAAGCAGACGTAATTAATTATGAACAAGTTTTCTACACTTTTATACATTTAAAATAAAAGTATTAAATAACGAACTTAAAATTGATATATCTATTTGCTCATAATGTGTGAAAAACAATCAATAATTTTTCGAATAAATAAACTTTGTTGCATCTTTGAAGCAAAACATAGTTCTTTCTTAAAAATACACTTCAATTTTTATGCAAAAATTTAATTTGACCCATGTTAACAAAAGTGAAGTGAATTTTTTTTTCCTTGATTTTGAGTATTTTATTGTTTACGAAACTAAACTGATCTCATTCTCACGGATCATGACATTTAAAAATTACAAAAATTTGAAGGTTAAAATAGTCTGTAATTATAATGAATTTTGACATTACTTATTTTATCCCCGAACAAAACTTACAATTTCTAAACAATAATGCAAAAGAAAAACGCATTTAATTTTTCCTTTTAATTTACGTCAACTTCTTTAATTCATTACTTCAGTAATTTGTTACTGTTTTTTCCAGCATTTTGAAAATTTTTGTTCTCTCTATTAGCAACCATTCTTGTTTTTGTTAATTGTTATATCCGTGCACCGACGCGATGTACAATTAGTAATAAACAATATTTATTCCACACCGAGTACAATAAAGCATGAGCTAAGACAACTGATAAGTGAATCGAACGTCTCTTAATTTTGGCGAGAACGTTCGAGAAGACAAACGAAGAACAACGAAAAGAAACGTAGAAGAACGAACAGTACATGAAGTGTAACACTCAGTCTACGAAGTGGTTGAGAGACACAACGCCAAACGAGTATTACCACAATACAATAGAAATGAACCGCACTATACTGTTAGATATAAAATAACCTGACAGTATACTGTTACGAATACAACATAATTGTAAATATTAAAACTTGTTTAATGGAGTTTTGATGATTTCGGTCAAAATACAATTTCGATTTATTTTAACCAACCCCAAAAAATTTTGCCAAAGTTTGAGAAAAAGGAAAGGGACCACAAATATGTTCTTTTCAAAAAAATTTTTTTCCCTTCAGTTTTTGCTCTTTTTTTCGACAAAACAAAAAATGATGAATCATTGCAAAACTTAAATCGTCGTTTTTTATAGAAAACTGCTTTTTTCGTTCTTTTTTGCTCACTTCTATTTTCTGTGTTTATTTTAAAAATATGTTTATAACTGGTAAAATTAGTAATAAAAATATCTTTCAGTTGCCGCCGTCTGCAGCGGTGTTTCTAAAAAATTTTTTGAATATTTTGTGAGAAAATTTTTCAACGTTTCTTTTTAATGAAAGTTTAAAGCTTTTTGCCTTTTTAGAATACCAACATCTAACAGATGATAAAAAAACAAATATTGTCTGAATGTTCTTTGGACATTTATTATTATGTTTCATTATGGGTGGTTAATTAACAGTGAAAAATTAAAAAACAAGTTATTTACAATAACAAGTAAACGTTGAATTAAATTTAAATAAATTCTAATGTTGAGTGATTGAGGTTGCACAAAATAACCTTAATTTCGTAAGCGATAAAAAGAGCTATTTTCAGATCTTTGTAGAAATAAACTACGAATTTCGCGGAAGATAAGCCTTCTTTTTTAAAATCATTTTCTTCTTTTTTTGTTAGCTTTTTGTTACTCAAAGATTTAAAACGTGGTAAACCAAAGTTTGTTTTATTTAATAATTAATACATTGTTATTTAAAATTACAGTAGTGGTCTACTACATACGAATAAAAACTGAAATAAAGGATATTTTTAAATGATATCTGAAAGCAGAGCTCTTTTTCTTTAGAAAGAAAAGTTTCAGCCTTTTTCTCTTAAAAAGTACAGTAAGTGCTAGTTTTGAATTTTTTGTAATAAACGAATATATTCTTTTAAAAAATGCTTTAAATTTTTGACTGTTTTTAAAATACGAACATATCAAACGGGAATCGTCTTAACAAAAACGTGACAAATATCTATCCATTAATTATTTTATTTCTTTTGCATTTTCGTTAACAGAAATAAATTGACAAAAAATCATCTAATAAAGATATATCGATTTTGTGTTTTTATTAACAAAAATAATAAAAATGAGAAATTCCTTGTTAAACAAAACGATGGATGATTTTGTTAAAGAAGATGTTTCATTTGCTGCTTTTTTGGATTTCGCAAATGGAACTTTCGTTTTTTTCTAGTATTACAAAAATTAGAAAAAAGCGAAAGTTACCGATTTTCAATGACTTTCCGCTTCGAGGATTTTCTTAGGAAATAAAAAAAGCAGCAAATGAAATATCTCTTTTAAAAATGAAATTCAATTTTGTGTTTTTCTTTTTGAAGAAAAAAGTATTGAAATATTGCAGAAAAAAGCGATGTATTTGACAAAATTTTTTTTCTTCAATTTTTGTTTCCCTTTTTTGTAAAGTGTTTTGAACAAGTTTTATTTTCTTCATTTTAAATATTTTTGTAAAAAAAATTAATTTCAACTTTTTGTAATGGATCATGAAAAAATATTGAAAACAAAAATACTTTTTTTCCCTGATTTTCAAAATTCCATTAATAAAAACATTGTAAATTATAAATTTAATTTGATCATCGGATTTGTGTGACTGTTTTTGTGGATTCATACAGATATCAGACAAAAATAATTTAGAGAACGTTTATTCTGCTAAAATAATAGTTTTTGGTGCAAAAAAGTCAGATGTCTATTATGTTGGCATTTTGAACATTTTTTTTCAAATTACACTATTCTTTTTCTTGTAAATGTTAAAAAATACTAAATCTGCTAAAAAGCAGAATAACCAAAGAAAAACATTTTATCGTCATTTTGACCTCCAAAAAACAATTACAATAAAAAACAATTTTTAATTAAAAATCATACATTTCATTTTTTGCACTTACAAATGGCTTTAAGTATTTTAAATTTCAATAATGTAATAATGTTGCTTTTAAGTTTTTTTTATTAAAGAGATAAAATAGTTTTCACAGCCATTCACACTTTTTTTAACTGTACATAAAAAAGGATGTAATTTTGCAAAACAGAGTCGCTGTTTCTTAAAGAAACAGCTTTTTTGTTCATTCTTGTATTTTGTTTTGATTTTTTTAAATTTTTAAAATATTGAAAATAATAAAAAGAAAAATTGTTATAATTTTTAAGTCTAAAGTGTAAATTTTCTTTTCAGACAGCATTAAAAGTCACAACAACTTTAAATGCTATCAAGAAAAACATCCATTATTGAAAATGCTTGCTCTGTTGTTTTTACGATATCAAAATCTTTTAAAAAAGATCACCTCAATCTCGAGTTGATTAATAAAACCAAAAATTTTTGACAGTGATTTATGTTAATTTAAAAAGAAGAAACTAGTTTTCGCACACAAATAAACACAATTTTCAGCGGTTTTATCTATATGAAATAAAAGGGTCGAAATAGTGCAGATAAAAGTCTTCTTTGGTCAAAAAATGTTGTCTTTTTCATTCTTTTCTTTCAGGCTATAATCCAAAAAGCATCTTTTTTTTTCTTTTGATTTGAATTTTTAATTAAATTTAAAAACATAATTTTGGAATTCATAAAAAATCCAAAATGGAACATTTCATTTCAGACAAAAAGACCAGCAGATGCTGATTCCACCGTTAATTAAAATTTTTGCTATTTTATATTTTAGAAAATCAAAATATATTTAAAAAATGGCCTTAATCTCAATTTTATCGATAAAACTAAAAACTTTCGACAGTCATTTAATATTACATACAACCAAAAGACGATTATTTGTTTACAAATAAATATAACATTTTTTTTGTGTTTTGCAGCTATCATTACTAACTGATAAAATACTGCAAATGTATAAATCATTTTCTGAAATTTAAGAAAAAAATGATTTCATTCGTTTTTGCTGGTTCTGCAATTTTTGTAATGGAAAAATATCTCTTTCTATTGCTGTTTTTGCGGTTTTGAATTTTATCGTAAATTTTTAAAAAGCATTTAAAATAACAAAAAATCAATCTTTTTTGTTGCAACTGCTATGAATATTTTGTAATTTAAAAAATCAAGGATTGCTTGTTTCTAAATACTATAAAGTTTTATTTATAATATTTATTTATTTATTTATTTATTTATTTATTTATTTATTTATTTAAAACCTTTTATCTGTCGCGCAGGACGAAAGGGGACACATTTAGACACCAAAAATTAGTTTAACAAAGTGATAACAATTCAACAGATTTTTATTCGTGAATTTCTTTAAGTCATCCATCCATCGAGTAGGCGGTCTTCCAACGGGACGTTTTGCATTTGGAGTCCATTCAGTCAATTTTCGATTCCAACGATCTTCAGGAAGTGTCATCAGCTTTTTGAGATTTCTAATATTGTCGAAAAAAATACACTGAAAAAATCAATCAACAAATATTAGACACTCAGATGCCATAGACAATTTATGTACAAAAAATAGACAAAAATAGACATTTTTTGAACAAATTGTAGACAAAAACGCGGAGGCATCTGAGTGTCTATTATTTGTTGATTAATTTTTCTCAGTGTATTTTTTTCTAAAAAACGAAAAAATTTAACCGAGTTTTGTAATTTTCATGGTATCGATATTTAATAAAATATGGAATTTCTATCAATGAAACACGGATAAAAGTTATAAAAATTAGTCCTAAAATATTTGAAAAAAGATCGTCTATTTTTATGTGTTAAAAAAATAAACCACGAGGCCTTTTTTCTTATTAATTTTTGCTTAAAATGAATAAATAGTGCTGAAAATTTTGTTTTCAAACGTCTATTTAAAATATTATCAGCTTTGTATCGGTTTTTTAACATTTTGAATATTTTGAAATTAACTAGTTCAACATGTTTTTCTTATCTATTATAAAATAATTAACACTTGATAACCAAGCAAATTAAAGAGAAATTTTGTGATAGTAAATCAAGTTAAAATTCATTAATTATTTTAAAAAGATTCTGATCCAGTCTAAAGGTTCATCAATAAAAATATAAATGTGTGATGCATTAACAGGTGCCTTTGTCACCATCAAAAAAACCATTTGGGATTTTTTAAACTACCCTAAACATTTGTCAAAAAACAAAAAAATGCAATAAATAAATTTTCGTTTCACAAAGATGTAGTTTTTTTTTCATTTTACGTTCATCTTTTTCATCCACACTTTTTCGAAATAATGAAAGATTGTCGTTTTTTGGGTATTTTGAATGTTTTGTTAATCCAAAATTAGATCAAAGATCAAACAAACCTTTAATCAAATTACTATTATTAAAAATTCGCAGCAGAAAAAAGATTCCAAAGTCAATAATTAAAAAATTTTAATGCACTTTCATAGATTTAACAAAAAAGTTTTAATAAAATCTTTTAACGAAGGTGACATTAATAATTGATTTAGTTTTTTGCTCATAATGTGTGAAAAAAACGATCAATACTTTTGTGCAAGCAAATAAGCTTTGTTGCATCTTCAAATAAACACATGTTTCTTTCTCAAAAATACACTTTTTCTTCAATTTTCAGGCTTTGTGTTTATTTTAATCGATGGAAAACAAAAGTGGGTTGAAGTTGTTTTCTTGTTTTTGAATATTTTTAACAAAAAAAAACTAATCTTATTTGATTTTTGTTGATTTGTCAAGACTAATAAATTCAAAAGTAATAATTAGAGCTCAAATTACAATGCAGACATTTTTTTAATTTTCCTCAAACAAATGGGAACCATCTTAACAAAATCCCGACAAATATCGCTCCATTAAACATTTAATTTCTTTTGCATTTTTATTCATACAAAAATTTGATTTCACATGAGCTCTCCGCTCGAGTGGAAGGTTCCCGAAAGGGGGTGGTCCACCACCGGGTTGCGCCGGCAAGGGTCTTAGACCCGGACACCTAAATGCTAAGTGCAGATGCTGGAAAGTCGCGCCAGCATCGGCCCCCCACGACCTCTGGTCTGATTATGGGGTTCTTTAACCTTTAAAAATTTGATTAAGATGTTGCCTAACTAGCGTCGGTTTTAAAGAAAAATGACGTTTTTTCTAAAAGCGAGAAATCCAATGTTTTTTATTGAGAAAAAATATCTAATTTCGTTACGACTTTGAAGAAGAAGAAGAAAAAAATGATGAAATAGTGCAGAAAAAAAAGCTAAATTTCTCACCAAAAAACGTTTTCTTTCAATTTTTGTTTACAATTTTCAATATTAAATGTTTCGTGCAAGTTATATTTTCTATAATTTGAATATTTTTGTGATTATGAAATTGAACTCATCTCTTTTATATAGATTACTAAAAAAGTGTTGTAGAAAAAAGAAATACATGAACCTTAAACTCAAAGAATCCAACATTAGTAAAAAAATTGATTTTTATGATTTTGTCTCTGAAATAGAATTGATTACATTACTTTTACTTACGGAAAATAGTCTTCTGAAAATTATATCAGGTCGTTATATAGGGCAGAACACTTTGCCAAGTGTAATAAAACGCAGAAACTTATGGAACGACCTGATACTTTCAACATTATTTTAATATTACCTTGTAGCAAAAAACAGACGATTGCATACAAATTAACATATTTTCTATTTTTAACTTGTGTAAAAAAATGATGAAATTTAGCAACACAACTTCGTCGTCTCAAAAAAATGCTGTTTCTTACAAATGTTATTGATTGGTTTTTCAGTGTTTATTAAAAAAACAAAAGTGATGTAAGATTGCAAAATTCAAAAAAATGTTTCTGAAACAATCTTTCTTTTGTTTTTGCTCATTTTTTTCATTTGCAGCAAATTTGCTTCAATTTGTTAATTCTCAAGTGTTTTTTTGTGTTTTAATATTTTGTTATTTTCACAAATTGTGCTAGTTTCAGTATATTTAGAGCTATAAAGTTATTATAATGTGAGATTTCGGTCTTCTGCAAAGAAAAAAGACTGCAACCGTTCATTTAATTGTGTTCATTCAATATTTAATTTTTTTGTAATTCATAAATGACAGAAATGGTTCCGAGTAAATAAACGCCCTGATAGAATATTTTTTGACTAACAAATATTGAAAAAATGACGAAATATTCCAAGAAAACAACTTTGATGTACCACATAAAAATACAAAACAGAATTTTTTACAGGAACATTTTGTTAGTTTTTGTTTATTTTTCAATGATTTGAAAGTAGGGTTGTTCATTTCCCGGGAAATCGAAAAAAGGCGGGAAATTTCCCGGGAAATTCCCGGGAAATTCCCGGGAAATGGCGGGAAATTTCCCGGAGCTACAGTATTCCTAGCTACAGTAATATTTTACCAAAATTAACCTTATAACCTACAAAAGGACTGTAAAATACTCAAATTAATCATTTTTGACTATTTACAGTGTTTTTATTGCATATTTATCCCGTTTTTAAATGTTTAATGTAAAAACATAAAATATTACTGTAGATTTCCCGGGAAATCGGAACCATTTCCCGCAAAAAATCGGGAAATCTCCCGGGAAATTTCCCGGGAAATTTCCCGGGAATTTCCCGGGAGAGGGAAATGAACAACCCTATTGGCTCTATTCGAGAATAGCTGACTTTTTAAATTTTGCTGGTCCCAGACATTTTTGATGGTCCCAAGGATTTATAATGGTCCCATAATTTATAATGGTCCCGGGACCACTATAATATAATGGTCCCAAAAGTATTACATTTGGGACCATTATATCTCGGACCATGAAGATTTAATGGTCCAAGATGTATTTGGGACCACCAAAAGTAATGGTCCGGAAATTTTAATGGTCCCAATGGTTAAAAACAGTTTTCGGACCATTAAAATTATTTTTTCAGAATTTCTTTTTCGAATGTTTACAAATGCATATTTTATTTATTCATCAGCAATATTGAACAATTTTAATCTTTTCGAAAATGGTTTTTTAAAGAAATACAATAAACAACTAACATGTTCACCAAAAAACAAGTTCTTTTCTTTATTTAATTTTCATCTGCTTCTTTGACAACTTGTGGAGGGAAATAATGAACAACCCAAAACAAAATATTTTGCATAATTTTCAAATTACCATGTCCACGACGAAATATATAATTGTCAATGTAACCTTGGAATAAATCACGTTTGACACCTGCAAGTCGTTTTAATGTACGCTTGAGGGCTCCCCAAGTGGCCTCAATACTTTGAGTATGAACTTGATCATCATCGGGATCAACAAAATAGTATCGATGATTGACCCAATGATGTTCATATCGATTGACGGAGGCATTGAGGGTAAAATAAGCCCTCCAGCTAAAGTGGAAATATTAGAAATTTTTGAAAAATCAATTATATACCCATCCGTCATTATTGTTGATCCTGGGGCAATATGTTCATGGATAATTGGAAAAAGGGTGGCCCGATTACGTAGCTCAACTTGCTTCATAAAGATATTTGATGTACCACGTTCAATCCCTCCAAAAACCCACTGCTCTGGATGATATCTGCCACGATTGAATTTTCTTTTAAAAAAATGAGATTCATCAATCTCAACTATTTTACCTTATGATAAAATAATGGATAATGCAACCCCTGATACTGTATGTGCCAGTATCCTTCATATTTGTTCAAATGACTTAAACGAAATGTTGGCAATTATGGACACATTAGACAAGAATTTAATTCATTATGATGAAAAGAAAACTGTATTTGCTGCTCGTCATTATATTGTTACGCCGGATGAAGTCATCGGTGGTATTGGTTTAACATCTGTTGAATTTGATGAAGCCTTTGTTAGCACAACGTTCGCACATGCAAGCTCATAGTTAGTATCATAAATTATTCATACAATTTTATCTAAAAAATTTAAACTTCTTTAGTTATCCGTTTCTCGCCAAATATGGCTTAATTGCAAATTCCCGTTCTTGTGGAGAATGTCATGGAATGATGACTTTGATTCAAGAAAGCAGTACTGATACCGCATTCGTAAGTTCTTAATTAGTTGGCAAAATCTAGAAAACAATTCTAGTGGAGGTGCGGCCCTTGTCGAAAAGAATCAAAAACTGTTAAAAAATCAGTACGAGAAGGATCATATTTTGCAGTAACAAAATTGAAAATGATAGATTTTTTTAAAGTCCATTACTTTTGGTCTTTAAAACCGACAGCAACATTCCAAGAATACACCAAAAAATTTTCAAATTCTAATGTAGCGCTGAAAAAATTGTTGGATTCAATATGTGATAATCTTAGTGATTGGTTAGTTTTAAAATTTTTCAACGACATATTATTTTAATTTTGTCATAATTTTTAAGGTTTGTTATGCAAACCTCGGAAGCAAAAATTGGTGGAGATGATATAACAGTAGAGGTAATCTTGGATAAACAATTTCTTGGTGATCCTGGTGAAGAAGAACGCCGATTTCAATATATTGTTTCAGCAGTCACTTGGGAATCTCCTCCAAAAGTTATAATTTGCCCCACTCCTTATCCGTCAACCGTAATGGCCAAAAATGACATTCTTGATTGCATGATAAATAATTTACGTGATGGGTCAAAGGTTGTAGCCCCTGAAAGCTTTTTTGATACAATTGGAGGTGCAAAGGAATTTTGCAAAGATCTTGAAGCCTTTGCATTTACTCGACAAAGAATAAATATCAAATGTAAGACTATCGAATCCTTGACTCGACTTTCTGCATCCAATATGGCATTTGTACAATTGCGCAAAGATTTGGCAGCAACTACATCTTCTAAAACAAGTGTCTGTCCAACTTATCTTTACCGTTATTTTTTTTATCGATACTATCCTTCATCACGTTTAAATAATTTTCTTAGAATTATTACTGAACTTTACACTTTTTAATATAACATATATTTGCAAAAAAATATAACTTTTGTAATAGTAAATAAAATTACTTTGTAAAATTTGAAAAAAAAAATCTGGACCACTATTAATTAGAAATCATTTTAATGGTCCCGGACCATTATTTTTTTCCCTCCATTCGTTCATTTTGATGGTCCGAAAAAATAGTGGTCCCATTTGTAGAATTATATTTTGGGACCATTAAATTTTAATGGTCCGAGATATAGTGGTCCCTGGACCATTAAATTATAGTGGTCCCATCCCGGACCATTATAAATCCCTGGGACCATCAAAAATGGCTGGGACCAGCAAAATTTAAAAAGTCAGCTATTCTCGAATAGAGCCACCCTATTTGAAAGAAATTTTACAAGAAAGTTTTTGTCTATTTGGTTATTTAAATTAAAATTTTAAAATTGTGTGATACAATTTCTCATTTATGAAATTAAAATATCAAGTGCTGATCTTCTGAGTGAAAAAAGCGCATTTTAAGTTTAAAAATAATAAATAATTGACACGAAGCTTTTTTAATATGCGAAATGCTGTAAAAAATAGATTTTTTTGGTTATTTCAAATCGATAAGCACAAAATATCGAAAATTGCCGAAACCATTGGTGATGAAAACAAGTTCCAAAAAATAAAAATTTCGATTAATTGTCTTTTCAAATATTTAATTTATATTATGTGTTTAATTAAAAATAGTTTTTTTATGTTGTTCCTCTCTTTATACATTTTCCCAATTATTCGCAAAATGTTTGTTAAATTTAATTATTTTCGATTTTGAACTTTCCTCATTAATTAAAAAAATATTTTGTAATTTTGCCATCATCATTTTTTGAAAAATGCCATCTATTTTCAAATATTCAAAACGTTTAAAAAACAGAGTTTTTTGGATATTAATTTAAAGCTTTTGAAGCAAA
Source organism: Panagrolaimus sp. LJ2414 (assembly GCA_024447195.1). Lineage (NCBI taxonomy): Eukaryota > Metazoa > Nematoda > Chromadorea > Rhabditida > Panagrolaimidae > Panagrolaimus > Panagrolaimus sp. LJ2414. The sequence continues at coordinate 254,324 of JAMRXY010000059.1, read as the reverse complement.
AACTGTTAAAAAAGAAAAAATAGTTTTTTTAAACCAAAGAACAAAAAGGCACCAACAAAAATAATCACAAAAAATTGACATCTTTATTTTTCTTCTCTGTACCGTCGTCCATCATGCAATGCTGAGGAATGAAAAAGTGATTGCGACAAAAACAAACAATTACTTTTTTTAATACTGTATGACGGACGAAGGAAACTTTGAAAAATTTATTCTATCCCAAACGCTTATTTTAAGAACTCTGTTGCCCGTGTTTTTTTCATGAATTTACGTTTGTAATTTTCAGTAGTTTTCCAAGTTTTTGATCGTCACTGTCAATGTACTTTACTTTCAGTAAAGAGAACCAAGTCAACAAATTTATACAATATTCTTTAAAAATATTACGTTAATTAAAATATTTTTATTTAAAAAAAAAAAAAAAAAAAAGTGACAATGATTAAATTAGTGTCTTGCGTGGTAAAAAATTTTTGAAATCAAATCAAATCAAATTCAACTATTATTCAAGTTATCATTCAAATAAAATATTGTAAAAACTTCGGAGCATTTTTTTTGAAAACAATGTTTCAGCAATGATAGTTTCAAAAATGTTTGTTTTGTTGACGAATGTGGCTGACTTTTTGGATCGTTGATTTTCTTTATTTAAAAGAAAAAAATATCGTTACAAAGATTTTTAGGCGATCTGTTTGAACGAAAAACGTCGTCCGTCACAGTTATAAGAAATGAAGAATTGCGTACGCCCGCATGCTGAAAATATACACACGTCCGTCATTTTTGGTTTCTTTTTTTGACCGCAGTCAGTCGAAGAAAGTTTGAGTTTCATTCAAACCTACTCCGACTAGGTTTGAGTGCAACCAAAAAATATTGGAACTTACTCAACTAGGTTTGAGTCAGTCTAAATTAGCCGAACGCACACCCCTGCACTCAAGATAAAGAAAAATTAAAATTTTTGAAATAAACAAACTTTGACAATTAAAAACATACGAACTTCTACAATTAACAACAGTTTTGAGTAAAACTATGTTGTTCTTATTTTTCCAGCTTTCTCCATTTACAATAAAGCATGATGGAAAACTATAATTTAAACTTTTTTACGATTTGTGTTCCAATCCTGAAAACTTTAATATTTAACGTTTATCCATGGTGGAACATTATATAATAAATATAATATATTGTTATGAACTCCTTGAATTATGATTTGGCAACAATAATCATACTTTCCCTCAAATAAATGGAGAATGTTCGTTTGTTGGTTGGTTGGTTTGTCACTTTTTATTTTTTCCCTCAAATAAATGGAGAATGTTCGTTTGTTGGTTGGTTGGTTTGTCACTTTTTATTTTTTCATTCACAAAACGAAGAATAAAAACGTGAAATTTGCATGCAACAGCAAACATTGAATTTAAACGTTGCCCTGCAAATACTGTTGTGTGCAAAATCATGCAAATTAACATAATTTGCATGAGATTGTGAGTGACAAAACTGGTGAATATACTAATTTATAATTAGTATAAAATATTCCACGAAGCAAATAAAATCATTTTGTATTTTCTTTTTGCACACTCAAACGTGTTTTTCTGTATTTTTTTTGTGACTGTAGCTGTTTTCAACATTTCACATTTAAATTTTGCTACGCGGTTTGGAGCGTCCAATTATTTGGTTAATCCTCTCTTTGTTGTGTGTTGTGTGTTTGCTATTGAAAATCTAAAGTTATTTTGTTGTGAACCTTTGAAAGTATAAATTATGCCAAGAAGAAAAATTGAAAGAACTCCTTCACAAGAAGCGGCTTATAAAGCAGAAGTAAGACGAAAAAATGCTGAATGTCAAAGAAAAAGACGTGCCGAACGAACACCAGAGCAAAGAGCAGCTGAAAATGAAAGACAAAAAAGGCGTACAGCTGATAATCGTCAACAATTGTCAGAAGCTGAAAATGCCGCAAGAGCTGAAACTGAGAGAATGAGATTGGAAGCACAAAGAGCACAACAAACTGAAGCTGAACGAGCTGCAAGAGCTGAAACGGAGAGATTAAGATTAATAGCTCAAAGAGTACAACAATCTGAAGATGAAAGAGTTGAACAGAATGCAGCACAAAGTCAAAGAATGCAAAATCGCCGTTCTAATTTTGATGATGAACAACAACGAGCAGAAAGAGCAGCAGCAAGGCTAAGAATGCAAATGACAAGGAATAGAGTATCGAGACTTTGTGCAGCAGGATATGAGATTGATGATGATGGTGTAGCTCATTGTGGTGGACCTATGAATTTTGTTTGTACTCATTGTGGCGCAAAACATTTTCAAAACGAAACTGTTGCAAATAAGGGGTTTTCTTTTTATAGTTGTTGCCAACATGGAACAATTAGAGTTGAAATTCCAGGTTATCCAGAAGAATTAAAACCGCTTTTTGATCTTGCGGAATTTCGAAAAGATATTCGAGTTCTTAATAATGCTCATTCCTTTGGTTCATTTAATGCAGATGTTGTAAATTTTGGAATTAACAGACCAGGTCCATATGCGTTTGTTGTACAAGGTCAAGCATATTATCAAATAAATACAACTTTAACAAATGATGAACCAAATCAAGAAAGGAGTCACGCACAACTTTACATCGTTGATCCAGAAGTTGCAGCAGAAACTCGATTACAATCTTTTGATAGATTAAATCCAGATATTGTTAAAACTTTAAGCACAATTTTAGCTGAAATAAATGTTCAAGCACAGGCTTTCCAAATGCTCCATGAACAAATGGAAATGCAAAAGGCAACAGCAGAAGCAATGGGACTTGATCCATCGAATTTTCCAAATTTATCTTTACATTTTGGAGTTTTGCCGGGACAAGATCAAAGAAGATTTAATTTGCAGGCATCCAATGAAGTTGCCGCAGTTTTTGAAACAAATGATGACGGTGAAATTCCAGAATCATACATTACAATTTACGACAAAAATCAGAAAAAATTAAAAACTGTAAATGCAATGGACCCAAATGTTGAGCCATGGCTATATCCCATCTTTTTTCCTACAGGCAAAGCCGTGTGGCATCCAGATCTTAAAAAGATTAATTCGAATCAAAGATTAACAAGAGCTGCATATGCAAAATATATGATATCAATTCGAGATGGTGAATTTAACGCAATTTTACATGGAGGAAGACTTTTTCAACAATGGTTGGTTGACACAGCTTTAAAAATTCTTAAAGATCGAGTTAATTATTTAAAATCACATCAAAATCAGCTTTTAAGAGATTCATATGCTAATATTGATGGATATATGCAACAATTCCAACAAGATAATAATGTTCAAAAAATTGGAGCCAAATTTATTTTACCGTCATCACATCCAGGTTCACCGCGGAATATGGAACAACTGTACCAAGATGCAATGTCAGTTGTACGAAGATTTGGAAAACCAGATTTATTTACAACTATGACTTGCAATCCAAGTTGGCCTGAAATTACCGAAAATTTATTACCAGGGCAAACAGCCTCAGATCGGCCTGATTTAGTTGCAAGAGTGTTTAAACAAAAGAAAGATCATTTAATTAATTTAATATCAAAAGAAGGTTACTTTGGTAAATGTAAAGCTTTTGTTTATACCATCGAATTCCAAAAAAGAGGGTTACCACATGTTCATTTATTGGTTACTTTGGAAGGTGACTATAAAATGAGAACAGCTGAAGTTATTGATAGATATATAAGTGCCCAACTTCCTGATCCAACTTTATACCCAAAATTACATGAATTGGTTGTGAAGAATATGATTCATGGTCCATGTGGAGAACGCTGTATGAAAAATGGCATATGTTCAAAAGATTTTCGAAAGGATTTTCAAGAGGAAACATTATTAGATGAAGACGGATACCCTACTTATGCTCGACCAAATAACGGAATCACTGCAACTAAATCTTCAGGATTAGTTGTTGATAATCGAGATGTTGTCCCTTATTGTCCAAATCTTTTGCTTGAATTAAATTGCCATTTAAATGTTGAAGTTGTATCTTCCATTAAAGCAGTAAAGTATCTTTACAAATATATTTTCAAAGGTCATGATTCTGCTGCTATGAAAATTGTTGATGGCGAGGTTGTTTATGATGAATGCGAATCATTCTTGGATAGTCGATATATTGGTGCTGCAGAAGCATGCTGGAGGATTTTGGGATATGAACTGCATGACCAAAGCCATTCAATTATTCGTTTGCCTGTTCATTTGCCCGGAGAGCAAAGAATTTCTTTTGTTGATGCGAATAATGAAGATGAACTTCGAGCTGCACTGGATTCTATGTCACAATTGATGGATTACTTTGCATTAAATGAAAGAGATCCAAAAGCTCGCGAATTATATTACCATCAAATTCCAGAAAAATACACATGGAAAAAAGTTAGTGCACAAGGTGCACCCAAAAAGATGCAATGGTGTGATAGAAAAGCATGCTTTAATATTATTGGCAGAATGTATTCTGTTTCTCCGACAAATCAAGAGCTCTTTCATTTAAGAATTTTATTAAATCATGTAAAAGGTGCAAAAAGTTTTGATGAATTAAAAACAGTCAATGGGGAAATTTGTCAAACATTTACACAAGCATGTTTAGAACTTGGTTTAGTCGAAGATGATGCAGAATGGGAAAGAGCTTTGGATGAAGCTAATTTATCATTACTGCCTTATCAAATGCGTTCACTTTTTGTTAGAATTTTGATTCATTGCCAACCATTAGCACCTCATGATCTCTGGGAAAAGTTCAAAAAAGATATGGCAGAAGATTTTATACATGAAATGCAAGAAATGCCAGAAGAAGCAGCAATTAATAGAGCATATCGAGAAATTCAAAGATTGCTTGAAAGAGAAGGAAAAGGTTTAGCTGATTTCCCAACAATGCCACAAAATGTTTCATTTGATGAAGATTATGACATTTATGATCCTCTTCATGATCAAACGATCGGAGATCAAATGTTTAATGTTATGAATGATCCACAAAAAACTGTTGTCGATAATGTTAAAAAAGCAAGTGCAGGTGAAATTACACAAAAACAATATTATATTGATGGTCCAGGAGGATCAGGAAAAACTTACACATACAAAACTTTGTGGCATTTATTAAGAGCATCGGGTAAAAAAGTTTCAACAATGGCATTTACTGGGATTGCAGCTATTTTATTGCCTGAAGGTAAAACTACTCATAAAACATTGGGATTGCCAGTTCCATTGTATGCTGATTCAAATTCAAGTATTAATAGAAATACACAACAAGGTAAAATACTTATTGAAACCGATGTTTTTATTTGGGATGAATCTCCAATGGCTCCAAGATATGCACTTGAAATAATGGATCGACTTTTGCGCGATTTAACTGATGTCGATGAATATTTTGGTGGCAAAGTTTTACTTTTGGGCGGCGATTTTCGACAACTTTTGCCTGTTCGTAAAAATGGTACAAGATCAGAATGTGTAAGTTTATCAATTAAAAAAAGCGATCTTTGGAATAAATTCGAAAAATTATCTTTGCATCAAAATATGCGAGCGGATCCCGGGGAAATTGAATTTGCAAAGTTTTTGCTTGAAATTGGTGAAGGCAAAACCAATGATGACAATAATTGTATGGAATTTCCTGAAGGTTTTGAAGTTGAAAATGATTTAGTACAGGAAGTCTATGGGCAACTTATTCAACAAAAACGCTTTGAAGATGCTGCAAATTCAGCAATTCTTTCAGCCAGAAATGCTGATGTTGATGAGTTAAATAAAGCAGTCGTTGATTTACTTCCAAGTACAGGTGAAAGAATTTATACAAGCACTGATACCGCAATTGAAAGTGAAGCTCTGCAAGAATTGCTTACACAAGAATATTTAAATAGCTTAAATCCACCATCTTTGCCACCTCATGAACTTTGCCTTCGCATAAATACTGTAGTTATGCTTATTCGAAATTTAAGTCAAAATGAAGAACTTTGTAATGGAACAAGATTATTAATTATTGGTTTGTTAAATCATACATTGCAATGTAAAATTTTAACAGGTGATAAAAAAGGTGAAACAGTTTTTATTCATCGAATTTTGCTTTACAATGAAGAAAATTATCCATTTACTTTGGCACGAAGACAATTTCCTGTTAAAATTGCATTTGCAATGACAATTAATAAAAGCCAAGGGCAAACATTTGAAAAAGTTGGATTAGATTTGAGAAAGGATGTTTTTAATCATGGTCAGCTTTATGTTGCATGTTCAAGAGTAAAAAGAGCATCAGCATTAAAAATTTATTTGGGAAAGCAACGATTAAATAAAAAAGTTAAAAATTTTGTTTATAAAGAAATTATTGAATAAAGGTTAAAAGTATTTTAAAAGTTTATTATTTGTTGTTTTTGTTGTTTGTGTTGAATGTAATCCACCATTATGGTGGCCCTGTTGCAGGGATATGCAACTTTTTTAGGATCCGCGAAGATAACACCAAGGTAAGTCTTTATTTTAATGGTCTTAATCCTGATATTTCTTTTTAGGGAGATTGACCGCAAACTATCAACTATGGTTCTCTTTCTTCTGTAGATTTTATACTTGATGCTCAATTGCCAGACAAATGTTCTCTCACTTTGATTTTCCGTAAGTCTTTTCGTTTTTCTATTTTTGAATCTAATGATGATATTATTTTTAGATAGTCTTTGATCTTATTTTATTTATATCAAATGTGCTTGATTATTTCTACTGGTGAATTTATACGCTACAATTAATTCTTTATCAAAGCTCAAATCAATGTATGAAAGAATCTCATCTGCTCTCTAAAATCTCTCAATAATTGTTCATATCTTGGTGTTATTTTCATGTTCTTTTTACTTCTAAAAATAAAATTTATTTTTTTAAAACTATTTTGTATTTATTACTTAAAACATAGTTCTATAGTTTAAACTAGACGCTTGCGGGCCGAAGGCCCGCTTTATCCCTAGTCCCAAATAAAATTGGTAAATCAAGTGTTGTCATTCCATTTCCAAAAAACTATTCAAATTTTTTTAATATTCAAATGGAAGAAGCAAAACATTCGGTTATTTCACTGAAATAATTTTAAATGCGGCTGCGTAAAAAGTGGAAAAAAAATGAACAAAAACAATGTGCAAAATCGATGAACGAAAGCACACCTGTGTTGATTTTGGTTGTCCAGTGATGTTTTAAAATTCAGTCCTTCAATTGGCCAAATGAACTTTATCATTCATACACGGTTCTTAAAGATATTTATATTTTTCATAATTTGAATTTTTAAGGTTATTTTTTTTTATCTTTTAGGCGTTAAAAATAATACAGTAATTCTATTAACAATTTTTGCCAATATAACTTGAAAAAATATCGAATTGCATTCATATAGTACAATGTTTTGCTCAATTTATTACATATTTTTTGACATCAGTGATTAAGAAAAAATAATAAAATAGCTATGATGTTTCACATACTATGATACATAAAAAAACACATCATTTTTTATAAAGTAAAATTATTTATTTTTGTGTAAAAACATTTCCCCCTTTTTGTCTCATGTGCAAAAAAAGTGGCCACGAAGGACGTGCCCCGATAGCGCAGTGGTTTTGATTGAGGTTTCTCATACCACACCCAAGCCATTTCTATGGATTAAAAGGTGAGGGTAGTCGCTAATGGACGGACAAGCACCGATCAACGGAGACCGTGGATCGAAAAAGTATTGACGTTGGTCGAAATTACATGGCATAGCCGGCGGCCTAATTTTTTTTAATATTTGCATAATCAATGTGATAAACAATTTTTTTGATTTTTCTGATTTGTTGGTCTCTACTTTTTACATCTATTACAAAAATGTTCAAGGAGTTTTTTTTAATATAAATACAAATTCTAACAAAAAAAGTTAATTTGAATAAATTTAGTCAAGACTCTTGACACAAGAGTTATTTTCCTCATAAAAATGGGATGACATTTTTTAATTATTATTAATAATAATAATAATAATAATAATTTTTAATGTTGTAAACAAAAATTCCATATTTTTTAAAAGTTCGCTTTGTGTTAAAAAAACATCGTTTTTTTATACAGTAATGGTATAAAAACAATGTTTTTTATTTTTTGAATAAAAATCATTATTATTGCAAAATGCATGAAACAATTGTTTGGGTGGAATAAAATTGGAATGAGAAAGACCTGAAAATATCTATTCTTAATGTTAAATCAATGTTTAAAATGTAAACAATTTGCTTTTAAATGTCTATGACGTCTGTTCTTAAAATACAGAAATAAAACCATTTTTTATTTCAATTGTTAAATAATTTATGTATGATATTTCTTTAAATTTTTTGATAAACATTCTCAAACAAAAATCCTGTTTTCTCATGATTTTCTATGTTTTGCTGAGAAAAAGAGGTAAAAAGCTATTGATATGTTAAAAATCTGTCTAGCATTTTATTTTTATTCTAAAAAGAAGTCAATATTAAAATCAGGTCGATGAACACAATATTTATCATTTGTATTTTAGAAAAGAGTTCAGAGATTGTAAACCTTAAAGAGATCGTATGAGTTCAGTAAATTTGTTTAATATTTTATTGGGTGTTACCATTTTTGCGTCTTTTTATAATTTCTTTTTTCTGATTTCAACGTAGGGGTATAAAATCTGAGATCATGATTTTGTTTTGCGTCTTTTTTAAACTCAGAAATAAAAGAATTTTTACGACGTTTTCTTTCTTTTTTTTCTGATTTCAAAAAACGTAGGGGTATAAAAAAATGGTTGGATATAATCTGAGATCATGATTTTCACAACATCTACTTAACTTTAACACTATTTTTTTGATTCTGAGTTTTAAAAATTAGTAAAGTAGTTTTAGAGTGGTAATATCCCTCAAGCAACTTTTGCAAAGCAACTTTTGCGCACATGTTCTCATTAAAAATTTTTACCTTTGACTCATAATAAGTTTTTTTAGATTAATCTCAAAATTGGAAAAATGCGGTTTAAGCACATTTTTCTTTTTCTGCTTCTTTGCTTGGAATGGCATTTATCTCAATGTGAGACAGCATCACCATCAACATTAACATTAACTCCATTGATTCTTGCATCTGACTCTGGTGGTGATAAAATGCCAAAAAAGCTAATCATTAGCAATCCCCAATCTGATCTATCCTCGGCTGAAGTTGACAAAGAAATGCAAAAACTTTCGGATTTTACAGATGGCTTGCAAGCTTTGCTTGAAATTTATAACGATTCTTATTTTAAATCTCATGACGATGATAATTATGACCCAACTCAAATCATTGGAAAAAATTTTAAAAAGGCTATGGATGCTTCAAGAAAATGTGGAATGGTTATGTATGAGGGATTAAAGTATGAAGAATTGCAAAAATATTATAGGGTATGATTATTAACATTTTTTTGTTTTTGTATATCAATCTTACCACCAATTTTTGGGAAACAGTATAAACTACTTATCCATTATTTCAGAGCAAAAATCAAGAAAATGAAGAGCTGTTAAGATATAAAAATATTTCACAAACGTTGGGTTCTGCGTTAAGCACAGTATGTAATGACGTAGATTCTGCATATGGCAAATATCAAAAAAATGCTTATACTTCTGTTTTTGAAAGAGTAAAAAATTCTGTAACGTGTTTTGTAATTTTTCTTGTTTTTTATAGGTAATGAGATACAATTTCCAACAAGCTTGCAGATCATTTGAGTATATGTTGACCTTTTACTTTGAAAAACGCCGTTTTGATGAATTCAAAGAAAAATGCACATCAACTTGGGAAAGTGGTGTAAGTGTTTATCAAAACATAAAAATACAAAGTGACAAATAAAAACACTTTTGTTACCGAAAACGAAAATTCCAAAACCTAAATTTAAAGGTTTGGTTTGGGTTCCTCGGGAAGGGCATAAAACGTGTTTTGCTTTTTACTTCAGTTACAACTTATCGACTTTTTTAACCTTTTTTTCATCTCAGCAGTTGTTCTAGATTGTCATGTAACTTAGAATTCACAAAACAAAGTGCAAGTTTTGTGAGTCGTTTTGGCATTCGTTTTCTCGACAAAAATGTTGATTTGTTGAAAAGAAACACTTGACCAAGCGTCTCTAAAAAGTTCTCTTTGAAAACAATTAGATGTGGGGTCAGAACTACATTGTTTAACCTAATTACCTTTAATGATATTATAGGTCATTAGGTTAGTTATATTAATTACCTCTAATATATGATTAAAATAAAATAACAAATTTTTCCTTTGTTCCCAACAAAAGGACAAAAAACAATATTCCCCAAATTTAAATTTTGCCAACTTTTTGAAAAAATCTTAAACTTTTTTCAGAGTTTCATAAACTATTTGGATGATTTTGAGTATATCCTGGAATCTGAAAATTTCAATGATGCACTTCTTATCAACTGTCATATACTTTACAAACTGATTTTAGAATTTGATGTAAGTTTTTTATCGGGGCCAATGAGTATTTAGAAAAGTTATAATATATCATCGTAAGAAATGAATTCGTCATAGCGGAATATATATGCCCTCTTTTCTTAATAAAATTCTTTGAGATGGCAACATATCCGATGTGGAGAATTTCTAACTTTGGAACTCCATATGATTCACTCGAAAAAGCACAAAATTTTATAACAAATATCCGACGCGTAAATCAAAAATTCAAAGAATTGAATTATAAACGTCAAGTAAGTTCCAAAAATTATATCGTATCTTTCAATGTTCAAAATTTTAAGTATAATTATTGGTCCCTTAAAAATATTGGAGAAATTGTTAAAAAATATATTCTTGGTGAAAATATAACTGATTCTTCAAATGATGGTGAGAATGACAAAATTGCGGATAAAATTTATAAATACCTTGATGAGAATTACAAATCTTTGTAAGTTTAATTCAAGAAACTTTCGTCCACCATGTGATTGATCAAAAATTAAAACATCACTTTTTAGAGGATATATCTATCATGTAAGTGTCAGCGCCAAAACTGGAAGAAATGGTTACAATGATACATTGATCCAATGTTCAACTGAATGCAAATACATTTACAACATCAATGGTAAAGATGTTTATATTATCCGAAACAAAAAAGGTCAAGCCTATAAAGAATGCAAATTTTTGCCAACAAGTTCCTTGACCAATTGTGGAAGTGATCGTGATCCACGGGATTTACAAGAACTTGCCAAACAAATTCAACAAAAATGTAATCCAACTGCATTTTCTTTAATTCGATCTGCTCGAGGCTATAATTATGCAACTGATTATGTAAAAGAAAGTCAAACACCCGCATTTGCCAAAAAATGCTATGGTGATATTTCCTTGACAATGGCAAATAATTATTGATGACATCTTTGTGATTAATTTGTGCTTTTAAAAAACCTTTTTGAATAAATTACTGCAGCAAAAAAATTGTTTGAAAATAGCAGTGACGCAAGCTAATTTTCAAAGTAACCATTATTGATCAAACACACACACTACTCCAATATTTCATTTTGTCTTAAAATTATCTTTAATATAGAAATATTAAAATAACATGTATAAAAAACAGGTTCATCGAACACAGACCAAATAGTGTTTACAATGTTGGTGGTAGTTAGCTAACAGCAAATATTTACATTAGATTTATCTGTTTTACTCAAATCGCTGAGATATTGCATTTTTAAAGGTTTCACATTTACAAAGATAAGTATTTAAAAAATCATCAAATTATTAGTGAAAGCTTGTAAAGATCCATCATTTTTTAAAATTTATTTTTGTCAGCGTTTCTTACTTTCTCACAATCAGTATTTATAGTTGCATTTTCATAATTTATTAAATATTCAAACGCCCCTTCTGGCAATATTTTTTGTCTTTGAAATCAGACTGATTTTTTGCAACAACAATTGCGATATCGTTGAAAAAAATAGTTTTTAGTCGTTTTATGCAACAGCTAATATTTTCGATGCTTTTTTAAAGCACGCTTTTAATGATATTTTAATTTTTCATAGGTCTTCACCAAGTGTGTACCTATTTTGTTTCGTGTATCTCAAAGAAAAAGTGACAATGCAGTTTAAATTTTTTACATTTGTTTAAAGATAAGTTTTAATAAAAACTTTAAATTATTAACGAAAAAGTGATCATTTTGTTTAGCTTAATACCTGTTTTTGCTTATATTTAATTTTTTAATACCTTCTCACAATGTGTTATCTTAATTAGTTTACATTATTTATTAAATATTCAAAAAAAGCGAACCTTCTAGCACCTTGTTTCAATCAATAAATTGCAAACAAATTTTTTGCAATGATGAATATGCGAGCGTTAAAAAAGGAGCTTTTAGTTGTATTTCAAAACAGCTTTTATTCTCTGCATTGATGTCCAAAAGTCAAAATCTTGCATCACAGTTTTGAAAGTACGCCCAGTTTATGAACGTTTTCGTTGCAAAGAAACTTTAAAATCTTTTGTTCTCTGACGCTTATGGTGACACTTTTTTTACAAATAAAAATTTTGTAATCATATTAAACATAAAAATTTTTATTGCATGATGACCACACGTTAGTAAAAGGGTGCTTTTAGCACGAAAATGCACCCAATAAGCACGTTGTAAAATTTTTGATGTTGTAGATATAGTTATTCATATAAAACTATGTAAAAAATTGTTTCGCGCTGAATTTTAAGCATTTTTTATGTGTTCCCATAAAAATATGGATGTTTTTTTATATAGAAATGCACCAACATGTATTATTAAAAGTAAATTTTTTGCAAATTTCCGTTTTTTAAAAAAGTGTTGCAAATTTAAGCATCTTCTTTTCCCTACTCCTCTGTTATTTTCTATAGCTTTATCGTGTCTTTGGTTTTAAATGATAGATATATGTATAAGGGTTATATATTAGTGGTATTTTGTTTTTTAGTAGTCAAATATTCGAATGCGATCAACTACAGTGGAAAAGAAAGCAATCAAAGCCAGAAGAATTATCCGTGCTTCAATATTAATCAAAATATTTAAGTATATTATCTCCTGCAACATTCAACTTGTTTATTACGATTACAAGGAATACAAAAACATCAATGGAAAAGGTTTTATTTCGCTCAAATGGATGTACATCAACTACAGATCATATGGTAAGTGATATTTCTTATATTTCTATTTTAAAGCCCAAAAGCACATATTTTATTGTTTATAAGTGTTTACTTCTTTAATTACAAGATAAACAGATAGTATATATCAAGAAGAAAACGTTTTATGAAAATTCTTATTGTACTCACATTAGCAGATACACGTAGTATATATGAAATTAATTCTTTTTGTTTAGAATGGTCGTTTATATACTATAACTTTACTCCATTCGTCTTGTAATCAAATAAGTAAACATTTATAAACAATAAAATATGTGCTTTTGGGCGTTAAAACAAAAATATAACAAACATCACTTACCGTATGACTTGTAGTTGATGAACGTCTGTTTGAGCATAATAAAATCTTTTTCATCGGTTGTTTTGTGTTTGATGTTATCATAATAAGTCAGTTGAAGCTTGCAAGAGATAATATACATGAATATTTTGATTTATATTGAAGCACGGATAAATCTTCTGGCTTTGATTGCTTTCTTTTCCATTGTAGTTGATCGCATTCGAATATTTGACTACTAAAAAACAAAATACCACTAATATATAATCCTTATACATATATCTATCATTTAAAACCAATAAGACGAAAAAGTTATAGAAAATAGCGACGGAGTAGGGAAAACAAGATGGTTGATTAACATGTACAAAAAAGAGAACAACTTTTACAAACTTAAATTTTCTATTAAAATGTTTTTTATGTTGGGTCATCCATGTATCATTTTTTTGCCCTTTTTCTCTAGTTTATAAAAATATAATGCTTAAATCTATTGTGGCAATACATGAGATATAAAATATATCACAAAGATATAACAACAGCTTCTTACTCATGCATCAAAAACTCATTTTTTGAAAAAGAACAGTTCGCCACAAAGTTGACTTTTTTACTAACGTGTGACCAATATCGTTATTCGATATTATTACAAAAAAAGTTTGCGTACTAATTACATTTTTTTCAAACTAGAACAGCCACTAAATTAGAACATTTGTTTAATATTCAAAAAACAGTAAAAAAACTCTCTGCTGGACACAGAATAATGTTTTGTCAGCTAAAAATTCATTTCGCCTGTTTTCTCACTTTTTGCGACAATTTATTTCGAAATTGTGAACAACTTGCCTTTTTGTTGTTAAATTTTTTAGCGTTGAAGCAATCGAAGGAACTGTTTCAGACATTTCATTTTCGTTTTTTGCGAACACCTTTGAATATTCAGAAATTTCTGTTGAAACTTATTAAGCCTAAAATTCACAGAAAATGATTATACAAAAATAAAAATCTTGTTGTTCGCGATACATGCTATTTCCACCATACATTTAAAAAGATTTGTTAAAGATATTTTAATAGCAAAATGAAAAAAGTTTAAAATGCATTGTTGCTTGTGTTAACAAATATTTACTTAATCAATTCCGAAAATAACAATGAAAAGAAATATTGAACGAGCTATTTTTTTTTAGAAAATTATCAGTACTATGCATTTAAAAAATGATTTGACAAGGAATTTAAGAAATCGATTTGAAACATTAACCATTAATAATTAAGGATTTTTGTAAATTTTGCCGACAATTTAATGAAAGAAAAGTGCGCAACCTTCTTTCTCATTTAGTGTTGCTTTTATGTTCATCGATTTCTGTTGAAGATTGTTTTTGATGTGTTTTTTTAAAACATCGACATTTAATTTTTGCAATGAAGAAAACGAAAATGTCTGTTTTTTGAAACAATTTGAATATCTTAAAGGATTTCTTTAAGTTTTTGTTTTCAAATTTGAAAAGGAATTCCATTTACCAGTACAACAAGATATTTATAGGCAAAGAGAGAAATTTGCATGTATACACAGAAATTAGAATAAATCGCGGTTTCTCTACGACAATAGTTGTGATCATGTCACTGGTTATCAATACGACTAATTACAGAAGACTTATTTAAGCCCTTTAAAAATTACTTATCTGCTTTATACCAGCAGCGCCTTCAAAAATTCACCAAATATTGATCACGCAGCAACTCATTTCTGTTTGTTGTTTTTTTAAACGAAAAACGTGATTTTGAAAATATGACAAGTAATTATTGAAATAAGTTTTCTTTAATGATTCTGCCTGGATAGAATTACAAATTTCTTTTAAATTATTGAACAAAGTTTTTCAGATCTTCAATTTTTTTTTTTTGCCGATGTTTCTTTAAAAAAATCAACAAAATTTACTTGTTTATATATTTAAAATTCAATATTTATTAAATATTTAAAAAGAAATGAATATTTTAGAAAAATCATTTGAAACATTCAATACTTTTTGTCATATAAAAATGTCGAAACTTTGCGGATGCATTTGCTTAGCTTCTTTCTCAGAGACCCCCCCTTTATCATTAAAAGTGAAGTATTCATTAAAGTTTTATAACGAAATTTACTTGCGCCAAAAGCATAAATTTAACGTTCTTTTTTGTATATCGTCATTCCCAATTTAGAATCAATTCTCATAAAAGATTTAAAAAATTTTTCAAATATTTTTTATTAATTCAAGTTTTGTAAAAATGCATTTATTTTAATTTTTAAATAATGTGTATCTTTGCAATCATTCACGATTTAGTTTGCAGCAAAAAAACATAATATTTATTGCAATTCAAAAACTTTTTAAATTTAAATTAATAAAATATTCAAAAAATTTTGATGCAGCTTTGCTTTTTGTGATCAATAAAAATCTTTTTTTTGAACAAAAAAAGTGTGCGAAATTGTGAAACATAATGAAAAAAATAAATGTTGAAATATGTCTGACATTTTTGAATTTCGTTTGAAAGTGTGTATAAAGTAAGGGTGGACGACGGCCCAGGGCTTTTTAAGGCCCTGGTAAAGCCCGGCCCGGCCCTAGGGCCGGGCCCGGGCCGGGCCTTGATTTTCTTACAGTTCAAAAAAAACGCAAAGGGGGTCAAAATTAAGAAAAAACTAGTCGGCCAGGGCCGGGCCTAAGCACAAACTGAGGGCCAGGGCCGGACCCGGGCCCTAAAATTTGGGCCCTTGTCCACCCTTAGTTTAAAGATCTGTTGATTCATTGTTTCAAAAAAAACTGTGGTTTCTTTTGAAAAATCTGAATCCTGCTTAAACCAATTAAATTTTTGATAAATGTAACTGTGTTATCACTAGATTTTTTTTGTTTGAAAAAGTTAGCAAACAAACTGTCCAAATTTTTTAAAATTCAAACGTCTTCTATAATTAGTAAAATTGTTAAATATTCAAAAAAATGGTGAAAAAACATTTAAAAACACTATTTTGCAACGAAAAACTGCCATGCACTTGAACCGTTTTTGAAAACGTGATTGGTGATTTATTAATGCATGAACAATAGAGGATATTTTTCTGTCATCAGCCACAACCATATCTTATTGATTTAACGACTTTTTGCGACAATTTATTTCGAAATCGCAAAATTTTTGTAAGTTCTTGACAGATTTTTTGAGCTTTGAAAAAATCAAAAAATGATCTAAAAAACATTTTCAAGTTTTGATTCATTTTATTCAAATATTTTGAATCTTTTACGTAATTTATTGCTCTTGAAAACACAGAAAATACATTTACAATAGTTGCCAATAGCGCGGTCCAACATCGCATGACACTTGACATATTAATTACATTAATAAAACGTTTTAAAGTATCTTTAACGCAAAATAAAAAGTGTCTGAAAAACTTTTTACAGTAGTTAATAATTGTTTTTATTCATTAAAATCGTCTTTTAGTTAAATAGGTACTAAAAATGGACACTCCTAAACGAAAAAAGTGACGATATTTACGCTTAAAAGGAGTAAATATTGTCCTATTTTTAGGAGTATTTGCAGGAACCTTCAAGTGGTCATAAAAGTTAAAATTTCTCTTTTTGGCGTTTTGTTCACAACGCTGCTAGTTAAGCTAACTAGCATTCTTTTTTCTTTTTTGAAACTGCTAGTTAACTTAACTAGCTCGCTGCAAAAAAAGAAAAGAAAGAAAAAATTTCTTTTGTTGAACAAAGTGCGTTTCTTTGCGTCTCTGTTTTCTTTTTGACTTCGCGTTCTCTCTTTCTTTTTTTTTAATGACGTCGCTTTTGGGTAACAAAACCGTTGCTAGTTAAGACTGAAAAAGTTAACTTAACTAGCAAAAATTGCTAGTTATGTTAACTAGCAGTTAAGCTAACTAGCAAAAAAAGGTGGTCAAGAGTTGCTAGTTATAAATGACCACTTGAAGGTTCCTGAGTATTTGGTATACATTTTTTTCAGTGTATCACTCAGTTTTAAGGAATGGACTAAATCACCTGGCTTCTGATTTTTTTAAATTGTTGAAGCTGGAGCCATTTATTTAAAAAAATATTGAACTAATTGTTACAATCTAAATTAGAAGTTTTTATTAGAACAATGTATTTATTAAATTTATTAAATATTCTAAAAACAAAACAACATTTCGAAGTTTCGTTGCAGCAGTATTATAGGTATATTCAAGTTTCCCTTTTTGCGATATATCGATAACATTTTTTTTTTCAAAAAAGCAGGCACTGCAGAAGATGAAACAAAACTAAGAAATGGAAAAGATGAATGCAGTGACCGGACTAAATGTTGAACGATTGATCCTTGATGCTTGTAAAGCAGTAGAAATTTGTCATCATTTTTCTCAAAGTATGACCATTCATTTCGAAAATGCAGAGGTTACTCGTTTTTTGAAAAATAAAAAGAATATTTGTGTTTAATTTTGGCGAATGTTTGTTTTGGGCTATCTCATGTTTTAAATATTTTAATTTTATATAATTCAGTTTTTTCTTCAATGCAATTTTTTCCTGTCTTGCAAAAAATGGTATTTTTTTAAATCCTGGACCGTCACAAATAAACTTTATTTAAAAAGTAACATTTTGCTTTTTTTCAAAAATAAGCTAAAAAACTATTTTTACGTACACTAAAAAGCAAAAACAATTCAATTCTAACAAATTTACAAGCTGATTTTTAGTTTTCAGAAACACCATGAGTCTGAAATTTTTACACAGTCTTAAATAACACTGAATAAAAAGTGCAAACATTTGTGGAGATATTATTTGTATGTAAAAAAATATTTAAAATTCGTGTAATTTAAGATCAGAGAACGTGGGTTTTATTTCTAAAAGACGACTTACTTCTGAACCAGAACTTCTGGCAGTAGTATGTAACGTATATTTTAGACATCTAAAATATAGGTATTCAAAAAAAAGTTCCAATACCTATATTTTAGACATCTGTTTTGTGCATTATTTTCAATGCTTACATTTTAGACATTTTTGATCACTGTATTGGTGAAATGTACTACTGTAATTACAGCCTTTTTTGGCAGGAGATTTGAATATTTATTTATTTTATCAACTTGTCTTTTTAAGAGTAGATTTGGCACAATTTATCCAGCTTTTATCGTTTAAGCCTTGTTTTTCTTTTGGTGAAATTTGTCATACTTGAACTATTTCAAAAAAACAATCTGGCGGTAAATTGAAATTTGCATATCAATATTTTTGCATGCAACATATTTTGTGCAACTAAGCACGGGGAACAAGAATCAGTATGTGGAAAACGTTCAATTTACGACCAGATTGTTTTTTTTGAAATAGTTCAAATATGACAAATTTCAGTCAGTTTTTAGCCGCCTGCTTCACTTTGGCACAAGCTGAACGTTTTCCACATACTGATTCTTGTTCCCCGTGCTTAGTTGCACAAAATATGTTGCATGCAAAAACATTTATATGCAAATTTCAATTTACCGCCAGATTGTTTTTTTGAAATAGTTCAAATATGACAAATTTCAGTCAGTTTTTAGCCGCCTGCTTCACTTTGGCACAGCTGAACGTTTTCCACATACTGATTCTTGTTCCCCGTGCTTATTTGCACAAATTATATTGCATGCTAAAACATTTATATGCAAATTTCAATTTACCGCCAGATTGTTTTTT
Organism: Panagrolaimus sp. LJ2414; assembly: GCA_024447195.1. Classification (NCBI taxonomy): domain Eukaryota; kingdom Metazoa; phylum Nematoda; class Chromadorea; order Rhabditida; family Panagrolaimidae; genus Panagrolaimus; species Panagrolaimus sp. LJ2414. The sequence goes on along the minus strand of JAMRXY010000059.1, from coordinate 235,379 downwards.
TGAAATAGTTGAAATATGACAAATTTCAGTCAGTTTTTAGCCGCCTGCTTCACTTTGGCACAAGGTGAACGTTTTCCACATACTGATTCTTGTTCCCCGTGCTTAGTTGCACAAAATATGTTGCATGCAAAAACATTTATATGCAAATTTCAATTTAACGCCAGATTGTTTTTTTGAAATAGTTCAAATATGACAAATTTCAGTCAGTTTTTAGCCGCCTGCTTCACTTTGGCACAGCTGAACGTTTTCCACATACTGATTCTTGTTCCCCGTGCTTATTTGCACAAATTATATTGCATGCTAAAACATTTATATGCAAATTTCAATTTACCGCCAGATTGTTTTTTTGAAATAGTTGAAATATGACAAATTTCAGTCAGTTTTTAGCCGCCTGCTTCACTTTGGCACAAGCTGAACGTTTTCCACATACTGATTCTTGTTCCCCGTGCTTAGTTGCACAAAATATGTTGCATGCAAAAACATTTATATGCAAATTTCAATTTACCGCCAGATTGTTTTTTTGAAAAAGTTGAAATATGACAAATTTCAGTCAGTTTTTAGCCGCCTGCTTCACTTTGGCACAGCTGAACGTTTTCCACATACTGATTCTTGTTCCCCGTGCTTAGTTGCACAAAATATATGGCATGCAAAAACATTTATATGCAAATTTCAATTTACCGCCAGATTGTTTTTTTGAAATAGTTCAAATATGACAAATTTCAGTCAGTTTTTAGCCGCCTGCTTCACTTTGGCACAGCTGAACGTTTTCCACATACTGATTCTTGTTCCCCGTGCTTATTTGCACAAATTATATTGCATGCTAAAACATTTATATGCAAATTTCAATTTACCGCCAGATTGTTTTTTTGAAATAGTTCAAATATGACAAATTTCAGTCAGTTTTTAGCCGCCTGCTTCACTTTGGCACAAGCTGAACGTTTTCCACATACTGATTCTTGTTCCCCGTGCTTATTTGCACAAATTATATTGCATGCAAAAACATTTATATGCAAATTTCAATTTACCGCCAGATTGTTTTTTTGAAATAGTTCAAATATGACAAATTTCAGTCAGTTTTTAGCCGCCTGCTTCACTTTGGCACAGCTGAACGTTTTCCACATACTGATTCTTGTTCCCCGTGCTTATTTGCACAAATTATATTGCATGCTAAAACATTTATATGCAAATTTCAATTTACCGCCAGATTGTTTTTTTGAAATAGTTGAAATATGACAAATTTCAGTCAGTTTTTAGCCGCCTGCTTCACTTTGGCACAAGCTAAACGTTTTCCACATACTGATTCTTGTTCCCCGTGCTTAGTTGCACAAAATATGTTGCATGCAAAAACATTTATATGCAAATTTCAATTTACCGCCAGATTGTTTTTTTGAAAAAGTTGAAATATGACAAATTTCAGTCAGTTTTTAGCCGCCTGCTTCACTTTGGCACAAGGTGAACGTTTTCCACATACTGATTCTTGTTCCCCGTGCTTAGTTGCACAAAATATATTGCATGCTAAAAGATTTATATGCAAATTTCAATTTACCGCCAGATTGGTTTTTTGAAATAGTTGAAATATGACAAATTTCAGTCAGTTTTTAGCCGCCTGCTTCACTTTGGCACAAGCTGAACGTTTTACACATAATGATTCTTGTTCCCCGTGCTTAGTTGCACAAAATATATTGCATGCTAAAACATTTATATGCAAATTTCAATTTACCGCCAGATTGTTTTTTTGAAATAGTTGAAATATGACAAATTTCAGTCAGTTTTTAGCCGCCTGCTTCACTTTGGCACAAGCTGAACGTTTTCCACATACTGATTCTTGTTCCCCGTGCTTAGTTGCACAAAATATGTTGCATGCAAAAACATTTATATGCAAATTTCAATTTACCGCCAGATTGTTTTTTTGAAATAGTTGAAATATGACAAATTTCAGTCAGTTTTTAGCCGCCTGCTTCACTTTGGCACAAGCTGAACGTTTTCCACATACTGATTCTTGTTCCCCGTGCTTAGTTGCACAAAATATGTTGCATGCAAAAACATTTATATGCAAATTTCAATTTACCGCCAGATTTTTTTTTTGAAATAGTTGAAATATGACAAATTTCAGTCAGTTTTTAGCCGCCTGCTTCACTTTGGCACAAGCTGAACGTTTTCCACATACTGATTCTTGTTCCCCGTGCTTAGTTGCACAAAATATATTGCATGCTAAAACATTTATATGCAAATTCCAATTTACCGCCAGATTGTTTTTTTGAAATAGTTGAAATATGACAAATTTCAGTCAGTTTTTAGCCGCCTGCTTCACTTTGGCACAAGCTGAACGTTTTCCACATACTGATTCTTGTTCCCCGTGCTTAGTTGCACAAAATATATGGCATGCTAAAACATTTATATGCAAATTTCAATTTACCGCCAGATTGTTTTTTTGAAATAGTTGAAATACGACAAATTTCAGTCAGTTTTTAGCCGCCTGCTTCACTTTGGCACAAGCTGAACGTTTTCCACATACTGATTCTTGTTCCCCGTGCTTAGTTGCACAAAATATATTGCATGCAAAAACATTTATATGCAAATTTCAATTTACCGCCAGTTTGTTTTTTTGAAATAGTTGAAATATGACAAATTTCAGTCAGTTTTTAGCCGCCTGCTTCACTTTGGCACAAGCTGAACGTTTTCCACATACTGATTCTTGTTCCCCGTGCTTAGTTGCACAAAATATATTGCATGCAAAAATATTAATATGCAAATTTCAATTTACCGCCAGATTGTTTTTTTGAAATAGTTGAAATATGACAAATTTCAGTCAGTTTTTAGCCGCCTGCTTCACTTTGGCACAAGCTGAACGTTTTCCACATACTGATTCTTGTTCCCCGTGCTTAGTTGCACAAAATATATTGCATGCAAAAATATTAATATGCAAATTTCAATTTACCGCCAGATTGTTTTTTTGAAATAGTTGAAATATGACAAATTTCAGTCAGTTTTTAGCCGCCTGCTTCACTTTGGCACAAGCTGAACGTTTTCCACATACTGATTCTTGTTCCCCGTGCTTAGTTGCACAAAATATATTGCATGCTAAAACATTTATATGCAAATTTCAATTTACCGCCAGATTGTTTTTTTGAAATAGTTGAAATATGACAAATTTCAGTCAGTTTTTAGCCGCCTGCTTCACTTTGGCACAAGCTGAACGTTTTCCACATACTGATTCTTGTTCCCCGTGCTTAGTTGCACAAAATATATTGCATGCTAAAACATTTATATGCAAATTTCAATTTACCGCCAGATTGTTTTTTTGAAATAGTTGAAATACGACAAATTTCAGTCAGTTTTTAGCCGCCTGCTTCACTTTGGCACAAGCTGAACGTTTTCCACATACTGATTCTTGTTCCCCGTGCTTAGTTGCACAAAATATATTGCATGCAAAAACATTTATATGCAAATTTCAATTTACCGCCAGTTTGTTTTTTTGAAATAGTTGAAATATGACAAATTTCAGTCAGTTTTTAGCCGCCTGCTTCACTTTGGCACAAGCTGAACGTTTTCCACATACTGATTCTTGTTCCCCGTGCTTAGTTGCACAAAATATATTGCATGCAAAAATATTAATATGCAAATTTCAATTTACCGCCAGATTGTTTTTTTGAAATAGTTGAAATATGACAAATTTCAGTCAGTTTTTAGCCGCCTGCTTCACTTTGGCACAAGCTGAACGTTTTCCACATACTGATTCTTGTTCCCCGTGCTTAGTTGCACAAAATATGTTGCATGCAAAAACATTTATATGCAAATTCCAATTTACCGCCAGATTGTTTTTTTGAAATAGTTGAAATATGACAAATTTCAGTCAGTTTTTAGCCGCCTGCTTCACTTTGGCACAAGCTGAACGTTTTCCACATACTGATTCTTGTTCCCCGTGCTTAGTTGCACAAAATATATGGCATGCTAAAACATTTATATGCAAATTTCAATTTACCGCCAGATTGTTTTTTTGAAATAGTTGAAATACGACAAATTTCAGTCAGTTTTTAGCCGCCTGCTTCACTTTGGCACAAGCTGAACGTTTTCCACATACTGATTCTTGTTCCCCGTGCTTAGTTGCACAAAATATATTGCATGCAAAAACATTTATATGCAAATTTCAATTTACCGCCAGTTTGTTTTTTTGAAATAGTTGAAATATGACAAATTTCAGTCAGTTTTTAGCCGCCTGCTTCACTTTGGCACAAGCTGAACGTTTTCCACATACTGATTCTTGTTCCCCGTGCTTAGTTGCACAAAATATATTGCATGCAAAAATATTAATATGCAAATTTCAATTTACCGCCAGATTGTTTTTTTGAAATAGTTGAAATATGACAAATTTCAGTCAGTTTTTAGCCGCCTGCTTCACTTTGGCACAAGCTGAACGTTTTCCACATACTGATTCTTGTTCCCCGTGCTTAGTTGCACAAAATATATTGCATGCTAAAACATTTATATGCAAATTTCAATTTACCGCCAGATTGTTTTTTTGAAATAGTTGAAATATGACAAATTTCAGTCAGTTTTTAGCCGCCTGCTTCACTTTGGCACAAGCTGAACGTTTTCCACATACTGATTCTTGTTCCCCGTGCTTAGTTGCACAAAATATATTGCATGCTAAAACATTTATATGCAAATTTCAATTTACCGCCAGATTGTTTTTTTGAAATAGTTGAAATATGACAAATTTCAGTCAGTTTTTAGCCGCCTGCTTCACTTTGGCACAAGCTGAACGTTTTCCACATACTGATTCTTGTTCCCCGTGCTTAGTTGCACAAAATATGTTGCATGCAAAAACATTTATATGCAAATTTCAATTTACCGCCAGATTGTTTTTTTGAAATAGTTGAAATATGACAAATTTCAGTCAGTTTTTAGCCGCCTGCTTCACTTTGGCACAAGCTGAACGTTTTCCACATACTGATTCTTGTTCCCCGTGCTTAGTTGCACAAAATATGTTGCATGCAAAAACATTTATATGCAAATTTCAATTTACCGCCAGATTGTTTTTTTGAAATAGTTGAAATATGACAAATTTCAGTCAGTTTTTAGCCGCCTGCTTCACTTTGGCACAAGCTGAACGTTTTCCACATACTGATTCTTGTTCCCCGTGCTTAGTTGCACAAAATATATTGAAATATTTGTATAAATTTTTTTGTAGTTTTTAGCATTTTTCACATCATTTGCAAAAGTGTCAGATATCTATCTCTAATTTCCACCCTTTCTATTTTATTCATAGTGCACAAAAGGACAAACAATACATTATTAAAAAACTTTAACGGCAGAAGATCTGCCAAGATTAAATTTGTGAGGAAAGAAATAGAAAAATTTATAAAATGATTAATCGTTATCATTTGTAATCACGACCCACTTTCCTGTTTACACTTATTTTAAATTTTAAAATTTATTTCAATTCTACTTTTGAAAAACTGATCACGTTAAGTAACTAAGCATGGCCGAAGGACCATTTTTTAAGTCCCGTACCGGGACGGGACGAAATTAGAAATGCGGTCCTTTTCCCGGTCCCGTCCCAGGGACGTAGACATTTTTTTCCTTGGTACCCCTTTGCAAATTCTTTTTAATACGAAAAAAATTGATTCCCGTCCCCCCCCCTAACCGTAGACCACCCCAGAGGACGCCGGAGATAAGACCCTATATTTTGCCCATATAATGGCCTCGAGTAGGGATAGTTATGGGATAAATATTAGCTGCCGAGGTTCCATAGTTTTTGTTTAGCAACATTTTGAAAATACCTAAAATACCCTTTCACTGTTTCACATTTCCAGGGGTGAATTCGGCAATTGTCAAAATTTCAACATTATTTCACGGATATATATGTTTTCGATTATGCTGAATCCGAATCTGAAACGCTTGAACAAATTCAGCCTCTTCAAGTTCCATTATCGCATAAATATTTAGTATCCGTAAACGTTTTTGGGGGTATTTTCAGTATTTTCAAACTGTTGTTAAACAAAAACGGTTGGACCTCGGCAGCTAATATTTACCCCATAACTATCCCTACTCAAGGCCATTATATGGGCAAAATATGAGGTCTTATCTCCGGCGTCCTCTGGGGTGGTCTACGGTAAGGAGCGGGACGTATCCGGGACTTGGCAGTTTATTAGTAACTCATAATACCTCAGTTGGAAAGTTTGTCTCATTAACAATTAATTGCACAATCGAAGGCCTAAAAAACAAGTTTAGAATTTATTAGATGATTTTAAAAATGAAAAACGTTTTTAATGTACATATGACTTCTTGTGACCTTTTTCCACCATTTTGATATTTCATAAAACGTTTAATTATAATTCAACGTTCAAGATATAAAGTTTTCTTTGCTTGTTTGTTTTTCAAAAACAAAATATTCAAAAACGCAAAAGAATGGAAATTGTTGCTGTATGAATCATGATTATAAAAAGGTCTTTCGTTATTGTGACAACACAGGCAGTCGACATTTATTGATTGGGAAAAAGAGAGTCGCCAACATCGCTGCTGCTCACTGAGTTCTTAAGAAAACGAACTTTTTATATTCTATTTTTTACAACCTGAGCATCGACAGCTTCGAATTATGGTCGTGCAGTAATTTTTTGAATTTTTAATTTATATAAATTAAATAAAAAATTTTTATGAACAGTATTTTTTATATAAAAAATAAATATGCTATCTACCAATTTGGAACAACAGGCACATTATTTTAAAAAAATTTATGAGAAATGTTATAACACAAAAATTTACATAATATAATCAATGATTTTTGTCAAACGGTATTGAATAAAAATGGTTTCTTTTATGAGAATTGCTGCTTTGCACATGCATGCAAAATGTTTTTCATTATTAAAGTGTTTCTAATAAATTATTTTAGAGCAAATAATTGTGTTGAAACAAATCAGTTTTGTTTCCATATATTCAAAATATATTTACTAAACAAAGTTTTAACAGTCGTAGTTTTTAACGCAATGAATGTAAAATGTGAAAAAAAAGAAAAAGGATTTTTTTTGTGCAAGCCCTTCAAATAATTATTTAACTCAATGTTTTACGTCTTTCAAATTTTTTGGAAAATGTGGGAAAACGATATCGATATGTTTTTTGCAAAACATATTAAAACACCTAAAAACTTAATTTTCTCCATCGGTCAATGCTTTTTTACAATATTAAAAAAATGATTTTTGCGCAATTTGATTTTGTGATTATTTTAAGACACACGATTTACTTACAATACTTCGGAAAGGATTGCAATTACCTTAAATGAGGTGTAATGATCTTCTCAATAATGAATTAACATTTCTCGAAAAAACTGCATCATATTTTTATTGGTTGAAATATTTGTGTATTTTTATCGAAAGTAATAAAATTGTCAAGATAAACAGGAGTACACAACAATTTGTATTGATTTTTTTTGTTGTGTACTACTTGAATTTTAATTATTAAAATATGGACAATAATAATATCATAATTTATTTTGAAATATCTCTCAAAAAAAAATAAAATTAGTCAAGTTTTTAAATATTCAAAATGTCGAAAGCACAAAATCTTTGGTTATTTCATTAACAAAACTTTGATTGCTTGTCGAAAATTGGAAAGAAAAATTGAAAAAAACAAAATGTGCAAAATCGATGAATGAAAGTACACCTGTGTTTATTATATGGCCATCGGTCATATTGGCAATGGCAAAATAGACTGAATTATTGATCAAAACCAAGGGTTTAAGAATCTTTTTCCATTTCGTTAATATCGATGTCCGAAGTTTAGATTATTAACGGTTAAAGCATTAATTATGAATTCGACATTTTAATTTTCGTTTTTTTAGTAACGCATTAAATATGTTTTTACATATTTCCTTGTGTTATAAAAATAATTTTAAAACAAGCACAAAATATTCAAATAAAAAAAATTTATGCATCTTTTTCAATCAATGAAAATAATGCTGCGGTTAAAATAAAACAAAAAGTGGCACAAAAAATGAAATGAATCATTTTTATCTTATTTTGTCGAAGACTATAAAAATACGTTATAACAAACTTTTTACAGAGAAGGATAAATTGAATAACAATTTTTCCGCCCAAAGTAAAGAGTTTTTATAAATTGTAAAAAATGGCGAACATATTTTAAAAACATAATAAGGAATCGATTCACCACTAAATGACAAAAATTGGTAAAAAACATAAATAAAACTGAAACTGAATCATTCTGGAACAATATTTACTGTCAAAGTCTTACAAGTATAATTCTTTTCCAAATATTATTTGTATTTTGTATAAAATCTGTTTGAATATTGTTGGAGTCACCTGGAGCAGGACTTTTATGGTCACTTTCTTAGTTTTGATTATTAAGCTCAAAAAAAACAGTAATATAAATCAAAAATTTCATTAAACAAAATATTCAAAACGTTTTCCAAAAAATAAAATGTGAAAAACGTTTCCAAATTTCTTAAGAAATTATGCTTATAAAAAAAATAAAAAAGCATTTTCCGATGTCAAAATTATGATTTTACTAAAGACAGGAAAAATAATCTTCAATGCTGAAGATGTCGAATGCGTCAGCGGTCGCTCGTTCGAAAAATCTGTCCGATTTCAGACGCTTTGATTGCAAAAAATTTTGAAATGGTTTTTTTTGAATATTTGAGAAAAAAACATTATTTTAGTATTTTTTAATTTTTCATTTTAGTTTAGTAAATTTTCAGAAATTTAAAATAATTTTAAAACATTTGGTGTATTTTTTGCAAGAAAATTGCCAACGATCCATACATTAAAGTATTTATTGTTATAAGAAAAGATCACGGAAATTCGAATTTTAAGAAACAATTAAAAACTAACATTTGTTTTAAATTATGCAAAACAATCTATTTAACTCTGAGTTAATAAGCAAACGAACAAAATTTAAAAACATTGAGATTTAAAAAATTTTTTTTCTTTTGCTTATTTAATTCAGAAAACGTTTTAATTCATTTTTTAAGTTTTTGTAAAAATGCATTGATTAAAATTTATTAATTATTGACCAAAGTTTTTCAGAAATTTGTTCTCCTTTTTTTCTGTTATTTATTGAGCTTTCTTTCATGGTTTGAAAAAACGTTACGTTAAAGCAAGTATTTTTTAAAACATTCAAAATGTTAAAAAAATGTATTTTACAACCATTATTTAATGCAGTCTGCTCAAAAATGCAAAAAAAAATGAAAGTTTAACAGAATTGTTTAACAAAAAAACACCAATGTCGACGACTTTTTTCTTGCCAAATAAAAGGTGTTTGCTAAATTCCGAGCGTCTTTTTTCAATATTTAAAAAATATTAAATTTTAAAAAATAAAAAGATTTGTTTTTTTATATAATAGTTAAGTATGCAAGACAGAAAGTTTGAACCATTCTTAATGAAAATCCCTCAATAAATGAAAAATTGTATAATTCAATCAATGCAGTTTTGCTTTAAAAAAATTTCATCCTTTGTATTTTGGTTTTCACTATCGCGATATATATCCAAGGATATATCCACATGCCATTGTTTTCTTTCTCTGTTTAAACTGGTAAACTGGTAAACTGATTATTTCTTTGTTTTAAGTGTTTTAATTAAAATATTTCTAAAACATTCCAATTTTTTATAAATATTAAATGTTCCCTTAAAAGAGAATTAAAGTTTCTACAGAAACATAACTTTGCAAAAAGCATACTTTGGATTAAAGCTTTGTGAGGCTAACTAACTAAAAATTTAATAAATTTTTTGGTAGCTAAATCAGCGGAGTTTTTTATAAATCATATATTGATTTGAACGTATTTTTTCCCCAAATGAATAGTTTCACAAAATCGAACAAAAATAAAAACAAACATTTCGCAATTTCGAAATAAATTGTCTGCATTTGGGGAAAATCAATGGAAAAATTTTATTCTTTTGTCAGGCATTAAAGAAAAAAGCTCAATTTAAGATTTTTTGGTTGTGAAACAAAATTTGGCATGTCTTTTGAATATTTAATAATTACACTTTAACAACACTTTTTAAAGTAATTTAAAAAGTTAATCTAAAAAATACAATTAATGATTCTACGCTAATAAAAATGTTAAGTGATTATTCACATAATCGTCCTTGGGCAGCTGCATTACCTTAAAAATTAAAAATTTTATAGATAAAAAACAATACATCAATGATAATCAGTGTTTCCGCTTAGCTAAAAAACTTCGTTTCGAAACCATTAAAAATTTAAATTTTTGAAGTGTAGTTATTACAAAAGTTTATTTCACTACAGAATATCACAACAAAAAGATTACGTCATAGTCAGCATAAAAACTCTTTTCTATGTGTTTTTAATTCCATAATGATCAGTGTTCCCCTCGCCGCCAGAAAAATAAATAGAAAATTTCAAAGAGCTTTGTCGAAGATCAAAAGAAGCCGCTGTCAACCCCGTCGTCGGCGATGTTTCAAAAAAGCGTAAACACTGCAAATGATCACTTATTTGAAGTAATAAATTGATTAATTTTTTTGCATACACAAAATTTTTTGCCACTTGTTTAACTTCCGTGTTTTAATGGAATTTCTAGTTTTATTACATTTGCAGTTTCATTTGCGAACATATTTATCAATGAAGAATATCAAAATTTTAGCAAGCACTGTTTTTGGAAAATGTAAAAAAACATTTGTATGAGGGGCTTAAAAATATGAACAAAAAACATGAAAAAAGTGTTTTCGGAGTTTTAGATCTGCTTTAATGACACTAAAAAATTGATAAAGAACATTTTATTTTCCAACTTATTAATTTAATTCCAGAAATTTTAGCATTCAAAATATACTTTACATGTTTTTTAAAAAAGGTGATAGATGAACAAATTTACACATTCGAATCGTTACTAATTGTTTTGACTTTAAATCTTTGTTAAAATATCTAATTTAAGAATACCTAAATGTAGCAACTTTGATCTTTTGCCGCCGTTATTTTTTAAATTCCAGAACAGTACATATCCCAAATGCCCTAAAAACGTATGTGACGTCGAAAAACCAAACATTAATGTTTTGTTAAATCAATTATTAAATAATTGATGTATAATAATTCTTCAATTTTTTGATAAACATTCCCAAACAAAAATCCTATTTTCTCATGATTTTTAATTTTTTGTTGGGAAAAAGAGGTAAATATCTTTTGTTATGTTAAAAATCTGTCTACCATTTTATTGTTGCTCAAAAAAAGAAGTCAATATTTAAAACAGGTCGATGAACACAATATTTGTCATTTGAGTTTAAAAAAAAGATAGTTTTATATCGTTAATTTTAAAGGGAAATTGTTAGTTACGCAAACTTGCTTAACGAATGTTTCAACCTCGTTTATATTTTTCAAATTTTTTTACTACTCAGAAACAAGGAATTCTGAATTCATTTTCTTTCAAAACTTTTTGTTTAACTTGTAATAAAACTAAAAATTTGTTGGATATAACCAAAAATTCAAGTATTGTCTTCAACACGTTCATTTTTTTATGTCCACATCATTTCTGACATCAAAAAAAAAATAGTACTGAATGAAAATAACATCTAAAGTTCTTGATTCTAAGTTTTAAAAAAATTCGAAAAATATAAACCAGGGTGGAACATCCATTTATGATTGCTGCTGCAGAAGTGATAAGCTCCCTTTAAAATTTTAACTTTGAGTGGAATTTAATGTTTTTAGATTGGTCTCAAAATTGAAAAAACAATGCGATTTAAGCCTATTTTTTGCTTACTTCTTCTTTGCTTGGGATGGCATTTATCTCAAGGTGAGACAACATCACCATCGCTAGCAATACCACTGATCACATTGATCCCAGCATCTAACTCTGCCGGTGATCAGTCACAATCACATGAACCAAGGAGCGTTTCTCAATCTGAATTAGATCCATCTGAAGCTGTCTATGAACTTCAAAAACTTTCGAATTTTACAGACGGCTTGAAAGCTTTGAATGAAATTTATAATACTGATATTGACGGTGATGATGATTATGATCCAACTCAAATAATTGGAAAAAATTTCAAAAAGGCTATGGATGCATCAAGAAAATGTGGAATTATTTTGTATGATGGATTAAAGATTGAGGAATTGCAAGATTATTTTAGAGTATAGTTTTTTATCAAGTCATCCCAAAACAGGTTAAAACATCAGGAACATTTTTTGATCCCCAAATTTAGAGATTCTCAAAGGCGTTGCCAAAGCAATTAAAATCTTTAAGTTCAAAGCCAACTACTCACGTGTTTTAACTGTTCATTTCTTTTTTTAAGCTCAAAAACGAAGAAAATGATGAGTTGACAACATATCGAAATGTAACTGTTAGATTGGAATATGTATTTATCAAATTATGTGGTGCAATAGATTCTGCATATTCTCGATATCAAACCATTGCTTTTTCGATTGTTAATGAAAGGGTAAATTTAATACTTTTAATTACTACATTAATTTTTTGTATATCTTTGTAGGTAATGACAGATACATTGCGACAAACTTGTAAAACGTTTACACCCATGCTTGGTCATTATTATAATACACGAGTTTTTGATGACTTCAAAGAAAAATGTCAAATAACTTCAACTAATGAGGTAAGCGTTAAAAATAATTAAGGGACAGACTTTGTTGAGCAATATTGTCATTAACGAATTTAAATTTCCCTTTGCTTTTACTGCGCCACAATCAGGCATAAAACTTCATTTGCCGCTGAAAAATCTGTCAATGGCATTCTTTGATCTTCTGCAAAACCGGAAATCGAAATACCGCGAAGGCCACGTCGTCATCCGCAATTTTCAAAGTTTTTTACTAATAAATTTGCAATCTCAATGAAGCCCTATCGATAGGGATTGTACTGGGAAAAACCATAATATCCTTAAACTTAAACAGAATTATTCTTTATTTTTAGCAATTCGTAGAACAACTTGAAAACAGTTTTGAAGACTACTTGGAATCTGAAAATTACAGTGATGCTCTTTTTATTTCTTCCCATAAATTATATAAGCTGATTTTGGAATTTGACGTGAGTCTTAATACATATTTTAGGGTTATACCAAATCTTATGTAAGCACAAATCTGCTTAACCTACTTTTTGGAGCGGGTTTCAAAATCATGGTTTTTTTTGCTTAAGTGAGTTCAGGACCAGTGCTATGACTCCCCCGCCCTTTCCCCGCCCCGGGGGCCCCTTTTTTCCCCTCCACGGGGTTTCAGAGAAGGGGAAGGGGATGATTCTGAAAATTTCGGGGGAAAGGGGAACATTTTGAAACATCAAAGCGACCGACATCCCTTTTTATCCCCCGGGGTCCCCTTTTTTCCCCTCCCCGAGGGATCGGAGGAGAGGAAATTTCAAAGTTAAGGGGGATCGGGGGAGGGGTAGGGGAAGGGGACGAATATGGTCAAGTCAAAGCACTGTTCAGGACAATCTCTTGTATAACACAAATATGACATTTAAAAAATTTTGGTATCTTTTTCATTTTGTAAAATAATTATATGTGTAGTAACCTAAAGTGTAGCTTGTATTAAATTCATTACATCTGTTCGACCATGTGGTGTGTGCCAGCTTTTAAATTTTTTATAAACAGTTTTAAGCACTAGAGTACGGTACGATTGAAACATTAACAGTAACAAGAGAGAAAATAAGTTTTTAAATAAATTTTGTGACTATAACAGACACCAACTTTTACTGAACTTGGATTTGAAATTTATAATCGAACATCGATCATCGAAGAATGAGGAGGATGCTCTATGAAAACGGACAGGGCTTACACGTTATCCGAATCATTTGAACACTTTAAAGCCACCCGATCGTGTGGCTTTAAAGTGTAAGCAGCTGTCGTGGTTTTATTTATCGATTCCGTATATTTGTTTGTCCTTTTTCTTGCACATTTCGCAATTTTTAGCGTTGGTATTTTTAGAGAAAAAAGGCCAATATTTTGCTAGAAGTCTAATCAATTTTTTACACATTTTGCATTGGCGGCTTTAAAAACTATAGCATGTAAGAAATCCAACTTTTCGGTTTTGAATATTTAATTAATTAATTTTAAATAATCAGTAAATAATATAGAAACACAAGAAATAAAAAGTTCTTTTACATAAAATAAAATATGAACCAAGTTTTTGAAATGGTCATTAATAATTATAGATTTCTGTAATTTCGTTAACATGGTTTAAATGTTTAAAAATATTAATTATTCAATTGCAATAACAAACGGTTTTGGATATTGTAAGAACTATTTTTTTAAATTTTAAAAAACAAAATGATACGTGGCAAAGACAAGTCAATGATCAAAATACATATGTCAGAAAAAAGTCTGCAAAAATGATGTTTAAAAAAACAAAAAACTTTTTTATTAAAGCTCAAACATTCATCGCAAAAAATATGTATGGTATTAGTTGATCGAAAAATAGTGCAGGATAGTTCTTCGTTTTTTGAATATTTAACTGTAATAATTTCAGAATGTAAAAAAGTGGATAAATGGTTACGAAAAAAAAAACATTTTTTATGTGAAACCTCAGCTGTTTCATGACTCAATAATTCACGGATAAATTTAAAATTAACATTATTCTAAAAATTTTACACTGAATTTTTTCTTTTACTTCATAGTATAAATTGGTAAAAATCTATCAATGACTAAAATATTCATAAAGACGATCTTTAAAAAAGCACACAAAAAAGCTCTGTTTTTCAAATAAATAAATTTTCGCAAAAAAAATTTGTCTGCTATTTATTGATTGAAAATGGGGCTTCTTTTGTGAATATTTGATTAAAAATGTTAAATTATTATAAATAGAGATTTCGAGGTATTTTAAAATGATTAAAAAATGAAATGTAAAACTTGTGTTATTAGACGAACTATGTCGCCCGAGGTTACAAAAGAACTCATTAATATCATTTATTCTATCACACATCGAAAAATGCACTCCATTTTGAAGAAAGTAATCACAAACAATCCTGATATTCTCTCAAAAATATTCAAAATTTATATTCGACCGAATTACGAATATGGCTCGTCCTTATTTAATATTCCAAGAAAAAATATTGTTGATGATATTGAACAAATTCAAAGAACCTTTACAAAAAGAATTTATTTAAGAAATAATCCAAATTATGATCAAATTCCCGATTACAAGGAACGATTAATATTATATGGAATGGAATCATTGGAAAAAAGAAGACTTTATTTTCAAATTCTCGAAGCTTGGAAAATATTCGTTCAACTGAAAAATCCCGATCTCGACCTTGAATTTCACCAAAGAATTACAATGGAATCCAGATCTGGCGGCATTTATAAAACTAAATCAAACATTCATCCAAATTCTAAATTCTTCAATCTTCATTTTTCTTCAAGAATCTCAGCCTTGCTAAATCAATACAAAATTAATCTCAACGACTTTGGTTAAAAAGAAGCCTTACTCGCCCATCTAAAAACAATCGATTTTTCAAAGACGCTGAAAATTGTATAAGTTTTTATATTTTTACGCTATAATTTTATTACTGTACTTTTTACTTTTTCGATTTACTTATTATTTTAAATTTTCAAATAAGTTTATTTTATTCATTTTATGTCTATCTCATTCATCGACTTCTACTTGGCTTCTACTTTGACTTCCCTTTAAAACAACACGATCGGGTGGCTTTAAAGTGTTCAAATGATTCGGATAACGTGTAAGCCCTGTCCGTTTTCATAGAGCATCCTCCTCATTCTTCGATGATCGATGTTCGATTATAAATTTCAAATCCAAGTTCAGTAAAAGTTGGTGTCTGTTATAGTCACAAAATTTATTTAAAAACTTATTTTCTCTCTTGTTACTTTATTTAAAAACATTTTTATTGTTTTCATTTTCTTATGTATTCTTTTCTTGATATTATATTTTTATTTTTTTCCCCGCACTTAAAGTGAGCAATCGCTTTGAAGTGAATAAATAAATAAATAAATAAATAAATTAATAATTCAATGTATTTTTAGAAAAATATATCTTTACAAAAGTAAATTGTGTAGCAATGTCTCTTTCATTTGAAAAAAAAATCTCTTTAAAAAATTGTCTCAATTGACCCGCTACAAAAATTTTTTGTTCATTGTCAATGTAGTTTTTTCAGGAGCTTGAACGGGCTAAATTAATGTCGTAGATATGTTGGCTTAATTTATTCGATTTATAATTCTCTGTATGTACATGTCTCTTATCTGTCAAATAAACGTCTCCTTCTTGCATCATTCATTTTTCCTAACTAATCACGATTATTTTCAATGTAACTAATGTTCAAAATACGGCAATGCCAGTTTCACATTATCGGCAACAACTCCGTTTTGTTCTCCCATTCGACCTATCCAAAAAATTCCAAAATCGAAGGCAATGCTAGCGTCTCGATAGCACGCATTATTTCTTACAGTTAAATAAAATTAATCATGCGAAAACTGTATTGATAGTTGTAAAAAATGTCTTTAAAAGTTTTTTGCTGCTGTAATTTATTATTCAAAAAGCTTTAAAGCACAATTATTTGTCAGATATTATTAGACATTTTCAAAAATTATTTGCCATTGTCAAGGAAATATCTCCAAAGCATTTTTGTGTAAAAGCAGGTGTTAGATTTTTGTCAGGATAATAATTTGAATAACGATTTTCACGAGCTGATCGAATCAAAGAAAATGCAGTTGGATTACATTTTTCTTGAATTTGTTTGGCAAGTTCTTGTAAATCCCGTGGATCACGATCACTTCCACAGTAGGTCAAATCACTTGTCGGTAAAAATTTGCATTCTTTATATGTTTGTCCTCTTTTGTTCCGGATAATGTAAACATCTTTGCCATTGATGTTGTAAATATATTTGCATTCAGTTAAACATTGAAGCAATGTATCATTGTAACCATGGCTTCCAGTTTTGACGCTGACACTTACATGATAGATATATCCCCTTTAAAAAGTTATGTTTTGATTACTGATCGATTTGCAGCATTTTCTCAAATTAAACTTACAAAGATTTATAATTTTCATCAAGATCTTTAAGAATGTTATTAGCAATTTTGGAATTGTCACCCGTAAAATCAGTCGTATTTTCCCCAAGAATATATGTCTTAACAATTCTAACAATATTATCTGTTGACCAATAATACTAAAAATTAAGATTACACTGAAAAATGTGATATAACTTTTGCAACTTACTTGACGTTTATAATTTAATTCTTTGAATTTCTTATTTACGCGTTGAAGAACACTAATTATTTTTTGTGCTCGTTTGGATGCTTCTGTGTTTGTTGGAATTCCTTCTTTAAAAATTTCACACATTGGATACGTTGCCATCTGTAAAAATCCTTTTTATCCATTTTAATTTTGGTAAATAGTTAATTAATGTTTCAATCGTACCGTACTCTAGTGCTTAAAACTGTTTATAAAAAATTTAAAAGCTGGCACACACCACATGGTCGAACAGATGTAATGAATTTAATACAAGCTACACTTTAGGTTACTACACATATAATTATTTTACAAAATGAAAAAGATACCAAAATTTTTTAAATGTCATATTTGTGTTATACAAGAGATTGTCCTGAACAGTGCTTTGACTTGACCATATTCGTCCCCTTCCCCTACCCCTCCCCCGATCCCCCTTAACTTTGAAATTTCCTCTCCTCCGATCCCTCGGGGAGGGGAAAAAAGGGGACCCCGGGGGATAAAAAGGGATGTCGGTCGCTTTGATGTTTCAAAATGTTCCCCTTTCCCCCGAAATTTTCAGAATCATCCCCTTCCCCTTCTCTGAAACCCCGTGGAGGGGAAAAAAGGGGCCCCCGGGGCGGGGAAAGGGCGGGGGAGTCATAGCACTGGTCCTGAACTCACTTAAGCAAAAAAAACCATGATTTTGAAACCCGCTCCAAAAAGTAGGTTAAGCAGATTTGTGCTTACATAAGATTTGGTATAACCCTAAAATATGTATTAAGACTCACGTCAAATTCCAAAATCAGCTTATATAATTTATGGGAAGAAATAAAAAGAGCATCACTGTAATTTTCAGATTCCAAGTAGTCTTCAAAACTGTTTTCAAGTTGTTCTACGAATTGCTAAAAATAAAGAATAATTCTGTTTAAGTTTAAGGATATTATGGTTTTTCCCAGTACAATCCCTATCGATAGGGCTTCATTGAGATTGCAAATTTATTAGTAAAAAACTTTGAAAATTGCGGATGACGACGTGGCCTTCGCGGTATTTCGATTTCCGGTTTTGCAGAAGATCAAAGAATGCCATTGACAGATTTTTCAGCGGCAAATGAAGTTTTATGCCTGATTGTGGCGCAGTAAAAGCAAAGGGAAATTTAAATTCGTTAATGACAATATTGCTCAACAAAGTCTGTCCCTTAATTATTTTTAACGCTTACCTCATTAGTTGAAGTTATTTGACATTTTTCTTTGAAGTCATCAAAAACTCGTGTATTATAATAATGACCAAGCATGGGTGTAAACGTTTTACAAGTTTGTCGCAATGTATCTGTCATTACCTACAAAGATATACAAAAAATTAATGTAGTAATTAAAAGTATTAAATTTACCCTTTCATTAACAATCGAAAAAGCAATGGTTTGATATCGAGAATATGCAGAATCTATTGCACCACATAATTTGATAAATACATATTCCAATCTAACAGTTACATTTCGATATGTTGTCAACTCATCATTTTCTTCGTTTTTGAGCTTAAAAAAAGAAATGAACAGTTAAAACACGTGAGTAGTTGGCTTTGAACTTAAAGATTTTAATTGCTTTGGCAACGCCTTTGAGAATCTCTAAATTTGGGGATCAAAAAATGTTCCTGATGTTTTAACCTGTTTTGGGATGACTTGATAAAAAACTATACTCTAAAATAATCTTGCAATTCCTCAATCTTTAATCCATCATACAAAATAATTCCACATTTTCTTGATGCATCCATAGCCTTTTTGAAATTTTTTCCAATTATTTGAGTTGGATCATAATCATCATCACCGTCAATATCAGTATTATAAATTTCATTCAAAGCTTTCAAGCCGTCTGTAAAATTCGAAAGTTTTTGAAGTTCATAGACAGCTTCAGATGGATCTAATTCAGATTGAGAAACGCTCCTTGGTTCATGTGATTGTGACTGATCACCGGCAGAGTTAGATGCTGGGATCAATGTGATCAGTGGTATTGCTAGCGATGGTGATGTTGTCTCACCTTGAGATAAATGCCATCCCAAGCAAAGAAGAAGTAAGCAAAAAATAGGCTTAAATCGCATTGTTTTTTCAATTTTGAGACCAATCTAAAAACATTAAATTCCACTCAAAGTTAAAATTTTAAAGGGAGCTTATCACTTCTGCAGCAGCAATCATAAATGGATGTTCCACCCTGGTTTATATTTTTCGAATTTTTTTAAAACTTAGAATCAAGAACTTTAGATGTTATTTTCATTCAGTACTATTTTTTTTTTGATGTCAGAAATGATGTGGACATAAAAAAATGAACGTGTTGAAGACAATACTTGAATTTTTGGTTATATCCAACAAATTTTTAGTTTTATTACAAGTTAAACAAAAAGTTTTGAAAGAAAATGAATTCAGAATTCCTTGTTTCTGAGTAGTAAAAAAATTTGAAAAATATAAACGAGGTTGAAACATTCGTTAAGCAAGTTTGCGTAACTAACAATTTCCCTTTAAAATTAACGATATAAAACTATCTTTTTTTTAAACTCAAATGACAAATATTGTGTTCATCGACCTGTTTTAAATATTGACTTCTTTTTTTGAGCAACAATAAAATGGTAGACAGATTTTTAACATAACAAAAGATATTTACCTCTTTTTCCCAACAAAAAATTAAAAATCATGAGAAAATAGGATTTTTGTTTGGGAATGTTTATCAAAAAATTGAAGAATTATTATACATCAATTATTTAATAATTGATTTAACAAAACATTAATGTTTGGTTTTTCGACGTCACATACGTTTTTAGGGCATTTGGGATATGTACTGTTCTGGAATTTAAAAAATAACGGCGGCAAAAGATCAAAGTTGCTACATTTAGGTATTCTTAAATTAGATATTTTAACAAAGATTTAAAGTCAAAACAATTAGTAACGATTCGAATGTGTAAATTTGTTCATCTATCACCTTTTTTAAAAAACATGTAAAGTATATTTTGAATGCTAAAATTTCTGGAATTAAATTAATAAGTTGGAAAATAAAATGTTCTTTATCAATTTTTTAGTGTCATTAAAGCAGATCTAAAACTCCGAAAACACTTTTTTCATGTTTTTTGTTCATATTTTTAAGCCCCTCATACAAATGTTTTTTTACATTTTCCAAAAACAGTGCTTGCTAAAATTTTGATATTCTTCATTGATAAATATGTTCGCAAATGAAACTGCAAATGTAATAAAAGACGTTCTCAAATTAGTGTCGTTTCTTATAAAAGATAAAAGTAATGTTTCAAAATCTTATTTTTAAATCATGTCATGTAAAAATGCAACTTCTTTTAATTTTAAAATAATGAGCATTTTGTTTGCCTGTTTTATCTACATTTGAAAACGATATGCATTAGTTTTTCTCAATTCACAAGCATTTCTAGCTAAAATTAATAAATGTTAAATATTCAAAAAATAGGATACGTCTTTGCTTTTTTTGCTCAAAAAAGTGTACGAAATCGGACAATAAAATGGAAGAAATGAATGTTGAAATATGTCAGACATGTATAAAATTTAATGCGAACAGTCGTAAAAATCTATTTTGTTGTTTTTAATGTTTTTCGTAATTTTTTGCAAATAACTATCTTAGAAAAAGCTGTGTTTTTGATTATAATTTATAAACTTTTCTTTAAAATCCGATTTTTGTGAACGTTTGGAATATAAAAATTTTTTAATGCATGGATCAATATTGATATCATTAGAGTATTCCATTCACAAAAATTGTTTACAAACTAATGACAAAATATTCTTAAAAATTTCTACCCAAATATATCGTAAATATAAAAAAAAACAGTAAAAAACATTTTTAAACATTTTTTAAAAAACAGTCATAAACCAATTTTTCCTTCTGCTGGACAAAAAACGGAAAGTTTGCAGGCATCTGCGAAAACATCAAGCAAGGCCGTAGGGGCACGCCTTTGATATTTTGCCGCCTTAACACGGCGGCGACAAAAGATCAAAGCACTTTTCCAGTTTCAGGGGGGGCACGTGCCCTAAATACCCCCCCCCCCCCCCCCCCCGTTTGAAGATACCAGAATATGGTAGTTTAAGGGGTTGAAAATTTCTCTTTTCTTTTTACAACATAAAATTGAAGATACCAGAATATGGTTATTTTTTGGGGTTGAAAATTTCTCTTTTCTTTTTACAACATAAAATTGAAGATACCAGAATATGGTAGTTTATGGGATTGAAAATTTCTATTTTCTTTTTACAACATAAAATTGAAGATACCAGAATATGGTAGTTTAAGGGGTTGAAAATTTCTATTTTCTTTTTACAACATAAAAGTGAAGATACCAGAATATGGTAGTTTAAGGGGTTGAAAATTTCTATTTTCTTTTTACAACATAAAAGTGAAGATACCAGAATATGGTAGTTTAAGGGGTTGAAAATTTCTATTTTCTTTTTACAACATAAAAGTGAAGATACCAGAATATGGTAGTTTAAGGGGTTGAAAATTTCTCTTTTCTTTTTACAACATAAAATTGAAGATACCAGAATATGGTTATTTTTTGGGGTTGAAAATTTCTCTTTTCTTTTTACAACATAAAATTGAAGATACCAGAATATGGTAGTTTATGGGATCAAAAATTTCTCTTTTCTTTTTACAACATAAAATTGAAGATACCAGAATATGGTAGTTTATGGGATCAAAAATTTCTCTTTTCTTTTTACAACATAAAATTGAAGATACCAGAATATGGTAGTTTATGGGATTGAAAATTTCTATTTTCTTTTTACAACATAAAATTGAAGATACCAGAATATGGTAGTTTAAGGGGTTGAAAATTTCTATTTTCTTTTTACAACATAAAAGTGAAGATACCAGAATATGGTAGTTTAAGGGGTTGAAAATTTCTATTTTCTTTTTACAACATAAAAGTGAAGATACCAGAATATGGTAGTTTAAGGGGTTGAAAATTTCTATTTTCTTTTTACAACATAAAAGTGAAGATACCAGAATATGGTAGTTTAAGGGGTTGAAAATTTCTCTTTTCTTTTTACAACATAAAAGTGAAGATACCAGAATATGGTAGTTTAAGGGATTGAAAATTTCTATTTTCTTTTTACAACATAAAAGTGAAGATACCAGAATATGGTAGTTTAAGGGATTGAAAATTTCTATTTTCTTTTTACAACATAAAAGTGAAGATACCAGAATATGGTAGTTTAAGGGATTGAAAATTTCTATTTTCTTTTTACAACATAAAAGTGAAGATACCAGAATATGGTAGTTTAAGGGGTTGAAAATTTCTATTTTCTTTTTACAACATAAAAGTGAAGATACCAGAATATGGTAGTTTAAGGGGTTGAAAATTTCTATTTTCTTTTTACAACATAAAAGTGAAGATACCAGAATATGGTAGTTTAAGGGGTTGAAAATTTCTCTTTTCTTTTTACAACATAAAAGTGAAGATACCAGAATATGGTAGTTTAAGGGATTGAAAATTTCTATTTTCTTTTTACAACATAAAAGTGAAGATACCAGAATATGGTAGTTTAAGGGATTGAAAATTTCTATTTTCTTTTTACAACATAAAAGTGAAGATACCAGAATATGGTAGTTTAAGGGGTTGAAAATTTCTATTTTCTTTTTACAACATAAAAGTGAAGATACCAGAATATGGTAGTTTAAGGGGTTGAAAATTTCTATTTTCTTTTTACAACATAAAATTGAAGATACCAGAATATGGTAGTTTAAGGGGTTGAAAATTTCTATTTTCTTTTTACAACATAAAAGTGAAGATACCAGAATATGGTAGTTTAAGGGGTTGAAAATTTCTATTTTCTTTTTACAACATAAAAGTGAAGATACCAGAATATGGTAGTTTAAGGGATTGAAAATTTCTATTTTCTTTTTACAACATAAAAGTGAAGATACCAGAATATGGTAGTTTAAGGGATTGAAAATTTCTATTTTCTTTTTACAACATAAAAGTGAAGATACCAGAATATGGTAGTTTAAGGGGTTGAAAATTTCTATTTTCTTTTTACAACATAAAAGTGAAGATACCAGAATATGGTAGTTTAAGGGGTTGAAAATTTCTATTTTCTTTTTACAACATAAAAGTGAAGATACCAGAATATGGTAGTTTAAGGGGTTGAAAATTTCTCTTTTCTTTTTACAACATAAAAGTGAAGATACCAGAATATGGTAGTTTAAGGGATTGAAAATTTCTATTTTCTTTTTACAACATAAAAGTGAAGATACCAGAATATGGTAGTTTAAGGGGTTGAAAATTTCTATTTTCTTTTTACAACATAAAAGTGAAGATACCAGAATATGGTAGTTTAAGGGGTTGAAAATTTCTATTTTCTTTTTACAACATAAAAGTGAAGATACCAGAATATGGTAGTTTAAGGGGTTGAAAATTTCTATTTTCTTTTTACAACATAAAAGTGAAGATACCAGAATATGGTAGTTTAAGGGATTGAAAATTTCTATTTTCTTTTTACAACATAAAAGTGAAGATACCAGAATATGGTAGTTTAAGGGGTTGAAAATTTCTATTTTCTTTTTACAACATAAAAGTGAAGATACCAGAATATGGTAGTTTAAGGGGTTGAAAATTTCTATTTTCTTTTTACAACATAAAATTGAAGATACCAGAATATGGTTATTTTTTGGGGTTGAAAATTTCTCTTTTCTTTTTACAACATAAAATTGAAGATACCAGAATATGGTAGTTTAAGGGATTGAAAATTTCTATTTTCTTTTTACAACATAAAAGTGAAGATACCAGAATATGGTAGTTTAAGGGGTTGAAAATTTCTATTTTCTTTTTACAACATAAAAGTGAAGATACCAGAATATGGTTATTTTTTGGGGTTGAAAATTTCTCTTTTCTTTTTACAACATAAAATTGAAGATACCAGAATATGGTAGTTTAAGGGATTGAAAATTTCTATTTTCTTTTTACAACATAAAAGTGAAGATACCAGAATATGGTAGTTTAAGGGATTGAAAATTTCTATTTTCTTTTTACAACATAAAAGTGAAGATACCAGAATATGGTAGTTTAAGGGATTGAAAATTTCTATTTTCTTTTTACAACATAAAATTGAAGATACCAGAATATGGTAGTTTAAGGGGTTGAAAATTTCTATTTTCTTTTTACAACATAAAATTGAAGATACCAGAATATGGTTATTTTTTGGGGTTGAAAATTTCTCTTTTCTTTTTACAACATAAAATTGAAGATACCAGAATATGGTAGTTTAAGGGATTGAAAATTTCTATTTTCTTTTTACAACATAAAAGTGAAGATACCAGAATATGGTAGTTTAAGGGGTTGAAAATTTCTATTTTCTTTTTACAACATAAAAGTGAAGATACCAGAATATGGTAGTTTAAGGGGTTGAAAATTTCTATTTTCTTTTTACAACATAAAATTGAAGATACCAGAATATGGTTATTTTTTGGGGTTGAAAATTTCTCTTTTCTTTTTACAACATAAAAGTGAAGATACCAGAATATGGTAGTTTAAGGGGTTGAAAATTTCTATTTTCTTTTTACAACATAAAAGTGAAGATACCAGAATATGGTAGTTTAAGGGGTTGAAAATTTCTATTTTCTTTTTACAACATAAAATTGAAGATACCAGAATATGGTTATTTTTTGGGGTTGAAAATTTCTCTTTTCTTTTTACAACATAAAATTGAAGATACCAGAATATGGTAGTTTAAGGGATTGAAAATTTCTATTTTCTTTTTACAACATAAAAGTGAAGATACCAGAATATGGTAGTTTAAGGGATTGAAAATTTCTATTTTCTTTTTACAACATAAAATTGAAGATACCAGAATATGGTAGTTTAAGGGGTTGAAAATTTCTATTTTCTTTTTACAACATAAAAGTGAAGATACCAGAATATGGTTATTTTTTGGGGTTGAAAATTTCTCTTTTCTTTTTACAACATAAAATTGAAGATACCAGAATATGGTAGTTTAAGGGATTGAAAATTTCTATTTTCTTTTTACAACATAAAAGTGAAGATACCAGAATATGGTAGTTTAAGGGATTGAAAATTTCTATTTTCTTTTTACAACATAAAATTGAAGATACCAGAATATGGTAGTTTAAGGGGTTGAAAATTTCTATTTTCTTTTTACAACATAAAAGTGAAGATACCAGAATATGGTTATTTTTTGGGGTTGAAAATTTCTCTTTTCTTTTTACAACATAAAATTGAAGATACCAGAATATGGTAGTTTAAGGGATTGAAAATTTCTCTTTTCTTTTTACAACATAAAATTGAAGATACCAGAATATGGTAGTTTAAGGGATTGAAAATTTCTATTTTCTTTTTACAACATAAAATTGAAGATACCAGAATATGGTTATTTTTTGGGGTTGAAAATTTCTCTTTTCTTTTTACAACATAAAATTGAAGATACCAGAATATGGTAGTTTAAGGGATTGAAAATTTCTATTTTCTTTTTACAACATAAAATTGAAGATACCAGAATATGGTAGTTTAAGGGATTGAAAATTTCTCTTTTCTTTTTACAACATAAAAGTGAAGATACCAGAATATGGTAGTTTAAGGGATTGAAAATTTCTATTTTCTTTTTACAACATAAAAGTGAAGATACCAGAATATGGTTATTTTTTGGGGTTGAAAATTTCTCTTTTCTTTTTACAACATAAAATTGAAGATACCAGAATATGGTAGTTTAAGGGATTGAAAATTTCTATTTTCTTTTTACAACATAAAATTGAAGATACCAGAATATGGTAGTTTAAGGGGTTGAAAATTTCTATTTTCTTTTTACAACATAAAAGTGAAGATACCAGAATATGGTTATTTTTTGGGGTTGAAAATTTCTCTTTTCTTTTTACAACATAAAATTGAAGATACCAGAATATGGTTATTTTTTGGGGTTGAAAATTTCTCTTTTCTTTTTACAACATAAAATTGAAGATACCAGAATATGGTAGTTTAAGGGGTTGAAAATTTCTATTTTCTTTTTACAACATAAAAGTGAAGATACCAGAATATGGTTATTTTTTGGGGTTGAAAATTTCTCTTTTCTTTTTACAACATAAAATTGAAGATACCAGAATATGGTAGTTTAAGGGATTGAAAATTTCTATTTTCTTTTTACAACATAAAAGTGAAGATACCAGAATATGGTAGTTTAAGGGATTGAAAATTTCTATTTTCTTTTTACAACATAAAATCGAAGATACCAGAATATGGTAGTTTAAGGGGTTGAAAATTTCTCTTTTCTTTTTACAACATAAAATTGAAGATACCAGAATATGGTAGTTTAAGGGGTTGAAAATTTCTATTTTCTTTTTACAACATAAAATTGAAGATACCAGAATATGGTAGTTTAAGGGGTTGAAAATTTCTATTTTCTTTTTACAACATAAAAGTGAAGATACCAGAATATGGTTATTTTTTGGGGTTGAAAATTTCTCTTTTCTTTTTACAACATAAAATTGAAGATACCAGAATATGGTAGTTTAAGGGATTGAAAATTTCTCTTTAAATCGGATTTTAAAGAAAAGTTTATAAATTATAATCAAAAACACAGCTTTTTCTAAGATAGTTATTTGCAAAAAATTACGAAAAACATTAAAAACAACAAAATAGATTTTTACGACTGTTCGCATTAAATTTTATACATGTCTGACATATTTCAACATTCATTTCTTCCATTTTATTGTCCGATTTCGTACACTTTTTTGAGCAAAAAAAGCAAAGACGTATCCTATTTTTTGAATATTTAACATTTATTAATTTTAGCTAGAAATGCTTGTGAATTGAGAAAAACTAATGCATATCGTTTTCAAATGTAGATAAAACAGGCAAACAAAATGCTCATTATTTTAAAATTAAAAGAAGTTGCATTTTTACATGACATGATTTAAAAATAAGATTTTGAAACATTACTTTTATCTTTTATAAGAAACGACACTAATTTGAGACCGTCTTTACAGTATACAGATCGTTAATGTTTTGCTTTTGGCACAACTAAATTTTGTCAAAAAAGGAGGGTCATAAAAAGAAGAAACTAAAAGCATCGGTCGACATTTTTGTTTTACAAAAACCATATTCTGGTATCTTCACTTTTATGTTGTAAAAAGAAAATAGAAATTTTCAATCCCTTAAACTACCATATTCTGGTATCTTCACTTTTATGTTGTAAAAAGAAAATAGAAATTTTCAACCCCTTAAACTACCATATTCTGGTATCTTCACTTTTATGTTGTAAAAAGAAAATAGAAATTTTCAACCCCTTAAACTACCATATTCTGGTATCTTCACTTTTATGTTGTAAAAAGAAAATAGAAATTTTCAACCCCTTAAACTACCATATTCTGGTATCTTCAATTTTATGTTGTAAAAAGAAAATAGAAATTTTCAATCCCTTAAACTACCATATTCTGGTATCTTCAATTTTATGTTGTAAAAAGAAAAGAGAAATTTTTGATCCCATAAACTACCATATTCTGGTATCTTCAATTTTATGTTGTAAAAAGAAAAGAGAAATTTTCAACCCCAAAAAATAACCATATTCTGGTATCTTCAAACGGGGGGGGGGGGGGGGGGTATTTAGGGCACGTGCCCCCCCTGAAACTGGAAAAGTGCTTTGATCTTTTGTCGCCGCCGTGTTAAGGCGGCAAAATATCAAAGGCGTGCCCCTACGGCCTTGCTTGATGTTTTCGCAGATGCCTGCAAACTTTCCGTTTTTTGTCCAGCAGAAGGAAAAATTGGTTTATGACTGTTTTTTAAAAAATGTTTAAAAATGTTTTTTACTGTTTTTTTTTATATTTACGATATATTTGGGTAGAAATTTTTAAGAATATTTTGTCATTAGTTTGTAAACAATTTTTGTGAATGGAATACTCTAATGATATCAATATTGATCCATGCATTAAAAAATTTTTATATTCCAAACGTTCACAAAAATCGGATTTTAAAGAAAAGTTTATAAATTATAATCAAAAACACAGCTTTTTCTAAGATAGTTATTTGCAAAAAATTACGAAAAACATTAAAAACAACAAAATAGATTTTTACGACTGTTCGCATTAAATTTTATACATGTCTGACATATTTCAACATTCATTTCTTCCATTTTATTGTCCGATTTCGTACACTTTTTTGAGCAAAAAAAGCAAAGACGTATCCTATTTTTTGAATATTTAACATTTATTAATTTTAGCTAGAAATGCTTGTGAATTGAGAAAAACTAATGCATATCGTTTTCAAATGTAGATAAAACAGGCAAACAAAATGCTCATTATTTTAAAATTAAAAGAAGTTGCATTTTTACATTACATGATTTAAAAATAAGATTTTGAAACATTACTTTTATCTTTTATAAGAAACGACACTAATTTGAGACCGTCTTTACAGTATACAGATCGTTAATGTTTTGCTTTTGGCACAACTAAATTTTGTCAAAAAAGGAGGGTCATAAAAAGAAGAAACTAAAAGCATCGGTCGACATTTTTGTTTTACAAAAACCATCAAACGTTGAAACGATGATTTTTAAAATGCTTATTTATTTTTCAATTTTTAAATAAATATTATATGTGCATTTAAAAAATGGCTAAATTTGTTTCATTTCAAATATTCAAAATAAAAATAGAAAAAAACAGATATATTTAGTTATTTGAGGAATGCAAAATGTGTGCAAAAAATGTGATGAACGTATTTTAATCTCACCACGTTAATTTTAAACAAAGTTATAATATCTTTAACGCTTTTGAAATATTTGAAAACATAAATTACACTTGTTTTATGGTTTGGTAAAGTCCAAACATGCTATGCCTTGGATAAGTTTGAAAAAGAGTTATATTATTTGTTCTAATCGCTAAAAACTTGTACTGTATCAACAATCATTTAAAAATATAACCTGAAAAACCTTTTAAATATTGTAACTGCAGTTAATCGATTTTGAAAATCAGGACTCTGACCTTTTAGAAACAGATCTTGCTTGTGTTTATCAGGTGCAATAAATTACATAAAAAATTTCAAAATATTCAATTTAAATGAATCAAAAACTGAAAATGTCAGAAACATCGTTTTCAATTTTTTAAACGCAAAAAAATCCACCAAATAAGAAATGCATTTCGCGATTTCAAAATAAAGTGGCGCCAAAAGTGAAAAAACAAAAGCAATGCATGTTTGGCTGAGGCCTGCAAAATATCGTTCGTTGTTTCTTCTGCTGCCGGAAAAAGATCTTTTATTTTTTTGCCGTTTTCGCATCAACTTTTTGAATATCTAGCAGTTTTACTAGTTTATGTAATAGATGAAAAAAAATTAGACAGTTACTTTTTTTAAACTAAAATATGCGGAAACAAGAGCAGAGAATTCGACCAATAATTAAAAATAAATTTGTAATTCCATCGGTTTTTATTAAAGAATTAAAGAAATTTTATTTCACCAATGAAATGACCCTTACTCATACAATAATATTTTGATAAAACAAATCATTTTATCACATTGTTCAAAGCCTTTTTAAATGTTTTTTACCGTATTTTTTGAATATTTAGCAAATATAAAATAATTTAGAAGCTGTTTGAATTTAAGAAAATTTGAAATTAGTTTTTTCTCATTTTTTGAACATAAAGCTTCGTTCATTAAAAATTTTAACGTTAAAAATTATTTCAAAGTTTCTATGTTAAAAATCTTTATTGTTTAACCATAAATTACAATTTAATTCAAATCAAAGTACCTAAAATTATTTGACAAAATCAATGTCAATTTTTTGTTTTTCTTTGTCCGTATCACATTTTATTTATTTTCCTTCTACTGCCAAAAATCAATGAATAAGCTTAAATTTTTTGTTCAACTTTTTTAGACCAAATTCTAAAATGTCAGACATATTTCCACATTCATCATTTCTTTTTCAATAAACTGTTCTTATTTTGGGTCTTTTTTTGCAAAAATGGCCTTTATTAATCGAAAAATGTAAAGGTGCTTCTATCACGAAAGGTGATTATTGTGGCCTGGATTTGGTGTAGAGAGAGAAGGGTTTTTGCGTCTGCTCTTAATTGAATGAAAACCGCGGAATTAATATATTTTGCGAAAGAAAGGAAAGGAGAGAAAGGAATAATGTATGGTGATGAATCACCAACTTTTTTGGCAACACAGCGTTTGCCACAGCTTCTTTGATTTTTTTCAATATTTAACTGAAACAATATCTTCAATTTTTTTAACATAAAAAATCCAAAAAAAATATGATAAAAACAAATTTTAGCAGTTTTGAAATAAATTTTTGACATATGTAAGAAAACGTACCACATATTTTGATGTCTGTAAAAGATAATATTTTTGTTCTGCCGCAGGGAAAAGTTGTTTTATTTCATGGCCGTTTTTGTATCAAAACATTTTAAAATTTTTTTATACTGCTTTGTTTTGAATATTTAACAAATATACTAACTTTGTTTGTCTTTGAATGCAAAAAAATTTGTAATTGTTTTTTTTAAAATTTATTGTGAAAAATACAATTGTTTAAAAAAGATATTAAAACATTATAAATTTTAATGTTTTAAACTTATACAAATTTTTTGATTTTTAAAAAGGTTTAAACGAAAAATTACATTTTTATTGAAAACGATTCATCAACGAAATTGTTTTTAAAGAGTTTTTTTCGAACTTAATTCAAAAATGTCAAACATATTTCAACATTCATTTCTTCCATTTTTTTGCTAATTTTCATACACAATTTTATGGAAAAAAGAAAATTTTTAGGGCACAAAAAAATTGAATTTTAGTTCCAAACATGCTTCGACATTCCCATTCCATTTTATTTCATTTAAACACTTCTTTTTTGCAAAAGTATGTTTTTAATTCGGTGCAAAAAGTAAAGGCGAATATTTGGTTTTTTTGAATATTTAATTGTGACTGATTTGAACAAAATAAGGTTTGTAAGATGTAATAAAATGTATAATTATTGGTTCATAAAAAAGCATAAAAGAATCCCCAACATTATTGATAAATTTAAATAGCAGAAATTTGTACGAAATATGTGAAAAAAGTTTTTTTAGCATTTGCTGACATAAAACTTTAAAAAACTGATATTTGCATTTTGCATTTCTTATTGTAAAAACTCTTTTAATTTTTTTTTTCTGCTCTACTTTTTATAAATCCTTCAAAAACATCAAACATCAATTGAAGGTGGTTATGTTTCTCTGTTTTGGTATTTAACATTGATTTTGTGCAAAAAAGATGAATTTTATTGATCACAAAAAGCAAATAAAAAAAATTAACTTTTCTAAACGTGATTCAAATCAAACTTTATAAAAATGATCGTAAAAAAATGCATTTTTAAATTTAAAAAAACATTCTTTTTTACAAAACATAATTTAAGTTTGAAATTTTGTTTTTGTTTTTGTGAAAAATGTTACTGTTTCTGGAAAAAAAAGAAAACAGAATGTTAATTTCAAAAATTTACCCAGCAGAGATTTTTTTTGCTCAACTTTATTTTATGTTTAATAATTTTATAAATTTTGGAAATAATCAAGTATCAGATTAATGTTTTAGGTAATTTTAAACATATAGAAGTACTTTAATGAAAAATGTTAGTTTAAATTTTTAGATGTTCATGTGGTCGCTTTTTTTAGTTGACCTTTATGCTTTTTCATTTTGAGATCAGATTACTTCAAAATATATTTTAAATATTGTATCGTGTTTCAAAAAGTGGAAGTTAGATGTTGAATGGCAAATCTTCAAAAAAGTTTTTTATCTCTTTTTTAGGAGTAATAAATAACATAAAAAATTTAAAAATATTCAAATAAAATGAAGCAAAGACAAAAAAGTCTTTGATTTCTGGTGCCATCGTCTTCAACGCTTTAAATTTTCGTTTTAGTTTTTCCTTTATGTTACTTGTTTATTTCGAAATACTTATGTGCCGCAATGAACTTCCAAAAAACGCGTTTTTGGGTTTTTTGAATATTTAATATGAATTAATATAATTTTTAAGTGGTAATAAATAAAATAAGTGAAAAAATTAATAAACAGATAACAAAAAAAAATTTATTTGCTAATGTTTTGTTTTTTATATTTGATTTGCGCTCATAATTATCGTTGAGTTCAATGTCCTTTAGTAATTTTCGAAAAAGGTTCGATCTAACAAGTCATCTTTTTAAAAATTCAAAACACTGAAAAGTAACAGATGTTCTTGGTTGTTTTATTGGCATAATTTTAAAACAGTCTGTGCAATGTAAAATGTGTAAACAGAAATTGTACGAAACCAATAAACAAAAAATGCACCAACTAATAATATCGCCAAAAAATAGTCAAAAACTTCATTTTTTGATTTCTTCAGCCTGAAGAAATCCATCAAAAAGAGACAATATTTCGAAATAATTTGTCGCAAAAAGTCGTCAATTAAATGACATGTTGTTGTCGGCTGCAAAATATTTTTGCTCTTGCAGGAATAAATCAGTGATCACGTTTTCAAAAGTGGTTCAAGTGCACGACAGTGTTTTGTCGCAAAATGTCTTTTTAAATATATTTAGCCATTGCAATGTTTTTTGAATATTTATGGAATATACGATAATTTAGAAGCTGTTTGCATTCAAGAAAATTTGCAATTAGTTCTTTCTCATTTTTTGAACATGAATAGATTGGAGTGTCCATAAAAAATTTTAATGTTAAAAATGATTTCAAAATTTCAATGTTAAAAATGTTTTAAAACAAAGTACCTAAAATTATTTGACAAAATCAGTGTAATTTTTTTTTCATTTTTCTGTGTCGGTATCATATTTTATTTATTTTCCTTTTACCAAAAACATTAAATTTTGTTACTTGTGTTTGTAAAAAATGCTTCAAAATATTTTTTAATTTATTTTCACACTTCTTCAACAATTTCTAAAAAGTGAAATACTACCGTATTCATCATATCCATTTCATGGCATTTTGTCAATTTTGTATAAATGAAGCAAATATTTGTAAACGCCTGTAAAATTAAATTTCAATTTTGCGATATTTAGCCTTAAAATTTTTTTGAAAAACGGCTTCTTCAACATTTGATGTTGAATGATAAGACTTTAAGCTATAATTAAATGTATTTTCTGAGTTTTTCTGGCGGAATAAGTCACATTAAAAATCTAAAAATATTCAAAGAAATTAATTTAAAAACTAAAATGTCTGACACATTTTTTTCCATTTTTTTCAATAACAAATTCTACCAAAGAATAAACAATCATGTCGCGATTTCAAAATAAATTGTTGACAAACGTCAGAAAACTAAAGACATGTTATTTTCTATTTCATTTCATTAAAACACTTCTTTTTTGTAAAACAATATTTTTTATTCAATGCAAAAAGAAAAGGTAAATGGTTTTAAAATATTTTATTTTGACTGATTTTAAACAAAAAATGGTTGAAAAACGTAAGAAAAAGTATACTTTTTCTTACGTTTTGAAATATACATATTTCAAAACAGTTTATGTTCATTAGTACATAAACTGTTTTTAAAAGTAAAAAATATTGAATAATGAGATTGGTCATCATGCATTAAAAATTTTATTATTTTTTGTATGATTACGAATATTTGCTTACTAAAAGGTTTCAACAAAAAACAAAACTTAATTCAAAATGATGCAATACAAATTTATTTGCAAAAATTTGCTTAAAAAACGACAAACAACAACAAAATAGTTTTTTAAGGCGGCACTTCTTTACTTTTGCACCCCCGTGCTTTTTACTTCCTTGATTTTGTCAAATTTGCATCAATTTTTACTTTTTGGTGATTTTGTCAAATTTGCATCTCTGTTGAATTGTTCGTGAAATGATAAACTAATGCAAAACTACAGTAAAAACAGTAAATCAGTGCTACATTACTGTACTTTTTGCATTCCCTCACTCGTAAATTCAAATTTATCAATGCAAATTATGTTAATGCTTCAAATAAAAAAAAAAGGCTGGCGAATGTCATTTATCGAGTTCTTTCGACATGTTTTTTCTTTTCTTGAACAGTGGCTTTCGTTGTTGTTTTTCTTCAAAGTTTTTACGTTTTGTAATAAACTTTGAAAAAAACAACAACGAAAATTACCGTTCAAGGAAGGAAGAAGTTTAAGGCTTTTCACACTAAAGTTTAAAAATATCAGACATAAAAAATAAATTTTTTCATAAAAACGGGTGTTAAGAATGCAGCAACCAAAAGCATCCTAAAAGGTCGACATTTTTATTGTATAAAAAGCTATCAAATTTTGAAAAGATGTTTTCTAAAAAATGCATTTATTTTTCTATTTTTAATAAAAATCAATATTCTATTAAATAACGGCTAAATTTGTGATTTTTTAAACAAAAATATGCAAAAGAGCAATGGAATACTAGATCGAATCAATAATTTTAAAAAATTGTAATTCCATCGATGCAAAATCATAAAAGAAATTTAATTTCACGAATTAAATGACCCTTATTCATACAATACTATTTCGATAAAAAAAAGTCATTTTAATACATGTTGGATTTTTCATTACATTGTTATGAAGGCGCGAATGCAAAATCTGTAAAAAGGCAATATAAAACTATTCGAAATCGACACTTTCTGCATTTTATTAATTTGCAGAAAGTGTCATAAAACGTAACACAAACACTACATCATTAAAACCTTTTTAAAAAAAAATTTAAGTTAACATATAAAAAAAAATCTCAAAAATTTATTTTAAAGTTTTGTAAATTATGAGAACGCAAAGCCTTGTTTATATTGATCAAATCAGTTTCAATCATCGGAATGTTGCTATCGCTCTTAAACATTGTTTTTATGTTTTTGGGCAAATCAAGTAAAACAATCAAAAACAAAACAATTTTTATTGACAAAATATTCAAAGTCAAGCACATCAAAAACTGAAATGTCTGTCCACAATCTTCAATTAAATCAAAAACACCAATTTATTTTGCAAAAAAAACATCCAAAAAAATAATTCTTTGTTTTTGGTTTAATTTTTTTTAAAATTTTTTCAAAGATTGGTTTTCGTTATTTACAACATCATTTGTAAAATGATAGACATACTTCCACATTCATTTATTTCCAGTTTGTTTCTTTTCAAAACTTTTGTACAAAATATGACCTTTGTTTATTCCAAAAATTTAAGGTGTATCGTTGGTATTTTGAATATTTAATTTTTAATCATTTTAAACAAAAAATGTTTGTAATAAGTAAGAAACTGTATAATTTTTTGTTCATACACTGCAAAAACCCGAACTTCATTAATTATAAATTTAAATAGCAGCAAGTTGTGCAAAACTTGTGAAAAAAAGTTTTTCGGTCATTTCATTTCATGGCATTCAATTTTAATAAACTGATATTTGCATTTTGCGTCGTAATCACAAAACAGATTTTCAACATATTAAAGTTCTTTAATAGAAAATAATAATTTAAATTTTTTGATGTTTATGAAAGCGCCTATATTTTTGTGATTTATTTCTTTTTTTAGTTGAACTTTATGATTTTATGAAATAAATTTGTTAATGCCGGTAAAAAATTTTTCAAACGAACGATTTTTGTTTTGCAAGCAGATGATTTTGAAAACATTTTAAAAGTTGTCTCCAACTTGTCATGGAAATTAAATGTCATAATCGAACTTCATATCAATATTCAAAATGACCTTAACATATTTTAGCAAATTAAGTGAAATTACAGTTCTCCTAATAGCCTTGTGAATAAACACAACCAAAGGGGAAACAATTTTAATAAGGCCGATTGTTGAAAATGAATTTAAAACCATAATGTCTGAAGAATCGTCTTAGATTTCTTCAACGCTAAAAAAATGCAACGAAAATAAAAACAATTTTTTTCAAACTTTTCGAAAAAATATTTCCTAAAAAATAGTCAAATCAAAAACATGAT
Source organism: Panagrolaimus sp. LJ2414 (assembly GCA_024447195.1). NCBI lineage: Eukaryota > Metazoa > Nematoda > Chromadorea > Rhabditida > Panagrolaimidae > Panagrolaimus > Panagrolaimus sp. LJ2414. Next base: position 199,399 of record JAMRXY010000059.1, on the reverse strand, counting down.
ATTTTGGCTCATGTCTTCAAACTTTTTTTTTATCCAACACAGGGAAAAATTGCTTTTAGTTCATGGCCGTTTTTGTTACAAAAAAATGTTTTTACCGTTTTTTTTTTGAATATTTACCAAATATTCTAATTTAGTGGGTGTTCAAATTCTCAAAAAAATTTGGATTATTAGTTTGCAAATATTTTTTATGAATAAAAAACCCAAATTAAATTGTTTGAGATCCATTAAAAAGTTTTTATTTCAAACGTCCACGAAAATTGACTTTTAAAGAAGAATTTAATCAAAAACACTATTTTTTGAAAGAAAGATATTTGCAAAAAATTAAGGAAAAAAAGAAAACCAACAAAATTGTTTTTACGACTAATTTTAAAAATGTCAGACATATTTCAACATTTATTTCTTTTTTATTTTATTGCTCAATTTCGTACACTTTTTTTTGCAAAAAATGGTGACTTTTATCTATCATAAAAAGCAAAGATGTATCTCTTATTTTTTGAATATTTCACATTTATTTATTTAAATTTAAAATGCTTGTGAATTGTGAAAAAGCGCGAATGTCACTTTTAAAATGTTATAAAGTAGGGGACAAAACTTTAGACGAACGTCGAATTTCGTGGTTTCGAAAGGTTCTTGTCAATTATGATAAAAGTTATTGTTATATTCGAATTCAGCAAGTAAAATAACCTAGAAAATGAAAGAATTATCAGGCTTACTCGAAAATTAACGAAAAATTTCGAAAAAATTCAATTTTTGACTGGGACAAAACTTTAGACGAATTTTATTATTTTTGTTATTTTTCATTAAAAATTTATTATAAAATACCAGAAACAACAAATTAATAATCAGTAAGTTTACCATTACGATTAATTACTTGAAAGAGACGATTTTTCATACTTGAAACAAGATTTTTAAGAACTTCAGGTTGAATACTATCCCATGCTTCTATAATAGCAGTTTCAAGTTCAGCAACAGTTTGATATTGACGATTATTTGCATAAACACGACGAACAATGATTGCCCAAAGATTTTCCATGGATTTAGATCAGGACTACATGCTGGGTGGCCCAATAATTCGATTTTCTTTTCAGCCAACCACGTTTTCGTTGATGCACTAACATGAATTGAAGCGTTATCTTGTTGAAAAATAAACTTTTTTCGAGCTCTTCGACGAATGAATGGAATAAGATGAGCTTGTAAAACATCTTGATAATCTTTTGAGTTCATTCGACAGGTAACAAACGCCAACCGGAGCTTCCCACATGACGTAAATCCACCCTATACCATCAAAGATCCACCACCAAAATTCCGCTTTGAAAAATATCTTTCTTCTTTTCTTAAATCACGCCAATATCCACTTAAACCATCTGGGCCATCAAGGTTAAACTTCTTTTCATCACTAAAGATAACCTGAAAGGTAAAAAATGGATGAAATACGTTAGTCAGAACATTGCAAAATTTTGCAAAATTTATATAATCCAAAATCATAAAAACTTACAGGCTCCCAGTTACGATCCATGTTTGAACGAGCAAATTCAAGTCTATTAACAATGTGTTGAGGTTTTAAACGAGGTGCAACATTCATTTTAGCCCGAACAATATGTGGTGAAGCATGTAAGACACGGCGTATAGTTCGATTGCTAACATTGAGATCTTGTTCCTGACGAATTTTGTTGCTTGAAATTGTTGATTTTGATGCAGCATTAATAATTCTACGTTTTTCACGACTTGAAAGCTTTGGTGGACGACCACCTCGGTTTTTGAGACCATATTTAGCAGGATTTTTCAAAAAATTGCGAATTACATGTTCCGACCGGTTTATTCTTCTTCCAATTTCACTATTATTGATTCCTTCTCGATGATAGGCTTCAATCTGACCCTTTTCACGATCATTTAATCTTATGTTTTTAGGCATGATCAAAAATTGCAAAACTTTTGCAAAAATAACAAAAATAATAAAATTCGTCTAAAGTTTTGTCCCAGTCAAAAATTGAATTTTTTCGAAATTTTTCGTTAATTTTCGAGTAAGCCTGATAATTCTTTCATTTTCTAGGTTATTTTACTTGCTGAATTCGAATATAACAATAACTTTTATCATAATTGACAAGAACCTTTCGAAACCACGAAATTCGACGTTCGTCTAAAGTTTTGTCCCCTACTTTAGTATTGAAACTCAATAATTAATTGACCAATATAAAAAAAATTAAACTTTTTACAAAACTAAGCATTAATCACACAAAAATTGTCAAAAAACACAGAGATTTTGTTTTTTATTTAATTACGTTTTTGATTAATAAGATTAAAAGTTTTTTACCCTAAAATATCAGATTATTATATTTTTGTGACTTGCAATAGTTTGAAAACATTTCATTGGAATTTTTTGACGTTCATGTGGTCCCTTTTTGTATGTCAGAAATTTTAACTTAGAACAAAAAATGTCAAACTCATTCTTTCTTTCATCCAAAAAATTCTTCTCTGTCGTCTAATTTTTACAAAAATTAATTTATCTAATTTATTATATATTTTTTCATCACAACTACTAATAATAACAATTTATTTCATGCTCGAACACATGATAAAAAACTACATAATCAATTCAATAAAAAAGAAACAATAAAAAATTTACACTTCGTTATACGAATATAGAATATGCTAATTTAGCGAACTAATGAGTTGAGGCTCCAGATATCGCCCAAAAAATGTTTGCCATATAGTACATATAATTTTCGCAATCAATTAGTTGCGACATTCAAAAACTATGAGTGTATTAGGGAGTTCAAGCTACGGTAATACAACACTCTAGACAAAAATGACCCCTTTCTGATTAAGTAATTTGTAGAAACTGACACTTTCCAAATGTTTCACAGTCGGATTCAACATGTTTGAAAGGAATGAATATTTACAAAAACTGGTCTTAATCAATGTTTTTATACGTTTTCTAACGTACAAAATTCGACTCTGAAAGATATGGAACGTTCCAGATTATACAAATTACTGAATAAGCAAACCAAAGGTTCGGCTATGATATTGTGGAGCAATATTATTTTAATTTTTTATTACAGCAGTTCATTAAAATGAAAATGTTGAATGTGGATAAAATGTCTAATCTTTTTAACTAAAGTATAAAAATTGTAAAAGTTATTTCTCGTTTGTAATCTTTGTTGTTTGCTGTTAATATTTTTTCAAAAAATGACAAAAAAGGATTGTAAATTCAAAATGCAATGAACACACGAAAAATTTCAAATGAATCAATAAAACATTTTTGTGGTTGCATGATTACCAATTATTTTATTTAATAATGAGCTCCAAATCATATTCAATGATTGTCAGCTTTTTGCGTATTTTATGTTCATTAAAATCCCCAAGCTTCACTTTTTTAAACTGCGAATTTGGTACCTTTAAAATATTCAAAAAGTGAAAAAATTTTTAAGCAAACCCCGCAAAACTTCAAATATTGGTCAATGTTTTTCCTATTTTTCACGACAACTTTTTATTTCAAAAAAGAAAAAATTTGCTTCTTTTTCGTATTTTTTAGGTGTTTAACAAAACTCGAAAATGACGTCTTCGACATGTCAGTTTTGGATGAAATTTTTTAAAATATTTTATTAATAAAAAGCTTTTGCTTTGGAAAAGTTTAAGATATATTTGTTAAAACAATAAACAAATTTTTATAATTTTTTATAATTTTTTATTTGAAAATAACAAAAAGTTTGAAGAATTGGTTTTTCTGTTTCATTCTGCAAAAAAAGCCATTTCATCGAGTTCGTTTTCTTTTTTTATTCTTTTTTACACATTTTTTTTCTTTGGCTTTGTGCTTTTTTCCATTATTTTGAATTTTCAATAGAAAAGCCTGGCTTTAACGAAATAATTTTTGAAAACATATAAGATACATACAATTAACCTATTTCATCTGGAAATAAGTGTAATTCACAATAATGTCAGCGAAATTAGTCGCTCATAAATGAATTGATTTTGTTTAATTAATTTTTACCAAATTTAAAATAATACTTAATTTATACACTTTCTAAACCATTTTTTTTAACCTACTTTTGCCAAACCTTTTGTCGTTTAAATTTATTAACGATAAATACGAAATTCCCGGTCCAATCCATTAACAAAAAAGACAAAAATGCAAATTTGGCAACCTTTTTTGTGAATATAGAAGAAAATATTATGAACTTGGCAATACAACGATTTATCAAGTAAATCTTAACAGACCTTTTAAAAATTTCTGCGATACAAAAATTACAAAATTTTTCAGTTATTGTCACTTCCGGTTTAGCAAGATCTTTCTGCAAGATTTTGTTTTATACAAATCAGCAAGCTTGATCATTTTTTAATTGAATATTTAATACATTTTAAAAAATTCAAAAAGAAAACTTAACGCATTTTTAAGCAAAATTGTTCAAAATTGATGATATTTGCAAATAAAATTGATGACACTCTCGGGATTGTTTTTTTATTCAGGTTTTCTATTCCAAAAGATATATTTTTATTTTCTTTTTACACTTTTTGCATTCACTGCTTTAAAAATTTTGACGGTGAAATAATCCAAAAACATCTGTTTTTGCTGCATTTTGAATTTATAAAACTTCTCTCGTTGAAATAGCTTTTTAAATTTACTTTATCTCGGTCATATTTATTTCACTGTTAAAAAAATTATTAAAAATGTTCCAATATGGTTAGTTTTTGAAGCGTTTTTTGAATATTTTTTTGATATAAAAATCATATTTTGATTTTTAAGTTAAAAAATTTAACAACACATGTTTATGAACAATTCATTGCGCTGCCCGCATGGGACAATTTTTAAAAGGTTTTTAAGGTATATAAGACGGCTAAACGAATTATGATTTGCGGAAGCCTTAAAAACGGCAAATTTTTTGAAAAAAATACATGACCATTTTTGGACGAAAAACACTGCTGTTTTGAAAATCTGTCTCACCGAAATTTTGGTAAACAGGTTTTTGTAAAATTGAAGCGAACTGCCTCAAAAAAAATTTTTTTGAGGCAGATTCATGAAAACAGTCGTAGTAAAAACATCTTTTGAGATGATATTCATAAAAAAGCAATTTTTGTGCGTTTTGGACCAAATTTTTAAAAACCTATGATTTTTAAAGATCTGCCTCATCTTTTTCGCAACCTCATGGACTTCGCGAAAATTGCCTCAAAAATGAGGCAAAATTCTAATAAAATAGTGCCTCAAAGTGAGGCAGTTTTTCAACAAAAAATTGCCTCAAAAATGAGGCAAAATTCTAATAAAATAGTGCCTCAAAGTGAGGCAGTTTTTCAACAAAAAATTGCCTCAAAAATGAGGCAGTTTTTCAGAAGAAAATTGCCTCAAAAATGAGGCAGTTTTTATTTTTACATTATTCAAATTAAAAATTCGTAATATTATTTTATTAAAAATTACAAATACAACAAAATCTATATTTTTTTACCACAAAAAAACCTACGGCGTCTAAAATACTGTACATAAAAAAACAAAATTAAATATCAGGCTGTTGAGAGCTTCTTGGGCTTTCAGTGGTATCAAGGTGGATTAAAAAAATAATATAGCCTACGGCGTAATAATTCAACTGTTGTATTTATCTTCCCCGCTTTTTTTTAACAGGGTTTTCCAGTTGATGAGGTTTTCTCTTCCTCAAAGTTGAAAGTCTTTGTAATTGTTGAGGTTGAGGAGGATTTTCTGGTTGAGATGTTGCTTGGTCATTGAGATGGAGATCATTTGCAATCTCTATCACTTGTTCTGTTGCAGTAGCCTCAGTTGTAGAAGATGTTGATTCAGTTGTAGCGAGGGTTGGAGATTCATTCGAAACAGATGCAACTGGTTCTGTGATGGCAGAAATGGGGGATATCCGCCATGGCTTCCATACAGCTGGATTATTTAAAAATGCATTTAAATTTGTGTTTTCTGGATCAGGGATTATTCTAAACGCTTCAGCTTTCGGAAGAACTTTGGCCCTACAGCGTTCAATGAGAGAGATGAAAGGCTCTGGTGGTGGAGAATTTTGAATAAAGTTGGGTAAAGTTAAAAGTTCTTCATATTTTTCCAATGGAATTGCCTTTTCTACCGCGTTAGACAAACGAGTAAACTGTTCAATGTTCATATCATTAGCTCCAACAGGAATTGGAAAGCTTTCAAGGTTGGGAACTTCCTAAAAATTCAACAAATTTCATTTATCAATAGAATTTTGTACCTTAAAAAGCTTGAAGATTGGTCCAGATGAAACAGATTTTTGTAAAAACATTTCAGAACGAACAAATCTTGCAATTCGGATTACAACTTCGCCATTGGCATCTTTTGAAAGTTCAAAATAATGATAGTTTTTGAGATTCTTGTTATGGACAACGTTGCTTGCAACTACGCCGTCAAAGTCATAAACTGGTGGAGTAAGGGTATTTGTAATCACGCCATGCAAATGTTTATCCAAAAAACGTTGAAAATCTAAAAATAATTTGGTTTTAAAAAAAGTAACTTTTAGAATACCAAAAGGCGAATACACAGCTTTTCTTCGAAGAGGTCTAGCCAAGCAACTGAAATATCTATCTACGTCGTCATGAGTATGTCCAACTTCAGGATAACACAAATAAATCTAAAACTATTTATTTTGAAACAATTTTAAAACAATCAATTTTAACTTTTGTAATATCAGGAATCCAAAGAAGCGGCAACCCAAACGCTCCCAAAACTGTATAACTTTTATTACTGGCACAATTATCAAGCTGAATTGAAATTTCTGACGGAATGTTGGAACAATGACTGATTGTATAAAAGAGCTGAGAAATTAAAACGTTGGATTCTGAGCCATGAATTTGTCCAACATTCCAAAAAGCATGAAGCTGATCTTTAAAATCTTTGTTGCTATCACCATTGCCTACGACGTACTCTTGTTCTTGATGTGATTGAGTTCCTACCGCGTCAATATTACATTTGTATTTTTTATGCACCACCGCAATATTTAAAGAACACATCATTTTTGTAGCATCAGTTAATGACTTCAGTCGTTCATCAAGCAAATGTGGAAATTTTGTTGCTTCTTTTGAGAAGCCATCGTGGGCAATACTGAGCAGATCATCGGAATCTCGTGAACATTGCATTCGTGTATAATAATCTCTTCTATCCAATTGTGTATTTAGATAATGATTATTCAGATGCATCCGAGCTTCTTGTACAAATTCACTTCGAAATCGTTTTGAATTTAACCCAGCTTTATATTTAAGGCAAGTGTTACATTTTGTCATATCATTTTTCTAAAGACTTCCGTTAAAAGGATTCAAAGGCCATAAAGTTATGTACTTTGTGAAAATGGAATCTCCCAGATAAACGTCCAAGCTCGATTGAAGGATTAATTTTTTTAGGTTGTGAAGAGATACAAAAATCCATAACATCCCTAAACTTATGTATCTGTATTACAATAATACTTATGGGTTATTACTTTTTAGTCATCGAAGAAGGGAATTGGTAACCTTTGCCATCCGGACGAATTTCTGACAATTTTGCTACGGCGTTAACTAAACTTCCAATTCGATTGAGCACATTTCTTGATTCTCTTAAACGGCCAAAATTACCATGTGGAGTAGGTTCATCAAAATGTAGCAATATTTGATTGTACAATCTGTCATATCTCCTTTTTGGGATACTGTAAACACGGCGGAAAAATTCAGTGCAAACAGACACATTGCAAATCTTTGGCACTACGGCGTTTTCCACTAAACATAATTTCAACAATAGAAAATGAGTTTTTTGTAATTGATCAAATGAAGATTCTCCAGGGCCATGATTTACAGGAAGTAACAATCTGCATCGCATAATACAATCTCTAAAATGCAAATATTTGAAGGTTTCTATCCGCAAGTAATTTACGGGGAAAATTGATAACAGCATAAATTAGCACAACATGGTTTCAACAAAGTATCCGATAAAGATGGTGGTTCCAAATGATTTGGCAAACATTGTAGTAAAATTTCATATTTAAAATATACTACGGCGTTTGAAATATCAGTGAGAGATTTTAAAATATTTTCAAAGTTATCCAAAAAAATAGGATCATCAATATCAAAATCGATCTCACTTGTGTCTACGGCGTCAACATGTTTTTTTATATTTGGAAATCCATCTAAGTTAATATTAAACATTGACATCTAAGAATATACAAATTATTACGCAAATTGTGTGATTAAAATATTACACAGGAAAAAACTGATAAATATAAATAAACCATCCAAAAATCAATAATTGACGTTTATTAGATAACCAACAAAAAGTTACAAAAATGACCAGAACAAACAAAACAAAAAAACCCGTTTAAACTTTTATAAAAAACCCGATCAAACATAATCCTACGGCGTAACATTGAAACAAAAAATCGAACAAAAGTTACCAGAAAAAATAAATTCTACAGCGTAGACAATTAAAGCTTTTGCAAAAGGTGATTCTGGAAATCTGGAATTATAGCAGCAATTTCTAGCCATTTTTGCACAAGGATAATATATTGTTCATCGGTGTTTTAATCCAAGTCCAACTGTTATTGCAGATTTCTTTAAAACGATAAGAAAAGGTATTTTTAACTTTGGAAGTATAACGACCATCAAGTTTTTGTAGAAATTGTTCTTCCACCAGAAACACCTTTATCACAACAAATTTTTTCACCTGCAACTTCTTCATTGTCAACTTTATCTTCTCCAGATCTTTCAACTGTTAACGGCGTAGATACAGCAAAAACGCCAAAATCCAGGAAAAGGAAATCCAAAACTCCATTGCAAAAAAAATTTAAATCAAAAGATAAAGTAAAAGTTGTCGAAAAAACAGCTGATGATATTCAACTTGAATATCTCAATATTTTATCCAACAAGCTGGAAGTTGAAGAGAATAGCTTTATGCATAAAACGATAGAAAAAATTGATGTGTATAAGCTTAAACATGATAGCACAATAAGAGGAATTAGATTGGATTTTGTGAATCGCCTTGTTTTGCAAATGAAACAAAATTTATGGATTCATGACGCTGTAGTATTAATCATTCACAAAGTTGGGGATACCTTTTACGTTATTGATGGGAATCATCGCTTGGAAGCTTTGTTAATTTTTCTTTCTGATAAGCACAAGCATCCTTATCAGAGAGTTCAATGCAGAGTATACGATAACTTAAATCTTGATCAAATTCTACTTTTATGTAAACCTGCTTATACTGTACATGAACATTTAAAGTTGACTGAACTTCAAATGGTACTTTTAAAAGCATTTTTGTTTCTAACTAAGCGAACAATATTTTAGTTAAAACTCGCCGTAGATTATATTGATCATCATAATATTAAATTCAATTCACGAAAATCAGTTTTCGTCAGCAATTTTACTAAACTTATGAAGAAAGTCATTGGAACAGAATATCCTAAATTTGTGACAAATCTTGTTTGTCTTCATCCTCGTGTGCATAACGAACTACTGTGTCAACTTTATAACGGCAAATTAATGTCCACCCATACATTTTCTTACAATTTTTGGAATACATTTTTAAAAGCTGTTGCAAATAATACTGATCAAACTTTGCTGATTATGCGTGGCTTAGAAACTGACGCCGTAGAAGATATTGAAAAGGTGTGTTTATTTGTAGAAATTCTACATTTCATATACCAATCTTAGAGGCTCAAATTGGTTCAAATGGATTTACTTGGATTTTTATCAAAATTTGGAAAAGTTGATTTTGAATCAGATACTGCAGCAGCTAAATATTTTACTGGTAATGATACTACTTCCCCAGCTGCAGTAAAGCAACTCCTGACGAGATCAAAGTTTCTTTATTATTTTTTGATATCTTACTGAGATAAGTTTTCAGAGCATTGCATAATACTGCCAGATCGAGAAAATCTGCTCCTGTTTCTTGGATAGATGTTCAGCAACGATTAAAGAAGTGGTTGTCATCAAAGTCGTTAGCTCATAATATTTTTTATGTTGGAATCGCCGTAGAAATTTTTGATAAATTTGATTTCATTCTTTTGTTTGACCCAATTGTATATTCCCGTCCTAATATATATTTAAATGGCACTGATGTGTTTTTTTCCAGGAAAGTGTATTGAAAAAGTTGGAAGTAGTCGCGGATAATACGGTCATTGTTTTGATTTCCAGTAATGACGCCGTAGCTCCAACAATACCAGGTGTTGAACCAACTGTGAATCTGAAAGTTTTGAAAAGCAAACCTGTGTTAATTGGTAAGATAAGCACCTCTTTTTGAATATAACTGAAAATACTTTACTAGACTGCCCAGGAAATGAACTCCCAAAAGTCTACTCTGAGGGGGCATTGTATCTTCCAAAAGTTCCAGAAACGGACAAAAACGAATTCATCACTACACTTGCTGCAGAAAAGAATTGTAAATTTGCTTCAGTATTAGAAGTGGATGATCTGCATATTTTTGGTCGATATGCCAATGAATACAATAACGCTGTAGTAGGATTTAATTCAAAAGGCATGTAAATATGTCATTTTTTAAAACTTTTGTTCATGTGTATTTTTAGTTTCAACAACAATTTTGACTGAAATGAAATATTTCGAAAAGATTTCTATTTTGGGAAACAGTGATGTCAAAGCATTTGTCGAAAAAGTAATTGCAACATGTGCATCGAAAAAACAAAAGAGAAATGAAAAAGAAGACGACGTAGGCGAAGATAATCCTTCTGATGATGATACTACTGAAAGCCCAAGAAGCTCTCAACAGCCTGATATTTAATTTTGTTTTTTTATGTACAGTATTTTAGACGCCGTAGGTTTTTTTGTGGTAAAAAAATATAGATTTTGTTGTATTTGTAATTTTTAATAAAATAATATTACGAATTTTTAATTTGAATAATGTAAAAATAAAAACTGCCTCATTTTTGAGGCGATTTTCTTCTGAAAAACTGCCTCATTTTTGAGGCAATTTTCTTCTGAAAAACTGCCTCATTTTTGAGGCAATTTTCTTCTAAAAAAAACTGCCTCATTTTTGAGGCAATTTTTTGTTGAAAAACTGCCTCACTTTGAGGCACTATTTTATTAGAATTTTGCCTCACTTTTGAGGCAATTTTCGCGAAGTCCATGAGGTTGCAAAAAAGATGAGACAGATCTTTAAAAATAACCCATTTTACTGTTTGAATTTTGTATTTACACAAACTCTAGTATTTTCTAAAATCTGCCTCAGTCCACAAAAAAAACATCCGCTTCAGCTTTGGTTGTCCAAATTGCCTCAAAAAAATTTTTTTTGAGGCAGAATTAAAATAAAAATGGATTTCTTGTTTACCAAATTTTCGGTGAGACGTTTTTTGCGTTAGTATAGCGAAAAAAAATTTTGGTCCAAAACGACTTCTAATGTCATGTTTTTATCGAGTCCGCAAATCATAATTCGTTTAGCCGTCTTATATATTTGGCAAAAATAAAAAAGTTTGAAATACGATATTTTTGAACGTTTTTTCGCAATTTTTTATCGATTGATTCTGTCTTCACCTTCTCAAGTCTTTTTTCACACTTTCTTTTGAATGAAATTACGGCAGATTATTGAGTCATTTTCAAGACAAAATTAGGTATACATGACTTTTCGGGCAATACTTAAAAATGCACTGAAATGACGCAAAATGCCGTTGAAAGTTAATAAATTACCTGCGGCTTCTTTAAAGACTTTTACAGGTTTTTAAAAGAAATTACTGTAGATTATTGAACTTCAAAACTATAAAGGATACAAAAAATCTTACTGAATCGATGGATGAAAAAAAGCGAAAAAATCGGTTTTTATGCAGATTTTCAGCAGCTTTTATAAAATAAAAAAGTGATTTTGGCTCAATTTGTCAAAAAATTGGTGCCATTAAAAGAACATCGGCAAAGGGTCAGCATTTTTATTATAAAAAAAACCATCAAATTTTTGAACAGACGCTTTTTAAAATAGTCATTTATTTTTCAATTTTTAAATAAATATTATATGTGTATTTAAAAAATGGCTAAATTTGTTGTTTTTTTAAACAAAGATATGCAAAAGAAAACAATTAAAAATCTGAAAGATGACGTCATCAAAAGTATAATTAAAAAATAAATTCGAAATTCTATCGACACAGAATCATTAAAAAGTATTATTTAAAATAACATTACTTTTACTCATGCAATAAAATTTTGTTAAAAAAATTTCGAATATTCAAAATAAAAACAGAAAAAAACAGATATATTTAGTTATTTGACGAATGCAAAATGTGTAGAAAGGGAAATATAAAATTTGATAACATGGATGCACAAAAATCATTTTGGATGTTTGCAAAAAAATCATATCATAGAAATTATTTTTTTGATAAATTTAAGAAAAAATCTGTAAAAAAGTTCAAAAATTTATTTTAAAACTTTGAAAATGATGTGAATGCAAAAACCTTTTTTATATTGAATAAATTCGGTTTCGGTGGTGGGAAAAGTTTCTATCGTCTGAAAACATTATTTTTGTGTTTTTAAGCAAAATTAATTAAAAATCATAACAAAACATTCAAATTCAAATGCGCTAAAAACTGATACTTCTTGGATTTTATTAAAAAAAACAGAGCTTAAATTGTGCAAAAAAAGGTAATCATTTTACGATTTCGAAATAAATTTGTTGTTAAAAATAGGAAAACCATTGACGAATATTTAAAGTTTTGCGGAGATCAGCGATGATTCTTTCAAAAGTGGTTCCATTTCACGACTTTTTGTTTATTTCGAAGAAGCCTTGAAGTGCTCTTCCACCGTTTTTTGAATAATTTAAAAATGCGTTTTTAAAAAAATGTTAAAAGTTTTTTATTGGCTTCTTATTTTGAAAAATCACATGTTTCATATGGATGAACCTATTATATTTCCTAACATTATATAAAAAGTTGTTTATATTTTTTTACTTCCAATGTTTTTGCAACGTTATTTTACAGCCATCATATTTAACCAAAAACATCAAAAACCTTTTCCAAGGTAGTCAAATTTTATTGATATTTTCATAAAAGTTTTTACAACAATTGCAATCCCAGAATTGGCAAAAGTGGTCAATGTTGGAAGCAAACATGTTTTTAAACGTTCAATTTATTTAAATTTCATAAAATAATAGTTTCTTTTTCAACTAGTCTTTTTAAAGATTTTTATTCGTGAGTTACAACATCATTTGTAAAATATCAGATATATGATATTTCCACATTTATCCATTTCCATTTCATTTAAACACTTCTTTTTTTGCAAAAAAGAATGATTTTTGTTGATCACAAAATTCAAAGACGAATCTTTGGTTTTTTAAATATTTAATTTTTACTGATTTTAAACAAACATAATAATGTAAAATGTCAAAAACAGGAAAATTATTTGTTCTTATCGCTACAAAAATGTATGGTTTCTGACATTATTTAAAAACTTGAACATTCGAAATTTGAACGAAACTTGTGAAAAAAAGTGATTTTAGCATTCGATGACATTAAATGTTTGAAAAAACTGATAGCCTGTAAAGTTAAATTTCAATTTTGCGATATATAGCCCTAATCTGTTTTTAAAAAACTGCCTTGTCATTATTTACTTGTTGTTTCATAACAAGATTTTATATTATAAAGAAACATATTTTCTGGGTGTTTAGACGCAATTAATTACATTAAAAATTGAAAAATATTCAAATTAAAAGAAACAAAACTTGAAAATGTCTGAAACATCATTTTCAATTTTTTGAAAGCAAAACATTTCGCTAAAAAATAAATATGCATTTCGGGATTGCGAAATAAATTGTCGCAAAAAGTCTGAAACCAAAAGCAATGTATTTTTAGGACTGATGCCTGCAAAATATTATTTTTTTGTCCAGCAGAGGGAAAAGGTGAGTTTATAGCCTTATTTGTATCAAAAATATTTTAAAATATATTATACCCTTTTTTTGAATATTTAACAATTTTAATCATTTATTTAGTAGATGGTGGAATTTTAAAAAAATTGGACGGTTAGTTTGTTATTTTTTTAAACAAAAAAATCTAGTGAATCAATTTCAAAGTTCATTTATTAAGAATTTAATAGTTTTAAACGAATGGAGAGAATTCAGATTTTAAAATAAGTTAACCAAAAAAATACAATTTTTCTCGACACGATGCAACATCAAAATTTTTTTTACAATTTTTCAAATTAAATTCAAAAATGTCAGACATATTGTGTAAAAAGTGTAACTGTTCAATGAGAGGATTTGAAACTTGTAATTTCTTTTTTAAAATACCTCTGCGGAAAAGATTTAGTTAATTACATTTTATCGTTGTTCGACAAAAAATGTGAAAACAATGATTAAATATTTACATGCATGATTCTATGTTTGTTCAGAGAAATGTGATTAAACAATACTTCGTTGGGTTGTGTATTAATAAATAACACGGGCATTTTATCTTAAAAGCTTTATGGTTTAATACGAATCATTTATTGTTATGGTTATGATAAGATATCTCGTACAAAAATATTGCTTAATGAATTATGCAAAATATACAACTGAATTGTATTCATCATCTTCGAAACACTTACGACCAAAGCGTTGATATGTTTCGTCGTATATGCGGTAGCTTCCTTTTGTAAATCTTGGAGTTTTAAAGGAAATAGTAAACATAGCTCTTTTGCAATGTACATATTTGTCTAAATACTTTTTAAATCCTTCATATTCACTTGATGATTCTTTAAGCATTTGACACAACTCTTCTGTATGTTCGTCAGGAAATTTGTAAGTACAAGGAGGATTCTGCAACCATGTTGTTATTGTGATGTAATTGCCAGTTCGCACATAATTAACATAGGGATCGTCCGAAAGCGGTAATGATATTTTCAAAGAAGAACTATGCGTTTCATCCGCAACAAAAAATGCAACATCAATTTTAAAATAAAAGCTGAATAAAAAATTTAATAAATGTGTTTGTGTTTAAAAATTTCACCCTAGTCCTTCAAATGTCGATTTTAAGATGCCGTAGACATCATTAAGCTTTCTATCTATGCAGTGCTCTTCTGCAAGTCTGTTTACGTAATCCGCGCAGATTTCACTTTCATTCAGGACTGATTTATACAATGGTGCAATGAAATCAGCATTCGAAGAAAGTTTCTATAAACATTTTTAATGTATCGATAATTTAACAAAGCCATATTATGAGTTTATGAGAGATAGATTGCGTTTTTACTAAAATTGAAAAGCTGTCAAGTTTTTGTCTACTGAAAAAGTCACACAAGGTGATCGTAATTAAATAATGATTTTTACACTGAACGCCGAAACTTCGATAGTTACGTAGCAAAATCTATACAATTTTCCAAGGGGGATTTCAACGGAATGTGTCTCTCGATCTGTTATCCCCTCAGGGAATGATAATGCAAATTTTAAAAAAAACGTTTTTTGTCATTTTGAATGCTCGAACTTTACTTAAGCCCGAGCTTCTTCAACCCCGAGCTAGGTCAAAATCCCGTGGGGGCATATGTTGGCATAATCATATGATATGCAAATATTTTTGGTATGCCCTACGATCGAGGCCGATCTCGCTAGTTAATTTATATGAAAGACAGTGGACAGTGGCAGAGGCGAGTATATAATAGCAGCTAAAAAAAATTTCTCATTGTCCAAAATTTATTTACCCCTCCCCCCCCCCCCCATATTTAAGAATTTAACACTGAGAAAAAAAAGTTACAATGTGTTACAGTTTTTTGTGTTACAATCACAAAAGTGTTACATCAAAAGGCTAAAATGTGTTACAAAAATGTAACACTAAACGCTGCATTTATTACACGGAGAGAGAGAGCGTGTCTTTGTTTCTCTGTTTTCTTTTTGCGCTTTATCTTGCATACACATTGCATTTTTTATAAGTTTTTGCCGGTTTTTTACCCAAACCATACATTCCATCCGCATTTAGGGATGCTAAGAATGAAAAGGGGGTGTCCCCCCTTAACCCTTGCATGGGGGACAAGGGTACCCCTTTAAATTTTGAAAAATTACTCCCCCTGGGGGTACGTTTAAATGGGTCATTGTTTACATAATTTTTGAAGCATCAAGTGTCACAGATCGGTAACACTTGAATTACGAACATGTAACACTCAGTACCAAGGGGGACAATGAAACAAAAGTGTTACATTTTTGTAACATTTTTGACCTTCTTCAGTAACACTTTTTTTCTCAGTGTTATAATCCCCCCACACATTTCTGCATAAATTATTTTTTTCATTTTAAGACTTTTTTGAAAACTGATTTCACTTGCCAATTTATTGACTCCATTTTTGCTGAGCGCCTCATCTACCGATTTCTGTGCTTGTATTATAGTTATATTCATATCGTTGATCGTTGATGATGGAAAATTAAGTTTTGAACAATGTGGCTGAACAATATACTGTAAATTAAAAATTAATTTAAGCAATGCATATGATATATGAATTTCTTACAAAGCGGTTCATCACATTTAAATACATCATAATCTAAGAAAAGAACCGGTGTTTTTCATATTCAGTTGATTTCATTTGAGCCTTGAATAATTGATCTGTCATCGTCACCATAATCTAAATATTAAAGTATATAAATAGTTTCAACGATTATCTTCAGGATGTGGCAGAATTATCCTGGCACTTTAAAGTTTTGTTTTATTAGATTTTTCATAACCGAAAATCCGTATTCAAACTATTCTTCCTCATCCTGTAAATAAGATTTAAAAAGATGAAATACCCACTGAAACAATGTCAAACGGATCATTTTCGTTACAATTTTCCATGAATCTTGTCTTATGTTCTTCGGTATCGGACAACATAAATATATTGTACCTACTAAACACACGTGCCATTCTGGTTATCACTTTCTAAAAAGGTAACCTAATTTTTGTTAGCAAAAAGGGCAAAACAAATATGGGCCCTAGCCATCATGTGCGAAGTTTCATGGTAATTAATGCATTAATGGTAACATAGAAAATTACTTAGTTTGTATCAAAATCTGTCCCTTCACCGACCCGGTCCTGATTTTGTGAAAAATTACGCCCCGTCCACAAAAACAATACTGGTGGAAATGCTTTTTTTCTGATATTAAAAAAAGTATGAGTGAAAACGGGGACAATTGTTGTTCTGGATGGTGAAAACGATAGCATGATTACACAGTTCTTCTTTTAGCAACAAATAACTAAAATAACGTTTTTGCTGAAGAAGGTTTCTTTAGTCGTTTTTATACAGAAAATTCCCTGTTTTTTTCCAAAATCTGCCTTCTTTCAAAAATGTTTTTGCAAAAAGAATAAATTATAGATTTTTATTGAAAACTCTACAACCTTTTCAAGAATTTTTCCAGACTGAATTAATGGCGTTTTAAATGCCTTTTTATTTTGTAAAACATCATGTCTGAAAAGAAAAAAAACCCTAAATGAATTCGACTAAAATAAAAAAAAATGAAAAAGGAAAAGGAAAAACATGGGTGCTAAAAGCGCCAGAACTGTTTTGTGTTATTTTCAAACCCATTTCACTTTTTCAAAAAAACAAAAACGATTTAGGTATTTTGTTACAAATCTGTATTTCGACTAATCCTTTAAAGCTTATATGTGAAACAGGGCTCTGCGAAATCGAAATGTCGAAATCGAAATAATTTCAGCTTATCCGAAATTGAAATATCGAAATCGAAATCGATATTTTCATCCGAAATCGAAATCGAAAACGAAATTTTTTTCTGTAAAAATTTTTAAAGTTTTCAAATCTGCCTTTGACTGATTTTTATAACTATTTACATCCATAAATGACATAATATAACCCTTTCAGTGACTTTTCAGCTCTTAATTCAGTTTTTTTATTGGACGAAAAATTTCGTTTTCGATTTCGAACTTTGAACAAAAAATCGAAATATCGAAATCGAAATATTTGTCGAAATCGAAATCGATATTTCGATTTCGCAGAGCCCTGATGAGAAAGAAGAAAGAACACTTTTTGGATATTCATCATACAGTTTGTTTTCGTTCCCATAAAATCATTACCGGTGAAAAATCTGGTTGCAATTTTTTATCCAAAGAAAATTTACGAGAGTTCATTTGTGAATATTTAGTAAACCATGGATTTTATCAAATCCTTAAGCATGGTCGAAAACAAAGGTAAAATATTAAAAAAAATAATGATTTTTTACCATTTTTCCTAAAATTTAAAAAAAATGGTGATTACGTTTTAAATAATAATGTGGCAAATTTTTGTAAAAATTCTTACAAAGGTTTGTTTTTGTGTGCTACAATATCATAAGTAACATATGATATGTTATACATATTTCCGCATTCATTCTTTTCATTTCATTTCATTTCGTTTGAACACTTTTTTTGCCAAATGATCGAAATATTTAAATGTGAATCTTAAAAATGCAATTTTTTAGAAATATTCAAATTTTTTAAATTTGCAACTAAATTTCATTTTTGTAGATTCTGATTTCGAGGATATTTCAAAATCACAATTTATATAAAAGTTGGTTTTTTTATTTTTTGCTGTTAATTTTTTACATTGTAATTGTTTTTTGTGTTTAAAAAAATGCTACGAAATCTTTTTTTTTGGTTTTTGTTCAAACTATTCAAATCAATTTCAAAAATGTCAAACGTCACCGCATTCATCATTTCCAGTTCAAGACACTGTTTTGACACTTAACAGAGAGAATAATTCCTTTTGTTGTTGATTTTATATGAATGAATTTAATATCATACATTTGATAACACTTGTAAAATTTAATTTCAAATATTTTTGATTTTTGCCGTCAAAAATATGATAATTTCTAAATAACATTTTAAATATTGGGGCGTACAGAATTGAAGTTTTGTATTAAATGCTCTATGGCAAGATTTTAATCTTTTACAAAAGCATTTCCAGGGTGTTTTAAGGATAATATATGACAATTCATATTTAAAAATATTCAAAGAAAATTAATCAAAAATAGAAATGTCTGAAATGTTTTCTCCGATTTCTTCAACTCTAAAAAAGTTTTAACAAAAATTTATTTGCGATTTCGAAATAAATTTTGAGTCGTCAAATCAATAACTAGTCGTTGTCAAAAAATCCTTTTTATCTCTTGCAGGAATAAATCAGCGACGACCACTATTTCAAAAGATCGAAAACAACAAAAAAAAATGTCTTTCCTATTTTTGAATATTCAATTTAGATATTAATTGAAACTAAAAATGTTTTTGAATATGAAAATAAGAATTAAATATTCTATTTAAATGTAAATGGATAATTATAAAAAAGCACATTTTTAAAAAATTAAAATGAGAAAAGTATTTACAAAACTTGATTGAAGAAAAAAAAGTTTGAGATAATTTTTTGCTCTTTACTAAAAATTGACATTAATTGGACAAGGACATGGGCTTTTTTAAAGCCCTGATAAAGCCCGGCCCAGGCCCTGATCTTGGGCCGGGCTGGGGCCTGAGTTGTCTGGGCCAGGGTATGGTTTTCGACGTTTTCAAAAAAAACGCAAAGGGGGGACAAAGACAAATTTGACGAATTTTTTATCTGGGCCGGGCCGGGACAGAATTTTTATAAGCTGGCCCTGGGCCGGGCTTGGACTTGAGTTGTTTGAGCCGGGTGTGGGTCTTAAATTTGGGCCCTTGTCCATCCTTATTGGTGAATGGCGACATACATATATGTAACAAAAAGAATTTAATAAAATACAATTACGGTTTTTCTGATCAATGAATTCGCGGTAATATGCAAATTTTGAAAACTTTAGAGCTTATTTCCTCCTTGAATAAAATTTGTCAATTTGTCAGAGAGAAACATTGTAATCAAAAGGTTTTAAGTGATGCTTTTTAAAAAGACTTTTTTCCAATTTTCTGAGAAAAAAATTGTGTCATTCATTATTTTAGGCAATTGATAAAAAGTTTGTGTGTTTTTTTGAGAAATCTTTAAGAATAAGTTACTTTTTATTAAAAATGCAATTATCACTTTATTTTCTTTCAGCTTTTTGTCATCCACAACAATTTTTCTTCCTTTTTTTAATTACTCATATCTTTTTTTCCAGACTTTTTCATTTTTTGTTAAACATCTTTTTTTTATTACTAATAAAAAAAGAATTTGCAAATGATTTTTTAAAAAATTTCATCAAGATTGATGGCAAAAAAGTTGTGACATTCATAAATTTAGATAGTTTTTAAAATTTTGTGCCAAACTTTTTACAAATGTTAGTAACAATTAAATATGAATGACTTTTTAATAAAAATTGATTGAAAAAAATTCAATCTTCTATTTTTTTCACTTCCAGACTATTGTCATCATTTTTTCATTTTTTTTATTAAACATCCTTTTTTGCTTTCATAAAAAAAGAAAGAATTTGCAAAATATGCTTGCTTTTGTTTAAAAATTTCAATTTTTCACGTATTCGATCATATTTTTTTAAAACATCATTTTTGCAAGGAAGCATTGAAAAAATTTATTTCTTGATCTGTGAGAAGCTTTCGAAGAAAAAAAAGAAGAATGTAAAAACATTTTAAAAAGCTAAACCTTGGGGGGATCTTGAACAAGGCAATGTAGAAAAAAATGGAAGAAAAAAAACAGAAACAAGGATAAAGGACAAAAAAGTTTTTTTTTCTCACAGAAAAAAAAGATAAAAACAAAAAATGCAAAGAAAAAAAATAAGGAAGCAAAAAAAAGAAAGATATCATCCGGAAATGAAAAAGAAGGAAGGACTTTCTCTTCAACTTTTTTTCGATCGTTGAAACGTTAGAAAAAAATGGTTTTTTTCATCCCATATAAAAGCACCTTGGATTTATCTTTTTTTATCCATTATCAGTTTCTTCGAGATTGTTCGATTTTCTTGTCATCATTTTTTCTAAGCTTCAGCTTCCGCTAAAGTTTGAAAGATTTTTTTCGCGAAAATCTTTTGTGCCTAAATTTTTTTTGATTAAACATTTTTTAAAACGGGACCTTTTCAGCGCAAAAAATGGTGAAGTGGCTCATTGGTCTTTTTGCAGTTTTTGCTGTTGCTTCAGCTGGCGGATATGGTGCCCCTCAACAACAGCAGCCACAGTAAGTTTTTCAATTTTATTTCTACCGTCCCCCATACCCCTACCCTACCTCATCATTGTCCAACAACAACCTTATGCCGAAAACCACCCCAGATTTTGGTCCCTGAAAGAAACTAAAAAACTGCCTAAAAAACCCCCTCCTTGAAAGATATCGTATATCCCTGAACACCCTCTCTTTTTCAAATCATCCATTCCCCATTTATCATCTTTATGCAAATTTCAGAGCACCTGTTTTGCCTAAAGGTGGATATGATCAAGATCCATACGTTGCTGCTGCTCCACCAGCCCCTGTTCAACCAATCTATCAACCTCAACAACCTGTATATGCTCCACCACCCCCACCACCACAACACCAACAACCTGTTTATCAACCAGCCCCTCAACAACCAACATATGTTGCCCCTCCCCCACCACAACAAACTTCTCCAGTTCCTGCACCAGCATATGGTCCACCTCCACCACCACCCCAACAACAACCCCCACAACAAACATATGTTCCACAACAACAACAACCTCTTATCCCTGATGTTCCAGCCTATGCTCCCCCACAACAAGCTCCACCAGCTCCCCAACCAAGCTATGAACAACCTGCCCCTCAACCATCTTATGAACAACCTGCTCCACAACCTCAAACATATGCCCCACCACCAGCCCAACAACCCCCACAAACATATGCCCCTCAACAACCTGCTTATCCATCTTATACCCCAGTAGCAGCACAACCTCCACAACCAAAAGAAGATTATTGTCAACGAAATAACTTGTTTGAAGGTTATCATGTTCAAGGCTGTAAAGCTTATTACTTTGCCTGTTCACCAGTTAGTACAATCCGAAGCCGATGCCCCAAGGGTCTTTTCTATGACGTTGTTGCTCAAGTTTGTGATTACAAACATCTCATTGCTGCTTGCGGCGGTACTCGACCACCCCCACCACCACCGTAAGTTCTTTTGAAGTTCAATTATGCAAATTTTTGGTTTTCGTTGAATTAAAAAACTTTAATGCAAATTTAAAAAAAATTGAATTCGCATAAAAATTTATTAGTAAGATTTAAAAAAATTTTATGCAAATTTTAAAAAAGCATATTTATTTTCCTAAAAGCAAATTTGCATAAAACTTTTTCGGTTAATTTAATCTGTGATAAATTTACAAAAAGAATTTTATGAAAATTTTAAAGCTAAAAAATGTGCTTATGCAAGTTTTTCTTTTTAGACCACAACAACAACCCCCAGCAACTTATGGTTCATCATATGCCCCAGCCCCACAACAACAACAACCCACATATCAACAACCCC
Organism: Panagrolaimus sp. LJ2414; assembly: GCA_024447195.1. Lineage (NCBI taxonomy): Eukaryota > Metazoa > Nematoda > Chromadorea > Rhabditida > Panagrolaimidae > Panagrolaimus > Panagrolaimus sp. LJ2414. The sequence goes on along the minus strand of JAMRXY010000059.1, from coordinate 177,153 downwards.
AATCATATGGTCAACCTTCTTATCAACAACAACCCCAACCACAACAACCTTATGGCCAACCACAACAACAACAACCCCCAGCATATCGACCACCTCCACCACCAGAATATGATTGTACTGGAAAAGCTGATGGAGTATATGTTCGTGGATGTGATTCAAAATATCATATTTGTATGCTTGGAACTACTACAACCCTTTCATGCCCAACTGGAACTTTCTATTCACCATCTGCTGAACGATGTGATTACAAGGCACATGTTACAGAATGCGGAGGAATTCCACCACCACCCCCACCACCGTAAGTTTTTGCTACAAAGCTTAAAAATTTGCATAAATGCATATTTTGTAAAATTTCGTTAAAAAATTTGCATAAATAATTTTAGAGCCCAAAACCCTTCAACCCCATATGGACAAGCCCCACCACCATCAACAGGTTATCAACCACCAGCCCCTGCCCCACAACCCTATGGTCCAGCCCCTGCTCAACAAGAACCTGCTAATGCTTGTACAGGACTTGCCAATGGCATTTATGGTCGAAAATGCAGTGAAAAGTTTGTTGCTTGCAACCAACAAAAAGCTGTTGATTTTACATGCCCAACTGGACAAGCTTTTAATCTTAAAACTGTAAAATGTGCACCAAGAATTGAAATTCAAACTTGCCCTGAATATGAAATCCCTCAACAACAACCTGCACAACCATCATATGGTCAAGCCCCTCCTCCACCACCACAACAAGCTCCACCAGCCCCTCAACCAAGCTATGAACAACCTGCACCACCTCCACAAACATATGCCCCACCTCCACCACCACCAGCCCAACAACCCCCACAAACTTATGCCCCAGTTTTTGCACCAGCCCCACCACCACCCCCTCCACAACAACAACAACCTGTTTATCAACCTGCCCCTCAACAACAACCCTCATATCAACAACCCCAACAACCCCGAGGACCTTATTAAAATTTGAATAATTAATTGATAAACTTTCAATATTTCTTTTTTGCGCTTTAATTTTATTTTGGGATAATTTTAAAAATTTGAATTTTAATTTTTGTTTAAAATGAATAATAAATAATTTTAAATTTAAATCTGTTTATTTTTTCTGCAACAAAAAATAATGAGTTTTTTTAAAAAATGGGTTACTGTAGTTTAAAAAAGTTTTTAAGTTTTATTTTTTAATGGGTTACTGTAGTTTTTACAAATTTTTAATTCATTTTAAAAGTTTTTTTCTAACATTGAAGAATATCAGTTTGATCAATACCCCATTACAGTATGCTGTAAGCAATGATGCTAAAATTACCGCATCAACATCAACAAGTCTTGCAAATTCTTCTCGAATTACAGGAGACACAAAAAAGAGGATAATCATTGAAGGATAAAATTGGCAAAAAAATAAAAAATATGAAATATTCAAAAAATCCAGCGTTTCAAAGCTATATGAATAATAGGAGGCGATATACAGTAACACAAGCATTGTAGAAGAAAATAAAGTTTGAAAAATTAATCTTCGTTCCATTTTTGCTTTTGAAGAAAGTTGAACAAGTTTTGGGGAAAGCTTCGACTTGAAAATTTCCGCCCTTCCTCTCCCCCGATCCCCCGGGGATGGGAAAAAAGGTGTTCACGATTGAAATGATTCGATTTGTTCGAATATTAAATTCTGTGCATTGATTTTCATAAAAATTTTAAGTTTAAATTTATTGGGTTTTTTCTGCAACAAAAAATTTATGAGTTTTTTAAAAAAAGGTTACTGTAGTTTTACATATTTTAAAGAATTTTCATTAAAACAGGTTACTGTAGTTTTACAAATTTTTAATCTTTAAATGTTCCTTTTTGGTAAAATTTAGGCATCGAAAAAAATCAAATTGTCCAAAACACCACTACAGTATGCTTCAAGAATGGATATTAAAGCTACCGTATTCACTTGCATCAAAAACATTCAATTAATCAAAACATTTTTATTAAACATCAAAAAATTAACTATTTACATAAATAAATAATACAGTAAAATCATATAAATTTTACTTATTACTTAACAAAAAAAATATATACCTCGCAAAAGAAAATAGAATAAACAAAGAATCAAGCATTTCACTTTGGAAGCCGACGAATTTCATGAACCAACCAAATCAAGAAAGTGAAGAGAATAATTGAAAAATTCTGATGAAGCCAGGCAAGAATTGCAGGATCACGGAAATACTAAAAATGAACAAATAAAGAATTGAACAATGAAAAAATTGAAGGACTTACCAAAGTTGTAACTCCAAGAACCAATTGTGAATATCCAAGTGCCATTAAACCTTTGAGAGCAGTCATCGCTCGAGGTTGAAGATGCATTCGACGTCCCATGAAATACATAACATTGATAAGAGCAAATGAAATATATCCCTGAAAATATGATCATGGATAAGATGTATAATAAAAGTAACAAGATGGTGAAGCAAAATAAGATACTGTAACTCAAGGATGGCCAAGGGAGTGTTGATGCCCTGAGGCAAAGCAGAGACAACGTCATATATTTTTAAATCCAAATTTTAGAAAGGTGATGCCCTGGCCTTGGAGCAGAAAAAGCATATTCAGGGCAGCAACTTTTGACCCTTGTCTATCGCTACAGTAACTTTACAAATAAAATCCATACCATATATCGATGAATAAATTGTACAGTAACAGGATTTTCAAAGATATTTCTCCATTTTGGAACCATTGCAAAGAGGTCATCAGGAAGCCATTTTCGAGCATATTCTGGTTCAGCTGCATCCAAAGCAGTAAGGAATGAACCTAAAAAATCGTTCATTAAACACATCAAACAATACTTAAAATCTATACCCATTGCAGATCCAACCAAAAGCATTGCAATCAAGCCTTTTCCAAGATAACGAAATCGACCAATTTTTGCAACATTTGAATGCTAAAAAATATAACCTTTGTAAAATCAAATACCGTAAATTAAAGCATCTTACATCTTGAGGTGATAAAAACATTGAAAGTCCACTGTAAAGGAATATACCGTACATCAAAAATGGAACAATTAAATGTGTTGCCATTCGATATTGACTAACTCCAGGCTTTTCTTTATTTGCCATTAATTCACGATGTAATCCACTATTAAGCATCCACCAACCAATTGGAATCTGAAAATGATGAAGTTTAAAATCTGTCTTTATCAAAGATATCCGATATCCATGGGATATATATAATCCCCTAAGGGTCTCGATCAGACATAAGCAGTTTTAAAGAAGGAAAGTGCAAGCCAAAATCTAAAGCTCACTTTAAAAGCGGTAAAGATCAAAGTAACGAGAGAAAGGTGGGTGAGATCAGAAATTACAGACATCAGATCTAGACAATCCCTAAACCTAATACATCAAAATCCTCCTTACTTGAGCAGCCATTAAAACTCCGGCTAAAAGCATTCTCTTCTTCAACACAGAATTGAAGTATCCCTTCTTCCAGAAATAAATACATGGTCCAAAGAAAAGGAAGAAAAGTGAACGACCACCCATTCGATGACAGTAAACAAGTGACCATTTGAATTTAAACATATCCAATGTAAGTTCACCACGATCTTCTGGAGTCAATCTAAAACAATATTCATGATGGTTAAAGAATTATGTTGCTCGAGAATTGAGGAAACTAACAGTTTATATTCATCAAAAGTTTTGTAATGTTCAAATTCTTCTTCCCATGCTTTTTGTCCAAGTGGTGGAATCCAACGGAATGGATGACGATCAGTCATTTTCATTGCAGATTCTTGAAGCCTAAAAAAGAGCGGAGATTAGTGATAAGATATAGTAAAGCTTTATAAGATAATATTAAAGGATAGTCAAGGGCCAACGACTTTTTGATGGTTCTGGCACTACCCGGATCCCAGGAAAAATCTGAGCCAGGACTGTCCCGTAGCAGATGCAACTGCTCAAGACCGTCCCGGAGCAACTGCAAAAGCTCAGGATCGTCCAGGAGCAGCTGCAACTGCTCAAGACAAAACCGGAGCAGCTGCAAATGCCCTGTCGTGGAGCAGCAAATTTAGTCCTAGTCCATCCATAACATCATCACAAAGAAAATAATAACTCAAAGAGGTACTTCCATTCCTTCATTAAAACCTTTCTTTGCTTACCGAGTTAAACCACCTGCTCCAACAGCAACATATACACCAGCAGAGCATGCAAGAAGCCAATATCCAACATATTTTTTAGCTTTTGGTGTCATTTCAAATGTAACTGCATCACTCATTCGACGCTTAATTTCCCTGAAAATTCAATCATTATTCATTTTACAGCAGCAACAAAATCCATAAATACTTACGTTGCAGTTTGATAAACAGCTTTTGAAGCAGATTTTGCACCACGAAAAAGTGCCATTATTACAATATATTATTTGTCTCTTGCTTGAAAGAAGAATTGCAGACAGATTTCTAAAAAAGTAATAGATTTTATAAATCCAATTTGAAAAAAACTTGAGTAATTTTAAAAAGTGTTGAATACGAAAAATGTCGCGGTAAGAAAAAATAATGTTGTATTAATCCGTGCAAATTTTATTGCTGTTTCTTTAACAAAATGAATGAATGCAAAACTTATTAAAAATTGTGATGGCTTATTAAATTAACTTTTTGAAGTTTCATGGTGATGGCAAAAAAAGGTATTAAAATTTATAAAAATTTCTTTTTCTTCTTTTATCATAAAAAAAAATTTATGATAAAAGAACCTGTTTCAAGATATAACAATAAAAATCCTGAATATTAATCTATGTCGATTTCGAACTAAATCAGCGAATAATAGATCTTCTTTAACAGATTTTTTAGTTTAAAAACCAACAATGATAGAAAAAATGAAAACAACAAAAATATTACGATAATCAAAAACAATAAAAAAAATAGAGTAAAAGTCAAGCATTAAAATACACAAAAAAATGAGAGAGAGAAAAACTGCAAATGTCCAAATTTTTTTCTGATAGGAAAAAAACCTCGTTGAAATTGATCAAAAACCAAAAATAAATAAACAAAAATAAATGTTGAAACTACGTGAAAGAACTTCATTTCTTTTTGCTCCAATTTTTGACTAGAAAAACATTTGGAGAACATTTAGCAGTAATATTTTTATTGATTTTAACAGTAAAAAAGTTTAATTTTATTTTTTGAAAATTTACATTTTTTTGGTGCTTGAAAGTTTTATGATCGTCTCCGGCGGGAACTCCAACTTTAAAAAAAAAATTTTCATTGTTTATTTAAAAAAGATCTTTTTATTATGAAAAAGTTATTACGGGTTTTGCCGATTTTTAAGCTATGATTGAGTTACATTAAATTAAAGTTCCAAAAATGACCGAGAATTTTTTGAAAATTTGTTTCTCTTGAAATGTGCTACCTAGGAAAAAAACAGTTTAAAAATAGAAAAAATGATAAAATATAAATCCCTGTTCGGGGGACACTAGCTATAAAATGAAATAAAAATGACCTCAAATATATCCCTTCACACTGAAAAGACGCAATTGAAAAGCAGAAAAATGGCATGACTAAAACAAAAAAACAAGTGGTTCACAAAAAACTATTTTAACTAATTTCAGAAGAAAATTTTTTTGGTAATATTGATAATCTAAATTTTAGCAATAATTTTTTAACAAAAGTTTTTGGCAGAATAAATGAAAAAGCAACTGAATAAGGGATAATAAAAAAAGTCCAAACAACAATAATAAATAAATTTTTTTCGATGCTATTTTTGTTGTTTTTTTTTTGATGTTGAAGATGAGGAAGGGAAAAAAAGGGGGGGGGGGGAAAGAAGGAACCAAACACCCCTTTTTTGAAAGTCCTTCTTTTTTCCCCCTTCTTTTTTTCCAGCTGGAGCAGCAAGCAAAGGATTGCAGCAGCAGCAGTTATTTCATGTTGTTGTTGCTTTCTTTTTTTCTCTCTCAACTTTTGAAAAATGAAAACACAACAAAATCCAAGGACAACAGATCTTTGAACTTTTATTTTTGCATCAGCAGAAAAAAGAAGAAATGTTGTATCAATGAAATAAGGAAAAGGGAAGAATAAAATAAAAAAATGTCAATAAAAAAAGTGTTCGTATTTTTAAAGATGAAATGGCACACTTTTTTTCTTATTAAAGTTATTGAAAATCAGGGATTAGTTTGAGCATATGATTTTGGTTATGTGCATACTAAAACGGCTATAACAAGATTGTTTTTCTTTTTGTTGTATTTTTTAACCTATTTGGTTCTTTTAAAGTTATTGTAACTTTTATCAACAAAAATAATGATTGGGGCATCTCTTGACTAAAATGAATGCAAGAAATTCGACGGTGCTCATATTTTTTCGTTTAAAATAAATCAAATGAGTATTTATCATTCGTTTTTTACAACCATCTTTTTCTTTTTCGTTGACCTTTAAATTAAACAAATTTTTTTAGATAGTGCAAAAATTTTTGAATTCGGCATAGTTTTTCTTCAACTTTTATAATAATCCGTTTATTTGAATACAATAATCTTAAAATTTTTGGTTCTATTAAAAAAAGTTTTCAAGGGAGCGTCCGGGATTGAAGAAGTTTTTCTTAATTACCGTCCTCCGTCATTCAATGTTGAAGAATGAAAAAGTGAGTGCGATAAAAACAAACAAATGCATTCTCCAACATTGGGATTGTCCAGAAATCACGTTACCATGAGGGGGGGAGGGGGTAAGCCAAATGATTACCCGGCTTTGATGTTGTCGGCAAAAAGCTTTGATCTTTGGTCACGAGGGGAGGGAGGGGGTTCAAAAATCACGATTTATTGGTCACATGATTTCTGGACAATCCCATTACATGATGGACGACGATAATAAAGAAAAACTTCTTCTGTCCCGGATGCAGCCTTGAAAAATTTAAATAAAATAATAAAATATTCAAAAGCACAGCAAACTCGTTCGAGTGCAAAAATATTTGAAAAAAAGAAACAAATGGCCACAAAGTTTTATGGAACAAATGTTTTCCCAAGAATTTTTTATTGATTGATAAATGTCTTTCTTTGAGGTCGAGAAGAGTCTTTGCAGCAAATGGACAGTTGGTGTCCAGTTGAATAGAAACTCGTCTATTCGAATGGAAAATTTTTATTTCAATTTTTTTATCAATTATCATAAAAAAGCGTTTTTTTAATACAATAAACGTGATTTTTGCTTTCATTGAAGAACTTAACCAATATATGATTTTTTTTGATGGCCACTTAAAAGGTCTGTTTAGCCTTAAAATATTTTATAAACCACATTGATTAATTGATAACATTGTTTGATGAATTAATTAATTTTTTTTGAAAAAAGGATACATATCTACATACAAGAAATATTTACTGTTCTATATAAAACAAGAAAATAAATTCATCTTTGTTAATTTGAAAGCAGTATTCTCAAAATTTTTATTGCATTTTTCAAATGTCCATTTTGTATCGAGGGAAGCGAAATTAAAAGTAAAAAAGTTAAGCGAAAATTCAATTTCTATTTTAAAAACGTTTAAAAGGTCAAACAAAAAATAAAATATTCAAAAACGGAACAAACTCGTCTATGAGCAAAAAAATTTATGTAATAAAAACGAAACAAATTGCATCCAGTACGTTTTGTTGCGCACTTTTTTGTGGTCAAAAATAATTAATTGATTTATGATTGCCTTTGAGTCAGAGAAAATATTCTCATGATGACAACAAGTTTCTGTTTGCTATGCGGACAAATTCAAAAGCAAAAAATTTATTTTTTTATCGTTTCTGAATTAAAATGAATTTATGGGATCTACCGTAATCAATATTAACAAAGAGTCGTTAAATTATTTTAACAATGACACAAAATTATCGTATTCCATTGAAAATTTTGTAAAAAAAGTAATTCATATAAAGATTTTCATACTTTTTAATAAATTTTTTAATTAAAAATAAAATTCGTCCAATTAGATACAAAAATTAAAGTTATATTTACGACGTCTTGTTACATACTTATTTTTTCTGACCGACTTTTTAGCAGCATTGTTTCCCATCTTTGTTGAATTACAACAAGACTACTTTCTTCAATTTTTTATAAACATTAAATTTCGCATGTTCAACAGGGGTCGAAAATGCGGCCGGCCGGCCTCGGCCGGCCCCAGGCCGGCCGGCCGCGGCCGAGGCCGGCTTGTTTCTGTAAGGCCTGCGGCCGGCCCGGCCGCAAAAACTTCGGCCGCGGCCGGCCGCTCAAATTTTTTGAGTATTAATTATTTACAAAAAAGGACGATTTATGTTTTACAAGCCTTGTGCCTTTTTGTTATTTCATCTATAGTAGTTGTTTTTCAGTTTTTTTCATGAAAATTAAACCATAAAACAAAAAAACTACCGTATTCGTGAATAACGCTTTCATTATTTGTCCAAAAAATCTTTAAATTTTAAAAGCAGAAAAATAAAGGCCGGCCGCGGCCGAGGCCGGCTTGTTTCTGTGAGGCCTGCGGCCGGCCCGGCCGGTAAAAATTCGGCCGCGGCCGCGGCCGGCCGAGAATTTCGGCCGCATTTTCGACCCCTGATGTTCAATGAATGGAAAAAAAAGTAAATGTGCACTGTTTTTTTGTTATTGAAAAAGAAAAAAAAATTTCAAGTCCTGTGAGGTCAATCTTTCTTTTTTTATTAACAATATTTATTAAATGATAGTGTTTGACAATTAAAATAAAATTTTTTTTTAAAAAGGACACATCTCAACATAAAATAAATTTTTACTGATCATTATTAACTTTTAATAATGAACAGTAATCGAATGCTGACTAAATTTAACTATGTTTAATTGTAAGCAATGTCCTCAAAATTTTTATTATATTTTAAAAAAAAGTTTAAATAATTAAATAAAAAATAAAATATTCAAAAACAAAGCAAACTCGTCCATCTGCAAAAAATTGTGTGACTAATTTAACGATACATTAAAAAAGAAAAATTAACTTCGCCATGCTGCATGCATTTTTTCCAAGAATTATTTATTGATCGATAATTGCCTTTTAGTAAAAAAATGCATACCAAAAGTTTGTTGTTTATTATGTAGACAAAATTATGATCAATGAAGTAAAATTTTCAATGTTTTGATGCTGAAAAGAAAAATATGTGCTCTGTTTTTCCCAAATTCCAACAACACAAAAACAAGGATGTAAATAAGAACCATACTTTTGTGTCTGTTTGTATAAGTTTTACGTAAATTTTTTGTCTAAACACAGTATTTATTGTTTTTTTATGATGGAATTTAAGTTAAGTCACATAAAAAATGTAATTTAAATTATGAGTTTGGTCATTAATTTATTTTTTAAAAGTACATCAAAAAAACAGTTTCTTGAGCAATTTTCGATTAATGAAAAACAAATGGATTAAAATTGGTTTGTAAAAAAGTGCAAAAAAATTGTTTAATTTAAATTTGTAATATATTTTTCTTGTAGGGAGTGTGTCAGTTCACCCCAATCATACTACAGAGGTTAGCCCAAAAAGTATACAGAGGTTCGTCTTCTGTCCTGTGCATATCAATTGCAATTGCCCTCGGGTCGGCTGCTGTGAAGACGTATTTAGTTGCTGATTTAAACCATTATTTAAAATCCCAAAACTGAACAAATATAAGAAAAGCTATAGCGCTTTTATACATGGCCAAAAAAGGATCGAATAAGGAGGAGATGAGAAAAGTCTAGAAAGTAATAAAAGAACATGTGTAAAAGATAGAGAAGAAGGAATAAAAAAATAGGATACAAATTAAATCCAATTAATGCAGATTGGGAAATAGAAAAATACAAAATTAAAATAATAATATTTAATCTTACAGTAGGACACTACTACATCAATTAAAATTTTATAAAACCTAAATTAACGCAATTTCATGACATTTTTTTCAAGACTATTTTTTGTAGATCTTAATTGATGCAAAAATATTCAAAGTTTTTGAATATTTTTTTGCAATAAATCAATGGCATATTTATCATTCTTACATTTAACAGCCATTATTTTCTTCTTCGTTGAACTTAAAATCAACAAATCTTTTTTAAAAAACGTATCAAAGAAAATTTCATAATCTTTCAACTTAAAATTATCTGTTTATCTGAATACAATAATCTTCAAAATTTTTGGGTTTACTTAAAAAAGTTTTAAAAAATTAAAATAAAAAATATTAAATATTCAAAAACAAAGCAATCTCGGTTCATGAGAGCATAAAATTATATGTGAAAAAACAAAACAAATGGCATCCACAAAATTTTATGGCACATTTGTTTTGCCAAGATTTTTTTATTATTGATTGATAAATGTCTTTCTTTGAGGGTGAGAATATATGCTCACGACAACTGGTATTAAATAAATAGGTACCAAATAAAAAACGCGCAGGACGGATAATCCATACATCAACTTTGCAAAAGTGTTACTCCCCTTTTGAAAAATTCTCTGTTTATCACAAAAAAAACAATCAAAAAACTTTTATTACTGTATTCAAAAAAATTTACATAAAATTTATACAAACTAATACAAAAAATTTAATTATTATTTACATCCCTGTTTTTGTGCTGTTGGAACTTTAAACATTGGGCCATGTCCTGGAATGATGTAATCTGATTTACATAAAATTGCTTTTCGAGATTTTTCTTGAGTTGGAATATCCGTGGAAGAGGATTTCCAAATTGAAGAATCTGTTAGATCTTCAACTTTAAAGAATAGGTCACCTGAAAATGATTAAATTGCAGTGTTTATTTAAGCATGGATAATTTACCAGTAATAGCAACAGTTCCAAGAGAATGAAAAGAAGTTTTTGTTTTTTGTGTTTCAGCATTGGTGACTAAAGCAGATATACAAGTTGGAGTATGCCCTGGGGTTGGTACAATTCGAACATTTTCTGTGACATTGTATCCGCCGAACTGAAAAGATAAATTTGCATAGACTAATTTTTTGTGGGATTATAAACATTTTCAAACAAAAAATATTTGTTGAATTACATTGCTTTAATAAAAATTTGCATAACACAATTTTTAGTATGATGTGTTTAAGATAAAAATTTGCAAAAGCGCTTTTAAATTAGCATAAGAATAAAAACAAACGAAATTTGCATTAAAATTTACTTGGATAAAAATCTGCGTCAAGAAGTTTTAAATAAATTTGCATAATTTTCTATTAAGCAAATTTGCATAATCTTTTATTGCCACTTACTTCATAGGTGCCGATATAAGTCAAAGAGAATCCATCAAACATGTGATTGGCGTGATAGATTTTAGCTTTGGTAAAAACACTTGAATGTCCAACATGATCCAAATGGGCATGTGATAAAATGACTTTATTAATTGCGGTTGGAGGAATTCGAAGTCGTTTCAGAGCTAAAAACATAAAATTAATTAAAGACTGTGGATAAACTATTTTTTAACACTGATTTTCAGATTTGTGAATCACAAACCTGACAATCAGGGTGTTTATTCAAACTTATTCCCGTTACAAGATTCAATATTAAATAATTGCCTCTGTTAAAAAATTTGCATAAATTTAAATTACAAACTTTTTTACCTTCAAGCATTCGATTCAAGCTTCCACTATCAGTTGGAAGTCCAGTATCAAAAACAATTTTATTATCTTTTCCATCTTCAATTAAAGCAATGGTTGGAATATATTCAAAATTCTTTCCATTTCCATTGTTTGTTGATTTAATATGTCCGATATCTAACATTGTAATTCTGGCTTTTGGAGATGCTGCCGGAGGTGAAGGTGGAGTCGGGGGAGGATTTGGTAAATGTCTGGCAGCAATAGGATGTAAAGGATCGGATTTGTGCCATGCCATTTTTGGAATCCGTGCATCTTGTCGTCGCAAAGTTGGAATTGAAGCTGCCAAAATTGGACATACAAAAATAACCACAAAAATAAGTGTTGATTTCATAGTCAAATTTTTATCTCAAAAAAGTTAACTGATTTGAAGATGAAAAAATTTTCAGTTTTTATACCCCCCAAAACCTTATCACCCTTTCGTGTATTGTCTTGTGGTAAGCTTAATCTTCCACCTACGAACAATTGAATTTTACACCCACATTTGATTTATGTTTTTCTTCATTGTTATCATTGTTGTCGTTACTCTTGTACAAAAGAGCTTAAATTTTCAAGCTGCTTAAACAAAAAAAAGAGAATTAAAATCACCGGAAATGAGAATTGACTACATGATATAAAAAAACTTCAAAGGGCACCTGATTTTTAGAAGAAATAAAGAAGCCAAAACATTTTTATTGTTGATTCCGTATAAATTAACAAATCTTTTCCAAATTCTACAGTATGCATAGCAGGGGTTCAACCAAAAACCGAGGTGATGCAAATCCAGGCCAATCCATGTTTATCCAAGATCACCAATTACAAAAAAGTAAAATTAAATTCTGCATAAAATTTTTAATGTTTTAAATTTTGTTACTGACTAAAATAAAATTTATCATTTTTATTTTATTCTCTTTCATAATCAAATGATTGGTGATACTGTATTTATTAAATTTTTAAACTTTGAAAGCTAAAAATGAAAAACGCAAAAATGCCGTATATTTGTATCTAAATTTTGTAATGAAGGGATTCTCGATGCCATCTGAAATTCGAAGCTCAACCATACTTCCCACAATGTTTTTTTTTCTTTTGTTCTTTTACTTTTTTCACTAAAATTGTCTATTTCAAAAATGGATAATCTCTAAAAAAACTTTACAAATTAATAAATGGTTACTGTAGATCATATAATTTTAATTTCCCCTGGAGAGACATGCATAATTAATTTATTGGTCATAATTTTGTTTTACATAACAAACAATAACCTGTAGTCATGAGAACTCACTCATAATGGCATTAATTAATCAATATAAAAAATCATGAGCAACAAAAAGGTCAGCCCAGTGGATGCTATTTTTTTAGTTTAATAAACCAAATTTATTAAAGCTCATGAACGAGTTTATTTCGTTTTTGAATATTTTATTTTTGTGAAACTTTTCAAATTTTTTATCATAAGATTTTATTAATATTGATGACAGTTGAGCTAATAACTTTTATTTAAAGTATAAAATAAAGAAGCAAAAAAAGCTAAAAAAGCAACAGCAGTAAAAATGTATTTTGTTGGGAAGTAATAACGTTTTTTGACAAAAGAATTTAGTTGAAGTAATCATGAAAAACAAAATAATATTTTTAATATGCAAATTTTCGAAGTGATATTTTAAACTTTTTTTCAAGACACATAATTTTTTTACATTCCATCAAATATTTTGTTAACCGACCCTGGCGTAATAGGCAAAATTTTTTGTTTTTAAAATTATACTTTGATGTTTTTACAAATGAAATTTCTAAAGTAACTGTGTTTAATAAAAAAACTTTCGATTTTCATATTCTGTTTTTTAAATACGTCACACAAATAGAGTAAATGGTTCATAGTGAATTTTGAGGAACAACAAATTTTCAATTTTTTCCAATGGTTCAGATCCGGGGGAACCTATTCATTTTCAAAGTTATCAAATGAGATCTTTCCCCGGCTCAAGCCTAAAAATTGATGATTGGTCGAGCCCTCCCAATCATCAATTCCGATATAGTTTTTAAATGAAATATAGTCAAAAACAACCATGTAATGTAATTTTTTGCAAATTTTATAACGTAAATTTTATAATTAAGTGATAGGGAAATGAATTATTTCCTTTGGCAGATATTAAAATTTAGTGATAATTTATTACGGTAGCTGACATAAAATTTATTTCACCTAAATGGCAGTGAAAGAATTTTTTATTGATTATAATTTTTTCTGCATAAATATATGATGACCAAACTGTTGGCATGAGAAAATTATTTATCTCAAATGTATACATACCTTAAAAATATTTATTAATCAATAAAAAATTCTTGTCCACAAAAAAAGGTTGCAACGTAGTGTTCATTTTTTTGTTGATAAATCTCAAAAATTTTTTTATGCTCTCATAAACGAGTTTGATTTGTTTTTAGAATATTTTATTTTTTTTGCTTAATTTTTTTAAATTTTTAAAACGTTTTTTAGTAAAATAAAAAATTTGAGAATAACGGTAACTAGTAATGTATTCCAAATTTTGGATAATGAGACAGTAAAAATTTATTTTATATTATTGAATATCAAAAGGGGGCTTCTCCTCTCAAAATGATCTTTGCCCCCCAACTAAAATAAAAAGTTGCTGATGACATTAGCATTGTGTCTACCCAGTGCTCATACGAATTTCTTTTCCAATATCTTTAATATCTGGTAAAAGTTTCCATTTTTACATAAAAAATTTATTGCGTTTTATTTTTGTACAAACTCAATATATTTTTTTCAAATATGTGAAAGTGCGGTAGTTCTGTTCAAAGCGGTCACTTGATTTGATTTGGAACAGAAATAAAATAAAAGATATTCTCGACGAGTTGATTTGCTAAAAAATGTTTCAATTTCAACAATTAAAACTGCCTCAACAAACCTTAAAACAATTAATGACACACTTCCCGACCATGCAAATAGCCCATAAAGCAATGGCAAAATTGTATTAAAAAATAGATTAATTTGTTCATTATTTGGAATAATTAATTTTATGGCATTATTCGAGGTTCTCAAAATTTGTGCAACAAAAATTATAAATGACACAACTGAAATTGATATTTTTGAAAACAGTCAAAAAATTAAATTTATCATAAATAATAAAATTAAAGCAATGAACTTTTGGACAAGAGGAATGATCAAAAATTTGCATATTTTTTTTCCTGAGATTTTACTTTTTTTATTGTTAATTTTTTTGGGTTAAAAGAATTTTCGACTATCTAAAAGTTGATTTTTTGATATGCCCTCAAGGGGTCAGCTTCAAAATTTGTATAAAAATTTATAATTTGTTTTTTAATTGACATAAAATTTCTGCGAACAGAAATTATTTTTATGCTAATTTTTTTCCTCACAGTATTATGTAATTTGTGGTATAATGTTGAAACTATGTTGCTATTCAAGAACCAGAACTTTACGTAAATTTGAGTTGCCCAGATCGGAACTTATGCAAAAAGCTAACCATATCAGGAAGGCGATGGAATTCAATCGGAAAAATCTTATTGAAAAAGATGTCTCATTTGCTGTTTTTTAGATTTCGCAAGAATTGAAAATTACGGACTATGGTTTTTTTCTTACTTTTTTAACATTGGAAAAAGCGAAAGTTCCTGATTTTCAATAACTTTCAGCTTCGCAAACTTTCTTGCGAAAACAAAAAAAGCAGCAAATGAAACATCTCCTTTAATGCGGATAATTTAAAATATCGAAAAAATAATTACACTTTCAGAAATTATGCAGAAAAAATACTTACGTAATAAACTTTTTTCATTCACTAAAATCGTCGAAGCAGAATGTTTATGACAATAAAATTTAGCGAATGATAAAATATTAAAAATCGCCGCAATAAAAGTTGTAATTATAAAAATTAATGATGAAATAAGCAAATATTAACTCCATGCTTCAGGATTGGATAACATAATATTCACATTTGTTTCCGATGAAAAAACAAGTTTTACAGGTTGATTAATTTTCCATAACAAATGAAATATTGGCAATCCTAATAAAACTACAGTATACCAATTTTGACTCCAAAATTGTTGATGTTTGATTGGAAACCAAATAAGTGTGAATCGATTAAATGCCATTAAAGTATGTCCCAGAAATTCAACAACAATAAAATATGTTAAAATTGAATAAAAAATATATGCTAATGTGTTGTTATTTAATTGATAAAAATTAGATAAAATTGGGATTAGGGAGATCTTTTGGATGAGTAATAGCTAAAAAGTGATACGGTATTTATTCAAATTTATGCAAATTTTTGAGGTTCATAAAAAAAGAATTTAAATATTAAAAGAAAAACAATCATAAAAAGAAAAGGCGTAGCTTAAAAGTTTTATTATTCAAATTAAATTTGAAAAATAGATTTGAACGGATTTGTCTCAACAAAAAAACTATGATTGTCAGATTTGTGCTACCCAACCTGAAAATCAGGGATCAACAACATGTTCTTTAAAATTCGGTGATAAAAAATGATTTAGTTAAATTTTTTTTTTTTCTTAGAAAATTTGCATATCAAACGACATTTTAACAAAAAAATATGCAAATTTATAGGATTTGGTAATTAAAGTACTGCGAAATAAGAAACGAAAAGGGAACTGAAGTGGCAAATTTGTTGCTGTTATCATTTCATGATGTTCAACTTTGAATAAAGATTTTTTTTAAATTTTATTTTAAACTCGAAACTTTGAATTTGCATATTCTTTGTGCACATACTCATGCCAATTTCTTACCATTGCATAACACATTAGATCCGAGAATAGCACAACCCTAAAAATATCGTAAAAAGGCCCTTTAAAAGTTGATTTCCGTTTCGCAATTAATAAAATCAACATTGAAAAATGAAATAAATAAAATGCTGCTTCAAAAATCATAAAAATAATAGAATTTATACTTAACATTTTTATTTTTTTATTAAACTTTGAATAAAGTTACAATTGAAAGATTTAAATATGTAACAAAACGTGAAAATAAATTTGTTGCTAAACTACAAAAAAATTAATTAATTTTTTTTGCTTAAAAAGTGTAATAATTTTATTAATTATTTTTATTCACGTATACACTTTTAAGTATTATAATTAGAATATGACAAAATGTGACATTAAGAAGGAAAAGCTTGTTTTTAATTATGTTACCGTATTTTTATATGTACTACTTTTAAAATTTTAAGAAATAAAAATTGAATTATGAAAAAAAATTATTTTTGAGTTAAGCTAAAAAAAACCCAATTTTGCTATGTTGAAATTGTTGAAGTCATAGAGGAAATGAGGCACCTACAGTATTCAGAGAATCGAAAAAATGAACAAAAACATTTAAATGACTCGTTGTAATAAGCTTTAACAGTTTAAAAATTAATGAGATTGCCAAGATGTCTCATGTCACAAAAAGCGCAGCCAAATTTTTGGTAACCAAACACCAAAATTTTTTTTGCCGACGACAGAATTACAGTGCTCCATAAAACTATAGGAACACCCTAAAATAGCATGAATCCGCAGAATTAGAAGGCGGAATCGATCCAAATTTCGACAGGTTTCAACGGTTTGACATTATTTCCCGTATATATAGGTTTTCGGACATGCTGAATCCGAATCTGAAACAATTGGATCGATTCCGCCTTCTAATTCTGCGGATTCATGCTATTTTAGGGTGTTCCTATAGTTTTGTGGAGCACTGTAAAGCGACATCATAGGTCATTAGATCTGCTCTTCTTTTTCAGTTCTTTCAACTGACTTTTTTTAAAAGTTTTTATGCAAAAAGAGTCTAATAGAAAAGTTGATATTTATGATATTTTTTATATCTTCAAATTTCATTAAGTAATAGTCTATGCTCTATTACTAATAGAGCATAAAATTGGTCATCTATTGTAAATAAAAATACAAATATAAGATTTGATCAAACATTAAACAAATTTATTGATCATTACAATCATTATTTTATCAATTAAGTTTGCTAGCTTGAAAAATATTCGGGTTAAAGGCACTGTTGCAGTGAGTATGAAAATTTTTTTGCCTCATTTAGGTAAGCCAAAAGCGGTTTTAACACGAAAAAAAGCAATGATGGAGAATGCAACGTTTGTTGTCGTTCCCCATCATTGTCCGTCATTTTTACACTGCCTTCGAGAGTCCCTTTTACAAATAATCTCATCAATATTTTTTTTCATCGATTTATATTAATATAAAGAAAATGGTGATAAACAATTAGGTCGTTCCAAAAGTTTGTGCGTTATTATTCAAGGCAGAACATTTCACCAAATGCAATAAAGCACAGAAACTATTGAAATGACTTTAATTGTATGGTCTTGGCAAAATTGATTTTTGGGTAAAAAAAGAACCAAAAATTCCATCAACGGATCACTTTTTTTTGAGGTACTGAAAAGAAGTTAGGTACCAAGTAAATAGACAGCTTTAAAATTTATTATTTTTTTCTTTATAGTCATACACTTTTTTGTCTTGATATTGCTGTTAGTGAAAAATGGATTTATCTGGTCTTTCAAATGCTCTGCCAAGTTTTACTTCTTCAATTGAAAGCAATAAAAATTCCATGATTGTTCCAGAATCAAAAAGAACTCGCTTCCTTGCAACTTATCTAAAACAAGATTTTTCTTTGCCAAAAACAATCATGTTTTATGTCGCTAAACATCCAACAACTCCAGAATGCTATCAACAAATGACCAAAATATGCAAATTTTTCTTTTATCAAAATCAGATTATCATTTTAAGTGAATCAATTTATGACGGTATTAAATGGCAAAAACCTTTTAATCTTCCATCAAAAGTTTGGTATCCGAAACTTCGTATCAATTACGCAAAAGTTCAGTCAAAATTTTGGATTACAAAAACTTTGGAAATCGATCCTAAAAATGAAAATGCTTCAAATATTGTTTCTTCTATTCTTCCGAAATTCTTTCGATTTGATGCTAAAAAATTAATTGTTAGAAATCAAGTTATCCCTTACAAAGAATTTGCATATCTCACTTCATCTGCTGAAACAATTTTTTTCTTTGATGCCACTGTAAAAGATGAAAATGGTTCTGTAATTTCTTTGGAAAAGTTTGTTGAAACTGCTGCTAAAGCTAAAGAGCTTCATTGGTAAATTTTATAGTTATTTTTTAGCAATTATTTTTTATATGTTTAATCTTTAGCTGGGCAAGAATTACCCGAAAAACATTCGCCGAACTTTTAAAGCTTCCTAATTTCCATAAACTTGATTGGTTTTGTTTTTATCATATTCCTGAAGCTTTTGATATTGAAGCTTTCTACAAATATATGAAGGTAGGATTTTTTTCTTGTGCTTTTGCAAATTTGTACCCCCTTAAGGGATCCGTTGGTGTTTAATATTTTTAACAACTTTGCTTTTTTTGAGAAAACGTTTGTCTTGTTTGTGAGATGAAAAGAGGTGCAGAGCTACATTAATATATATAAAAATAAGCGTGAAACAGGGGTTTTTGAAAAATCGTCGACCAGAGGGGTCATGGTTTTTTCAAAATTCATTTCCAAAAATTAGCATAATAAAAGGCCATTCACCGGAGATATTTTGGGGTTATGCATAACTGCCCTAGGGCTAAATAAGAAAGTTCTTTATTAAGATTTTCAGTAACACTTTACTTTTCAACTTATGCATTATGCAAATTCTGTGATCTTTTAAAGATCATTGTTGTTAATTGTAAAAATCGGATCATGCAGTAAAATATTACACAAATTTAACAAAAATGCAAATTTGACAAAAATATTTAGAAAGGGATTGTCCAGATATGACGTCATCCAAAAATCAGCTTTACCCTCCATACATCAAAGATCTTTTTTGTCGCACATCAAAGGCGGCATGCTCATTTTCCTCTCCCTCTCCCATGACGTCAAATCTGGAAGATCCCCAAACGCAAGAAGAAAGAAAAAAAGCAATGAAAATCAGAAGGGTGTAAAACTACAGTTTTTTAAAAATAATTTTCTATAAATTAACATGTATTTTCAGAAAAATAGACGCACCTATTTTCAACTTATTTTTGATGATCCACTTTCTGAAGCTTATAAGAACCGACTTGAAGAAATTATTGATGAAATAATTGCAACAAAAAATCACGAATATCGTCCTCCTTTTTTCATTTTTCCTGGATTTGAACAAGAAGAAAAAAGTTATTTACTTTTTGATCTTAGCAAATCTGTTAATGCGTTTTAACTATTACAATATTATTTTGTTTTACAAGTTATTTGTATTTTGCAAACAAAAATACTACCTACGTTGAATATCAAAATAAAACATATTTTTTTGCAAATTTCGCTGCACGTTGCCACTTGCAAAAAGTAAACAATTTTTATTTTCTTAATTTTTTGTGATTTAAAACTCTTAAATTCATTATTCCTATAAAATTTTATGCCAACTATTTTATCTGCAATGGATGAATACATGACAACTCGTTATTGACATTTCGTTATGCGAATATGGAATATGCTAATTTAGAGAACTTATTGGAGTTAAGTCTCCATATTTTCCCCTAAAATCGTTTAATAAAAAGTTTAATTGTCGCAATTAATTAGCCGCCAGATTCAAAAACTATGAGTGTATCAGGGAGTTAGCGTTACGGTAATACAATACTCCGCACAATAACTAATTTTCTGATTCAGTAATTTGTAAAAACTAGCACGTTCCAAATGTTTCACAGTCGGATTTAGCATGTTTGAAAGTTATGCTTATTTACATAAACTGGACTTAATCACTGTATTCATAGGTTTTATAACATACTAAATTCGACTCTGAAAGATATGGAACATTCCAGTTTATACAAATTATTGAATCAGCAAACCTAAGGTTCTGCTTTAATATTGTGGAATACTGTATTACCAAAAAATTAAATCTATGATAAACTTATAGTTTTTTGTTTTTTGATTTAATGAATTAGCATATTTCCATATTCGCATAACAAATTGTCTATAACGAAGTGTATTTTCCCTTCTTTTTTGTCTTTTGAATAGTTTTTATATCAATGTGTAAAGGAAGAGGGGATTGCTGTAACTCAATTATGCCCATAAATCGATCTTTATTTTATTTTTCATTGATTTCGCTGAATCATCATAATTTGATTTTTTGTTCGAGAGAATTTCCATCGGTCATTTTTTGCTGTAACGTTTTTCTGTGTTTTTTTTTCACATTGTGCTTGAAGTTATATGACGTAAATTACAATTTTTAGAAAAAAAATTACCTTTTGCTTTTTTGTGCAAGTAAAAGGTAACGACAAATTTCCCGGAGTTACAGTATTCCAATTTACAGTCATTGTTTTTACCAAAATTGGCCTTATAACCTACAAAAGGACTGTTAAATACTAAAATTAACTATTTTTGACTATTTGCAGTGTTTTTTTGCATATTTATCCCATTTTTAAATGTTTAATGTAAAAACATAAAATATTAATTTGGGAACCATTTCCCACAAGAAATCAGGGAATCTCACGGGAAATTTCCCGGGAGAGGGAAATGCACAACCCTAGTTATATCTAATAGCAGAAAAAATGGTGATGAGTTATTATATCAAGTCGATCTACAAAGAATTTGCATATCTCACTTCATCAGCTGAAACTGTTTATCTCTTTAATGCATGTGTAAAAGATGAAAATGATAATTTTAAAATTACACTTGAGAAACTTGTTCAAACTGCTTCAAAAGCTAAAGAGCTGAGTTGGTAATTGTTATATTTTTTGAAACAAATATTTACATATTTAATCTTTAGCTGGGCAAAGATTACCTCCAAAACATTTGACAAACTTTTAAAACTTCCAAATTTTCATCAACTGGATTTTTTAAGTTTCCATTATATTCCTGAAGCTTTCGATATTGAGGCTTTCTACAAATATATGAAGGTAGGATTTTTTTATTTATTAAATAATTACCATATATTACACTTCAGAAAAATAAACGTACAGAATTTCAATTATTTTTTGACAATTCCATTTCTGAAGCTTATAAGAACCAACTTGAAGAAATTATTGATGAAATAATTGCAACCAAAAATCACGAATATCATCCACCTTTTTTAATGTTTCCTGGATTTGATCAAGGAGAAAAAAGCTATTTACTTTTTGATATTTGCCAAAAATTCATTAAGCTTTAAATTTTACATGTTTTTTTGTATCAGCTTTGCTGGATTTGTTTAAGAGGAAAATACGGGTTATTTTTGATGATTGTTGCTCTTTTGAAAATAAATAAAAAAAATTTAAACAAATGTTTTTTGCATATATTTGAATATAATATATCAGGATGTTCCATAAATTTTGTCCTTTTTTTACACTTGGCAAATTGTTCTTCCAAATAAAAAAGGACAAAATTTGTGGAACACCCTGATAATACACAATAAGACAACATTTTTTGTGTGCCGTAGCATATACTTTTTTAAGTTATAACTTTAAAAATTCTTTACGCTTGAATTTTTTATAGGTGTAAATTACACTTTTTATAAAAATCTTTTATTATCAATTAGGGCTTTATGCAAATTAGTAAGCGTTAAGCCGATCCAAATTTCATAATCTCGGATTTCGGTTTCTCCACATTCATATTAAATCATTATAAAAAAATGCACTTTAAAACTCTAAAATAACTGTTATTACGGTAATTATATACATTCGTTTCTAAAGAGTTTACAAAAATTCAAGCTGTATAATTTAAAATAATGTGTGATTTACAACTATCAAGGAACAATTTTTACTAATTTAATAACATGTGTGTAAAATGTGTTTCAAAAAACTACGAAGCTTTTAAGTACAGCCTACCTAATAATTTGAATATTTATTACTTATAATGTGTAATTCAAAAAGTTGTAAAGTTCCTCCTGAAAATTTTAAGGTAAATTAAAGGCTTTTGAAAACTAAAATAAAAAAGGTCAAATATGATATATTTGAAATATTTAAAACACTTAGAAAATGGTTGCCAACGCCAAAAAATCAAATTACCAAAATTAATTAACACTTTTATTGAATTGCTCTGTAGTACATATGCCTATTGACAACTTTATTATTAATATAGAATATATACAACTATGAATTAAATAATTATTTAAGAGGGGGTGTTTTTAAAAGTGCAGTTGGATGACTTTTTACAATTGTTGTCGAAACTGAAATAGTACGATGGTTTTTCCGAAAATAATTTTTAATATTTTTAACAAAATATTGATTTTTATAAAAAGTTAAGAAGAAAACAAAAAATTTAAACAATCGTTTTCGGTATCCAGACAAGACTAAAAGAACAATGAAAGAATCAAAGAAAATCCTCATAATGTTAAAAGAAGTTGTTGTGGCAACACTTTGAAGTAAGAAAGAGCTATACGGTAGGGCTTGAAATATTCTAGAATCAAAGAAATATGGACCATATGCAGAAATCATTAAAGATTGTTGAAAAATAATAATTGATAAATAAATAGCTAATGTTATAGTTTGTATAAAAATGACTATAGCAATTTTGGAAGTCTTTAAAAAAGCAGTACGATTATGTTTTAGTTGGTATTTAAGTTGGATAGAAAGTTTGAGAAATAATGCAATGACACAAAACAGAACAAGACAAATCATTGCAGGGGTCACCGAAATAAAATAGAATCGAGCTCGAACATTAAAGGTATCCCACCGAAGTGACCATTCAGATTGGCAAAGAAAATACTTTTCATTCTTTTTCATACAGGGAACAACTTCTGCAGTATAATTTGAATATTCTGGACAAAATTTTTCAAAGCAATTTCGGTATCCTGCAACTTTGATAAAACTTATAAGGCTTGACCAAAGTTTTAGCCCACTACTTATAAATATTGAAAAAATATTAAAAATTACAATAAATGTTATCACTTTCCAAGTTTGATTATGTCGTTGATAGAATTTTGGGAAGTATAATGAAATGCATCGTGAAAATGCAAGCAGAAACAATGGGATATATGGGCCATTTCGGAATGATCCTTTTATAAGAATGTATAATCCTTCCAACAATGGATTGGTTGGATAACCAGCATAAAAGCATGTTGTATAGCTGTAATAACTTCCACCTGACCATGAAAGAACAGAAGGTTTTTCACAAATGAATGAATAACACGTAAATGCATCCCAGAGTGCTTGATTTAATAAAAACCATCGATAATTTTCTTTAATCTTACCAAAAATAGAAATTAGCATAATTGGTAAAATTACAATTGAACACAGATATGCAAAATTAATATTTTCAAGTATAAAAGGTAGCTGAAATAGGGCACAAGAAAGATATGAATCCATATATGCTTCTTTTCCCGGCACAAAACATGGAATTGACCCCCATTTTGGCACTGCTGCCCAAGCAATGGCATTTCCCAAATCCACAACCAGTGCAAAATCTGTTCTTGGATTTGCTTTCTGATTAGTTTCAGCGAGGACCTTCAGTTGTATCTGATAAACTGGATCGCTCCAGCTTGAGTGTGTTTCATACCATGACAAATTAGCATACAGCTCTTTTAAAACTTCGTTGGCGTTGGCGACCATTTTTAAGGGTTGTAAATATTTTGAACTATTTTTGCTTTTAAAATTGTTCAATTTAATACAAGATTTTAAAGAGGAGTTTTACAATTTATTAAATTACACATTCCAAGTAATAAATATTCAAATTATTAGGTATCAAAAAACTGCCCTTTAAAACTCTAAAATGACTCTTACATTAATAATTATAAACATTCGTTGTAAAAGCGTTTACAAAATTAAAGCTCTATAATTTGACCAAATGTGTGATTTACAACAATCCCGCAACAATTATTTTTATTTAATAACATATTTGTAAAAATTTGTTTGAATAAAGTCAAAAGTTTTACCGCCTACAGCCTACCTAATAATTTGAATATTTATTGATTTCAACATATGGTCCTTATTGCTTTGATTCAAGAATATTTCAAGCCCTACCGTATAGCTCTTTCTTACTTCAAAGTGTTGCAACAACAACTTCCTTTAATATTATGAGGATTTTTTTTGATTCTTTCATTGTTCTTTTGGTCTTGTCTGGATATCGAAAACGATTATTAAGATTTTTTGTGTTTTTCTTAACTTTTTCTAAAAATCCATATTTTGTTAAGAATCTGAAAAATTATTTTCGGAAAAACCATCGAAATATTTCAGTTTCGACAACAATTGTAAAAAGTCAACCAACTGCACTTTTAAAAACACCCTCTTCTGCTTTTTTTCCTGTGATATCATCAAAAAAGCGATCCAAAAACGTTGATATTTATTCACTCGAAAACATGCATTGCGGTTATCATTAACGAAACCAGACTCACTTTTACTTCATTTGTCAGCTATTCTACACCCAACTACAGTATGATTAAAAGAATACGTCGAACGAAACATGCCCTAAACGCCAGATGGATTTTATATCATGTTGTTAGGGATCGTTCATATATGACGTCATGGGGGAGGAAGAGGGCAATGACCATGCCGCCTTTGATGTGTGGCAAATGTAGAGGGTGTAAGGCAGGTTTTTCAAAGGTTTTTCGGATGACGTCATATCTGGACGATCGCAGACATCAGATTGAATTAACATCACAAAAACTGGACTTCAACATAACAATCTCAAAAAATATATAATTACTTATCAAAGCAAATTTATTGCAGGATATATTACCATATTATCAATACTTTGACTAGGTAAATAAACTTTACAAATTCATAACAGTTTTTATTAAACTTTTTTAATTATTCAATCCATGAATAATGAAAAACAATACAAACAAATAAATAAAACAAACAATTAATAAATTAAACAATATTATAAGATGCAGTGAGGGTAGCCAATTTCGTAGTATCAAACATGAAATCGGAGGTAGTCTTCATTTCAGCAAGCAGGTAATCTTCACCACGTTTGATTTTATCATGAAATTTAACAGCCAAAACTCCATCTTTTTCCAAACAGAGAAACCATTCTGCACCAACCATCTTTTGAACTGAACTCGGTGTTGAGGGAACTTTGAATTTGAGACTTGTGCAACGAAAAGTATGCCATGTTCGAGGAGTATTAAAATAACCTTTCTCAGGAATACCTTTCAAAATGCCAAAAACATCATCAAAAACACCAGAAATTGTTGTATCATCACTTTGAATTTCAACTAAAACAATGCATATAAAACTTCAAAAAATTTTGAGATAAAGTCAACTTACGTCGAGCATAAAAAATATGTTGTGCTTGATCCGCCGAAATGATTCCATTTTTGACTATAATACAAATTCACATATTTGAACTTGAAAATTAAAAAAAAAACTCACCAACAAAATCATTCAAAAAATTTTTGGTCATTTTATTAAATTGAACAATTGGAATAGTTTCAGCTAAATCAGCTTTGATAGCATCAAGAAGAGAAAAATTCTTATCATTAGATCTTGCCTGTTTTTCCATTGCTTGTTTCTCTGCCAATTTATATACCTAAAATATGTATTACATTAATAAATACCAAAAAGGAACCTAAAAAAAACTTAAAGCTTTAATAGAATCTTCATCACTACCGTAATTCAATCGACGTTTTAAGAAAAAGCCACGCAATACAGTCGGAGATAATAAATATCCTTTTCCAACTAAAATAAAATATCACAAATGAAGCAAAAGAAAAAGCTACAGTAACCTACCAACAAATTCAAGCAAAAAGTCAAGCTTCATATGAGAAAAATTAAAGACTGAATGTACTTCAGCCATATCTTGCTGAATCGTAGCATGAAGATTAAAATTCTTATCAGTAGATGCCTTTTGTTTGTGCAACGCTTGCTTTTGAACCAAATTGAAAATCTGTAAAAATACATTTAAAGTGACCAACAAATAATTTTCAAATAAACATACCCTTTTAAAAAGTCTTTCTTCATGATCTTCATAGATAAAATCGTCATAAACAAAAGAATAACAACGCAAATCCAATGGAGTCAAATAAAATCCTCTGGAAACTAAAATATCACAATAAAAATTTGATGAATGAAGCAAAAGCAAAAAACTTACAACCAAATTCCGTCCAGAAATCAGTTCGAAAATAATAAAATTTAATCGTTGATATAATTCCAGCTAATCGTTTTTTAACAGCTTCAGCAAGAATAAATCCAGAAACAGGTGAAGATTTTTGTTCTTTTAACAATTGTTTTTCAGCAAGATTGTAAACCTAAAAGGACTTGTTTTTTACAGAATATATTATCATAGCCTTGAGTATTCGGAATCACAGATAAGCTACATACAAGGCAGTCGAGAAGGGGAAGCTTCTCGAGAAGGGGCATTCGACATCAGTGTCCGTCCAAAATCGAACCAATCCTTTAATCTTTTGCCACCACCGTGGAAAGGCGGCAAAATATCAAAGGTGGACCCTCTCAAAAATGAAAATGCCCACCCTAAATTTTTTTGTCCCTACTGTCTAGAGTAACTCCCAAACAAACCCGAAAGTTCAAAAAAACTTACAGTTTTAAAAACTTCTTCTTTTCTGTCTTTGTGCTTACTTAGAAGGTTACTGTAGATTGTGGAGAATGAGATTTTGAATCCTTTTTCAACTATAAAAAATTAGATAAATAAGTTCATAAAAATCAAAACAACTTACCAACGAAATCCATTAAGAAGTTGATCGACATGTGATGAAATTTAATTGTTGGAAGTACTTCAGCTAATTCATTCTTGATTGCTCGTTCAATATCAAATGCATTATCTTTGGAGATGGCTTGTTTTGATACTGCTACATCTTTTGCAACTTCATAAAGCTAAAATACAGTATTCAGGTTAACAAAATAAAAAAACATAAAAGATGTGCACAGAATTTGAAAAAGTACAACACCTTAAAACCCCAAAAAATGATCTTCTAAAGCTTCATGTGTAGGCATGAACGCGGAAATTGAAGTCCCTCTAAGTCCCGTTCCGGGACGGTATCCCGGAGGAACGGGACAGAGTTTCAACGGGAAGGGGCAGTACAGGATTTGAAAAAATTTTTTGGGGGTCCCATGATTATTGTTATTTTAAGGAAATTGGGAGTATTTGTTAAAATTTATTTATAATTTTTATTTTGATACTATTGCTAAAACTAAGTTAAAAAACTGTAGCATAAACGGAAAAGCAGATATATATCTATAAATCCTAATTTTTATACAGTATGCAAGGAAAAAACAACATCTTGCAATACTTGAAAACTTTTAACAAATCCCGGTTCTGGGCGGGACTTATCTTGACGAACGGGACTGAAAAGTAATCCCGCGTTTACGCCTATTAAAAAGTTTAGCGACGAGCCTGAATCCATTTAAACGAAAAACCCATCACAGCCAGAGGCACAAAAACGTAAAACTCACAGTTTCAAAGCATTCATCTTCTTGATCGGCATTTTTTTGAGCTTTTAAAATAATTTCATACAATTCTTTTGGAGTAAAAAGAGAACGCTTTTTAACTAAAATAATAAATTTAATCAATGTTACAGATATAAAAAAACTAACGGATAGATTCTTGAACAAATTTTAAGCTCATTTGAGAAAACTTGAGATTACAAAGGATTCCTTTCAACGCATCTTGAACACATTTTTCACAATCAAATTCATTATCATTTGATTCAGCAGCTTTTTTCGTTGATTGATGTCGAGCCCATGCATGTGCCTAAAAGTAGGATAAGGATCATTAATAACATATTTCATCAAATCCCAGGGATTAAAGAGATATGATCACCCCCTGAAGAAAATCTTTGCAACAAAGCACTTACAGCATCAAAAAATTCTTCTTCCATTTTGCCATTCTTTTCAACCGTAGACATATATTCGACGAAGGATTTATTATATCCCAAAATTTGTTCACCATTAATCAGAAGATTCATGAACTTTTTAATCGAACCTTTAAGGCTTTCCAAAAGTTTTTTCAATGAATATCGATTAGCAATTTCGAATATTCTATCAAGATCTCCAACATTCATTTCCATTTCTGAGAGGAAATCTGAGCATTTTTCTTTAAGCAAACCAATGCCATAATATTCTGCCATATCCGTAAAAGTGTAGATATTTTCATTTGTCATTTTGCAAGTTCCAGAATAGATGAAAGTCATAAGCTCATAAACATCTTCATAGGTGTATTCAGGATTTTCAATTTTGAGAGTTGTTGAACCAGGATTATCTCTATTCCATCGAGCAGCAAGCATGGCATTGAAAGTTTCCGAAGCAGAAGCAAGAAAGTATTTATGGACACGAAGAACCTAAAAAAGAATGAACATATTAGTAGATGTACAAGTATCGAGGCATAAACTAGAACTACTCTTGGGGATAAAATTAGTTAAAGGGAGCGTTCTGGATAGAAGAAGTTTTTCTTAATTATCGTCGTCCGTCATGCAATGATGGGGAATGCATTCGTAATTTTTGTCGCACTCACTTTTTAATTCCCCAACATTGTATGACAGATAAAAGGAAATAAGGAAAAACTTCTTCTATCCCAAGACGCTCCCTTTAAGAGTTGTCTCAATCTTTCTTCCACATGCTTATAAACTAAAGCATTGAAGAATAATATTATCGATGTATATATTCCTCACCCCATTCTTACACGAGTACAAGGTCGGGTATAAATTAAGTGAGATTGGATATATATATATCAATGATTGGGTTGGCTACTTGATTGTAATCGCCTGTACACCTTGTATATCTAGCATATATATATATATACAAAGTGTACATAGTAGCTTATGATAACAAAACTTCTAGAGTTCATACAACTAATGTACAACCTTTCCCACATTCACGATACTACTCTATCAATACAAAAAACCAAAAACAAACCTTTCCACCAATTTCAACTGCAGTATCAAAGTGACCTTTTTCCTCATCTTGTGCTCTAAAGACTTCAAATCGTTCAAGCTGTAAACCATAACCAACATATTTGGGAGATTCCTTCGCAGGCAAACTTAAATCAATTACTGAACCCGGTTTTGAAACTATTAAATGATGGATTGTTCCATAATTCACAATCATTTTAAATCAAGCAATCCTAAATCTTCAAGGAAAAAAGCGTAAAAAAAGTGTTTGTGTTGAAAATTTTTTTTTGCAATGTAAAAAAATTTGCAACAAAAAATAAATAAACATTCGTTGCAAGAAAATACACTAAATTTTTTAGTTTTGTTTCGAAAAAAAATGAAGCTTTTAGAATGCTGTGTTCGAAGAAAAGTTTAATCAGAATTTTTAATACAAAAGAAGTATTTTTAAATTTTTATCTACATTTGTTAGTTTCTGTTGAAACTACAGTACACCTTCAACCACAAATTTTAATTTGACGCCATTGCTTTTTTTTGGGCTGCTTTTTGCAAGTGCATACCCAAAAAATTAAACATTGTTTTTTCTGGTGTCTACAGTAATCTTGCACATGTTTTAAGTTATAAGATATCTATTGTTATCCCAAAAAAACAGGTATTTCTATGCCGTGCTTACGATATCACAAACAATTTAATTTTTTTGTAACAAAAAACCATATTTATTTACGAACAAAAAATTAAAAAAGTAATAGTAAAAACAACAAAATTCAAAAAATTATGTACAGTAGGGTTGCTGGCGCGCCCGATTTTCCGAAAAAGGTGGGCGCATGCGCCCGTGACCTCAAAATCCAAATTTACTAATATGTACAGTATAAAAATGCAAAAAAGGAGTATTTTAGCTATAAATAGCATTATTTAAGCATGAATTTACTTATTTTTGTCGTCACTAATTTTTAAAGATAAAAAAACGTGAATTTCTTCAATTACATGTGTTACAGTATCCTGAGGATACTGTAACACATGCTAAAAATTAAAGACGACATAGCTAATTGTTCCACTTATCGTTTTTTGGCTTCAAAATGAAAATTATATAAGGAAATAATTTATTGTTTTGTCAATGTTTCGGAAAAAATTACCATCATTTGGATTTTGGACCGGGCGCAACCATCGGGCGCGCCCGGACGACAACACCTCTGCGCCCGGGCGCGCCCGGGCGGGCGCGCCCAGGCGCGCCACCCCATGACAACCCTAATGTACAGAATAAAGAAATAAAAAATCAAAAAATCGAGATTTATGAAGATAAAAATAAAAACAATGCAGAAATAATATCATAAACACGACCATAAAACATCAGCAAATCCAAAAATGTATTATAAAATGAGCATTAAAGATTACAGTAAATTAAAGAAATTTAACATGGTATAATTTTTGGCATGATGTGTCTGAATGACAAGAAAAAACTTTGTTGCAAAAAACTTTTTCGCAGCATTTTTGATGAAGAAAATGATTGCAATTTTTTGGTTTTTCTCTCTTTACTTTTCTTAAATCTTTGGAATCGCTTTATTCTCCTTGTCCTCGTTTATTACACCTTTGATCCCGTAAAGCTATAAATAGAATGTACTGTTTCTTTTTTGCTTTTGTTTCTTAAAGTTTACTATCAAACTTTATCATTCTTTTAATAAACACCTTATCCTTTTTTCATTGCTTATTTTATGTTTTACTTTCGCATTGAACTTGTTTAACGTGATTCTTATTGCTGTTAGTATAAAGTAATTTTTATCTCTTTTTAGGTAAAGAAATCTTCCTCTAAGAATGCCTGGAAAGAAGCGAAAAGCTGCAGTTGATGTCAAAGAAGTTGCTGAATATCGAAAGAAGTTGCGAAGATCTGCACCTCCACCTCTGAAACTGTCGAATCGTAAACGAAAGCAATATACCATCAAGTCACCATTTCCTCAAAGATTTTCTCTACCTTCCAATATTCTCCTTTACATTGCTCAGAATCCTTTATCACCAGATGGACATCTAAAGTTTATTTCAACCTGTAAAGCTCTTCTTCGAATGAGCCGAATTCTTCCAGTTAAAGCATTGTGTAACGATGGTGACAAATGGTATGGTGATGTTGAAGTATCAATAGATTTGAAGAATCAATTATCCAAGCTCTGGATCTGCGATTTTCTTTGCATTGAAAGTACTGTTTTCCCTAATCTTGCTTCTACACTCGTTAATCATATTTATCAATGCTCTCTTCGACTTTTACATGTTCATAGTCAAGTTTTAACTGTTGAAGAACTTCAACTTCTTGTTGCTGGTGATAAATTAGATACTGTGTCATTTTATAATACTGTCGTCAATAATGATGATGGAAGTGTTACAGAATTTGAGAAAGTGTTTGAAATTCTTTGTTGCAAGAAGTTAAAATTGCAAGTTTTATCACTTTATTTTTAGTATTTTCTATATACATTCTTTTTTTTCAGTACATTTCATTCTGAACAACATGGTATTGGCAAAAGCACAACTAAAAAACTTATTGAAATGCTATCATCTGATCGATTGCCGGCTGAATTGGATATTTGTTTATATAGTATTCCACAAGATTTTGACTTTGGCTTGTTCTCTGAATTCTTAAAGGTTTGTGTAGTTAAACTTTTTCTGAATTGATTCGTTCAAATTTGTATCTTTTTAGGCAAACATGACTGGCCGGCAACATTCCTTTGTTCTCGAATTCGATGCTGAGATTTCTGATGAATACAAGAATCAACTCCAACAATTCATCGATGAAATAATTCAGCTTCGAGGAATTTATGCCCATACAGTTCCAAAAATTTGTTTTGCTGATCAGGATTTTGGTTCTTATCTTCAACTTTTTAAGATGCGAAATTTTGAAGTTGATGGAATTCTTCAAAAACAAAAGTGATTTTTATATCTTCTTTTTTACCTCAATGTATTGAATATCTATTTTGTTTTTTCCTTTTTATTCACTTATTCTAATTTAGTTTTTGTTGATTTATTTAATTGAGCATTGTTATGATTTTTTTGCCCCGAAATGTGTTGAATAAATCTCTAAGTATACTGTAACTCTTTTTGATGATTTAGATCTTGGGAATTTTCCCTACAAAATACCATTGAAAAAAGTTGTTTTTGCTCTGGGAGCAACCTTCGAATCGGAAAGAACTTTTTTTATTTTTAAATAGTTAAAACTAATTTTACGTTTGTTGTTGAATAATATTATGGTGACAAATTTGTCGCTTTCTCGATCAATGCGATGAAAGAAAAATTATTTTAAAAAGCTACGAATTTGTTACAATTGAGTCTCCATCGATGACGAACTTATGACCAACTGACACATAAACGATGAGAGTTTTTTCATCATAACCAATTTTTTTCAGTATAAATCAAAAAGTTCTTTTTATTATTTTTTGCCAAATTTATGATATTTGAATGTCTTTAGCTTTACGATAAAACTAGACCTCAACAAAATTTATTTAAATTTTATAATGAAATATATAAGTACCTAAAAGTTTTAATTAACGCAATGTAGCACATGATAGTTTTTAAATGGATAAGAATTTTCAAAAAGATCGAAAATTAAGTTTTTATTCTTATTAAAAAGCAAATGTGCAAATTTATATTTTGGAAACAAAAAAATATTTAAAAAATTCAAAAATAGTTTTTATCATCTGTAGTCTCTCACAGATTTATTAACAAAAAACTAATGCAAGATTAGTGAAAAAAATTGTTATAGATAGATTGCAGTTATCTACTTGGATACAAAAGGTTAAGAGTTAATAAGCTTTATTAATAGTGCTGAGCAGCACACAACCTCGACGAAGACTAAAGCAAGACAATAATAATTATTAGTGCAAGAAAAAGGATGACTAAAAAAGAGAGCGAGAGACGACGAAGAGAGAGAGAGCTTGGCCAAACGTCAAATACAATTTTTGTATTTTGCTTTCTCCAGAACAAAAATATTTGATTTTCTACTTCCTCATGATAGTTTCTTTGAGGCTACAAATATAGTTTTTTTTTCTGTCAATAAAAATGTGTATTTATTTTTTGGGGGGCATAACCAATATTAATTATTAGGGAACTCTTCAGATTTGACCTGAACAAAAAAAATTGCAAATTTCTCTCCTTCACATCCATATGTTATTCCCCCTTTGACCTGTGCCGCTTTTAAAGTAAGCGGCATATTTTGTTTAACACTTCTTAAAACTGATGATGTCAGATCTGGATAATGCCCTTCAATGCCTGATTTTACGAAATTGAATTTTGTAGTTATTGATCCAGAACTTCTTCTGGATACTTAAATAATCGAGCAAAAAGGTCAGTCAAAAATTGTCAGCACATATTGATTTTTTTCTTTTGTCTATTTTTGAGCAAAAACATTATTTTTATTCTTTCGTGCAAACGGCATCTTTTTTTTAGCAAAAAATAATAAACAGTGGCCTATCTTTTCTGCTGCAGTAAAATCAACCTATAAAAAACTATTCAAATTGCCTCATATGATTTTTTTATGGTATTTTCTTTTTTGAATATTTTTTTTTTATTAAAAACAACTTTTTCTTCAAAGCTGCTGGGGATTATTGGCATTCTATATTCCATAACCTCAAGCTGATGAACGCTCGGGATATTACAGTATTCAATTAATTTTTTGTCAAATCTTACATTTTCATTTTTTTTAGTTCATTAATTTTATCACAAAATACCCATTAAATATTTATTTATCAAATATGATGTACGGTGCATTTACACATTCTGATAAAGTTCCGGAATTTACAATAGTTAAATGAGTTAATGCATAACACTTGTATTTTTAAGTAATTTCGAGTCCGACATTTTCTTTCCACTGAATCAGAGTGCTGTATTTATGGTTTTTTGACGTCAACAAAGCCCAAATTTTTGCAAGAACTTTGAAAAAATGCAAATATAATTGTCTTATGGCAGATTTGTATTAAGCATTTAAATATTTTGAAATAAAAGAATGAAGTTGAAGACCTTCTTTTGTTTAAAAAAACCCTTTCTCAACTATGTTAGGGATTTTGGATAATCTAAAATTTGTTGTTGTTTATTCCAGAACAAATAATATGAAATTAGTAATTTACTTTTAAATCAAATATTTTGATGTAAATTCACTCTACCCAATAATAATTAATATTTGTCGAAATCTGTTCATTAATTTTTAGCATATTTAAACATCGTTATCCTAAACAAAAAATTTAAGCTTGTTATATATTTTTGTTTCTTGCCCTCAAGTGGTTGTCCCTACACTGAGAAAAAAAGTGTTACCAAAACGTGGCACATTCGTTACCAAACAGTAACACTTTGTGTTACGATTTGCTCATTTACACATTGTGTGACCACATGAAACTAATGTGTTACTATTGGTAACAAAAGTGTTACCAATTTGTCACCGTCACAAAAAGTTTTTGTCACCCTTCAATAAAAGTTTCAATATTTGTGCACCCCCGGGGGCATTTTTCCCAAAAAATTAATTCCTGCACCGACCGTGACACCATGACACCAGAGGTGGGATTTAATTACCATACCTTTTTATGGAATTACAGGTATTCCATGAAAAAAAGGAAAGGTAAAAATATTTTGGTTTCTTACCCAACCGGAGTCAGCCTTATGTTTAATGCATTATGTATAGAAGGGGAGGTGTGCTTTTCTTATTTTACAAACTAGAGAAAAAAAGACATGTTCTCTCTCTTTGCACAAATATTGTAACACCAAAATTACTAAAATGGTAACACCTTCGTGACAGCCGTAACAGATTTTGCTTCATTTTCGTAACAATTTTGTCGCAGTAACACAAAAATTCGTATCACATGGTAACATTTTTTTCTCAGTGTATACACCTCTTTTCCAAAACTTCAATCTATTAATTCAAAATTTTTTCGCCAATTTTTAACATTTAAAACAACAATCAAACACAAACTGAATCTTTAAACAATGACTCACTTCCATCAACTGAAAATTCCATCAAATTAGAGATCCTTTTAAACGAAGAACGAAACCGAAAAGGATGTTGCTAGATTGACTCCGCTTTGCTCAATTTTTTTTGGCAAAAAAAGGTGCACAAAAATATCAGAAGCTGTCACTGCAAAAACACCCGCCGGCTGCCTCTCTTGGATTCCTTAACGAAATTTGGTCATACATAATATACATATAACTTAAAACTGATAAACATTTTGAAAGGAAATTTTCTGATTGTACTTGGTAACAATAAATATCTGTCATCAAAAACAATTAATCTTTGTTGAAATCTGTAAGATGCTTAACACTTCATTTCAATTTTATATAACTTTCATATAAAAAACCAATGATATTTCCATAGGAAACAAATAACATTTTTTTTTCTAATTTTAAGATGAAATCACTCGTATTTTTCGGTTATTAAAAGAATTTAAAACTTTGTTAATAAAACAAAAACGTTTTAATGTTGTTTCATGCAAAATTTATAAGGGAGACTTTGGTACTTAGACAAACTAGAATATAGTTAGGGATCTCAACAATATTTATTTAAATATTGGGTGAAATCTATAATTACCAAAAATTATAAATATCAATGAGTATATTGTTGTTCATAATTAGCATTTATATTGTTATGGATAAATATCTCGTAGACGATGGACAACAACATAAAAAAGAGAAATGCATGTTTTTTATTATTATAAAAATTATTCAAATTTTTATATTTAACGTTTAAAATATTTAAAATATTCAAAAATTATTTGCATTAATTATTAAAAAAAACTCTTTCAAGATTAGCAAAGAAAATATTTGAGTTTGTTATTACACTGACGGGATGGCATAAAAGAATACGTGCAGTTTTTGATAAATAAAGAGGTTATTTCTTTGAGGGGATACTTTTTGATTTTCTTTCTGTCAAAATAAATATTTTATTAATTGTGGGTAAAATAGATTTTACTTTTTAGGGGACTCTCCAGATCTGACCTCAATGTCTTCTTTGCTGCTATAAAAATAAACATATGAAAAAATCATTCACATTGCATTTTTCCGATTATTAGTGGTGCCTTTTTTGAATATTTTATTTTCTTTTTTTTAATAATAACTCTTCCCCAAACCTGTTGGGGATATTATCGATAATCTAAAATTTGTTTATCTTTATTTCAGAACACATAATTTGAAGATGTGGAATAATCTGAAGAATTTGTGATTGAGAAAATCATAAATTTTTTACATCCAGTAATAATTAATTTTTGCCAAAATTTGTTCATTAATTTTAATAATATTTAAGCATTGTCATCCAAAAAACAGAAAGTTTAAGTTTGTTAAATTTTTCTTTTCTAAAGCTTTGATTTATAATTATTTTACCAATTTACAATTTTAACAACCACAATAATAGTCGAGGGAATCTCTCAATCAATCCAACGACGAATCTCTCAATCAATCCAACGACTGATTCCTTTGAAGGGATAATTTTTGATTTTTCTCTGTCAAATTTTTTTTATTTATTGTGGGTAAAATAGATTTTTTAGGGGACCATTCAGATCTGACCTTAATGTCATCTTTGCTTCTATAAAAATC
Organism: Panagrolaimus sp. LJ2414; assembly: GCA_024447195.1. Classification (NCBI taxonomy): domain Eukaryota; kingdom Metazoa; phylum Nematoda; class Chromadorea; order Rhabditida; family Panagrolaimidae; genus Panagrolaimus; species Panagrolaimus sp. LJ2414. Next base: position 140,399 of record JAMRXY010000059.1, on the reverse strand, counting down.
AACCAAGAAAAAATCATTCAAACTCCGTTTTTATGGAAAACGTTGTGTTGCCAAAAAGTGATGATTCATCATCATACACTATTCCTTTCTCTCCTTTCCTTTCGCAAAATATTGATTTATTTCGCGGTTTTCATTCAATAAAGAGCAGACGCAAAAACCCTTCTCTCTCTCTACACCAAAGCAGAGAGAGAGAAGGTCACAATAATCATCTTTCGTGATAATTTTTTCACACTACTTTTTTTGTGGTGCTCTCATTTTTTGAATATTTTATTTTCATTTTTTAATAATAACCCAACTCTGTTGGGGATATTATCGATAATCTAAAATTTGTTCATTTAAGAACACATAATTTGAAGCTTTCAAATAATATAAAATCATGCAATTTGACATAAATTCGTTGTACCCAGTAATAATTATTTTTTTGTCAAAATCGGTTCATTAATTTTTAGAATATTAATAAGCATCGTTATCCTAAACGAAAAATTTAAGCTTGTTATGTTTTGGGAGAGCGATGTTCCTATGTTTCATATGGTTTTCTCTTTGTCCCATTTTCAAAGCTTTGATTTAATTATTTCCTCAATTCCCAATATTTACAACACAAATAATCGAGGGAATCACTAAACCAATTCAACAACTGATTCCCAAAAACTGACAAAGTTTTATCAAAGTTTGGCACCTTTTAAAGAACAAAAAAAAGGTTTTTGATTGTTCGGCTCCGCCTTGCCCAATTTTTCTTTTTCAAAAATATATGCCCAAAAGAAATTAGGAGCAGTCTGTGTGCAAAAACTCCCTCCATCTGCCTCTCCTGGCATTTAAAGGAGCCTGGTCAGCAAGAATAATTTTATTTGATCAGGTTGATTCGCGTAAGGACGCAGGCAAGCTTTGCTGCCTCTACTATTTTTTGCTGGCAGCTTTTTTTGCACCAGGGTTTTACCTTGTTTTTCTTTATCCGTGAATAATTTTTATCGTGTTTGTTAATTTTTGTTGTTGTAATTATTATTTTATGTTGTAAATTTGTAAATAAAGGATTTTTTAATGTTATCTATCCGTTATTCTCGGTGAAATATCTTTTTTTGGTCTTTTTAGACTGTTTGTGAGGAAAATTTGTTAGTAGTTGCTTATGTTTATATATATTTATGTATATAAGCATTTTTTCTTCGTTTTTCAAGTAACCACTGCCGTATGATAATGCCGAACCGCAGTTGTTTCTTAGATTCTGCATAAAGTCCTGTACGTCATTCGGTAAAACAGGTGAATGATGGTGGAAGTATAAGATGATTGTATATGAGTGAAAAATTCTGTTTAGTCGTACAACACTGACATGCATGCATTTTACAATCTTAGAGACAAAAATAAGCATACTCACTTTTCATCGACGTGCAAGGCTAATAACAAACGGAACTAACATGGTTTACAGGTTGTTTCTTCAATCAAACTTTTGCAAATGTTACAAGTAACATAAACCTCATGAACATTTCGTTGCTGCATAAAGATCTTATAGGTTTTAAATGCAATGTAAAACGTCAAATACTTCTAAAAAACATAACGCACATTTGTTTAGTTCGAAATAACTGTTGTCCGAAATGAAGAAATGTACAGAGCATCTATAATACAATCAAAGCCAGTAATTTTTCATGTGAAAAATGTTTATACACTAATAAAAGAAATATCTACAGGACTTTATTTCAATAAACTTCAAAAGAAATATGTTACAAACATAAAAAAGCTTACATTTACATTTGAAAAAGTTTTTGACCAACATATCCATATTACACACATGGGAAAGATTCAGAAAAGCGATCGACGATAAGCAATAACTGAAATTGGAATTTCAGAATAATTGATACTTTCTAATGCATCTGGGAAGATACCAGCAGCTTTTTCATCATAGCTAATAGAGTCAGCAAAGCAGAAGCAACAGGGAAAACATTTCAGCCTACTGCAACAGCAGCATACAAAATAATTTCATTGAAAGCCGTTTTTTGAAGAGAGAAAGCAGATTGAGCTACGTGCATATCTGTAAAACAAAAAATAAATGTGCTTATACAAAAAAAATATATATAAACATAAGCAACTACTAACAAATTTTCGTCACAAACAGTCTAAAAAGACCAAAAAAAGATATTTCACCGAGAATAACGGATAGACAACATTAAAAAATCCTTTATTTACAAATTTACAACATAAAATAATAATTACAACAACAAAAATTAACAAACACGATAAAAATTATTCACGGATAAAGAAAAACAAGGTAAAACCCTGGTGCAAAAAAAGCTGCCAGCAAAAAATAGTAGAGGCAGCAAAGCTTGCCTACGTCCTTACGCGAATCAACCTGATCAAATAAAATTATTCCTGCTGACCAGGCTCCTTTAAGAAAAAAACCAGCAAAAAGAGAGAGAAAAACTAGCCAAAAAAAAAGAATGCGCAATCCAATCCAGATTGGGCACCAAATTTGACGCTTCTTTTTCCTATAAAAATGACACAATCAAAAGAGCAACAAAAGATGAATCATGACATAAAATTTAAACAAAAGAAAAAAAATACGTAAGACACAAATAAGAAACTAATTTTATGGCATAATCAATTTTCGCGCAGATTATATAAAAAAAATTCAGTGCACTGCTCACGCCTTCGAAGAGGAGAAAACCACGGTATTATTGTTTACAGCCCTGAAAAATACTATTTTTATTTTTCATGATTTTAAAAAATCAAAAAAAGGGCTATCAATATGTGACATATCATTTTAGTTTAAAAACCAATTTATTTCATTTTCGACTAGTTTAGAAAAAAAATCACCCGGTTTTTTTCTGTAATTTTACAAAGAAGTTTTAAATTTGAAAAATTTTGCATAAATCGATACTTTTACTTTTTACAAAATTTTTTACTGTTTTAATTTACTTTTAATTTCTCTTAAAAATTGATTAAAATAATATTTTTTTGATAAACTTTAATTTTTAATGACTTTAAAAAATCACCAAAAAAGCAATTAATTTTTTTAGGTTTTTTTCAGTTTGAACACCCCATTTATTTCATTTTCGACCAGTTTAAAAAAAATCACCCGGTTTTTTTCTGTAATTTTACAAAAAACTTTAAACATTTGTTAATAAATCAAAAAAAGTTCATATTTCAATGACTTTTTTTTTCGATCACTGTTTCAACAATTTTTTTTTCTTTAACGTTTCAACAACAAAAAAGTTTAAGAAAAAGTTAATGTTTTTTTTGCTGTTGTCAAAAATTAAAAGAGAGAAATAATAACTGTTTTTTTTTCAACGACATTCTCGGTGGTGGCGGTGATGATAATTATGAAATGATATTTTTATATTTTTTTGATTGATTATTTTAATGACTATTTTTTTTCTCTTTCCGTTTCCCATTTTTGAAAGAAGAAGAAAGAAAAAGTTTATAAAAGGAAAGAAATTTTAAGAGAAAATTTTGATCATTTTGTGTTCTTGTGAGAAACAAAAGGGGAAAGGAAGAAGAGAAAGGCCAAATCAAAGAAACACAAAATGACCCAAAATATTGATATTAATATTGATATAGTTAAGGATGATCCGGATAACGAAAAATCAAAGTGGTATCATTTGGCAGCAAAAAAGAGATGGATTTTGGGTAAGTCTGGGGAACAATGGGAAGTGATTTTTGAGAATTAAATGGGCCTAATTTTTTATTTAAAACTTAATAAAAAAATAAAAAAATTCTTTCTTAACAGCATTTCTATAATAATCTACTTTAAAAAAATTTCTCGATAAAGGTTTTCGCAAAAAATTTGCATAAAATGCAATTTAGTGTTACCAGTGTTTCATAATTGTTTTATTCTTTTTGTTTTTAGCTCTAATTTATTTCGTGAAACAATTTTTCTTCTATAGTCTATAAAAGAAAAATTGTTTCGTGACATAACAATAGAAATTCTAAATATCAGTCTACGCTGATTTTGAAAAAAAGCAGCTAATAACATGCTTTTATTTTTTTATGTTTTTTATCGTTGCTTTCTAAAGCATGTTTATTCAAAATATTTGCATAAAATCTCTTATTACTTAAAACAAAAGTTAAAATGGCATAATATTTTCAGCAGCATCTGTTTCTCCGCTCTTTTTTAAAGCAAAAAATCATCAAATTTATATATATTTTTTAGGCTTTGTTCTTCTTTTTGGAAATTTTTGTGCCGTTTCAATGAGAACAAATCTTGGAGTTGCAATGGTGTGTTAATTTTGGTTTTTTTTGAATTTTAAAAACAATTATTAGGTATGTATGATAAATGCCACAGCTGTCCAGCAGCAACAACTTCATTCCAATCATCCTTTGATACACATTGAAGAAGAACCACTTCATCCTTCTCAATGCCAAAGAATTACTGTAAATAAAACACATTCATTTAAAAGCGGGTACAAAGTAAGTCAAAAATTTACATAAATCAACGATATAATCTTACATCGTTTTTGTTCATTTATGCAAATTTTTAAACATTTTTAAAAATTAAGTTTGTAAAAATTTGCATAATGACACATCCTTCAAAATGCATATCAGATAAATTTGAACTATGCAAATTTTTTTAGGGAACTTTTACGTGGTCAACAGAGGAACAATCTTTGCTATTTACTGCCAGTTTTTATGGAAATTTGTTGAGTTTGGCATTTGCAGGTTTCTTGATTAATCGTTATGGATCCAAACGGGTAGCGTTGATATCAGCAATTGGGATGTCATTGACAACGGCATTAATGCCAACTGCTGCTTATTTGGGAGTTTATTACTTTTTTGCTGTCAAAGTTATTTTTGGCATTTTTGAGGTATGATTTCTGATTATTCAATTTAAGATTTGGTGATAGATTTTTATCTGACATATTTTTAAGTCATTTAAGTTATATATCTTGAAAATTAACATAAGTTTTTTAGAAATTAGGCGCCGTTTTTGTGCCCTTTTCATCACAAAAAGTGCTTGAAAAGAAAAATTTACGGATCTAGTTTTGATCATTACAAAAACACAATTATGGAAAAAATTTGCATAATATTTTTGGAATGATTATGATTTTTTTGTTTAAAGTTTATTGGCTTTCTATAAGTACAAAAATGCCTAAAAATTTGCATATCTGTCTTGCCACTGCTAAAACACGATAGTGATAAAAAATTGCATAATGTTCAGCAAAATGTTGCTGAAAAATTGAATAAATTTTTAGACATTGTCAAAACTTTAGAATTTAAATTTTTTAGCTCTTTCGAAAATAAACAGCAAAATTTGCATATAAGTTCTTAAAACAATATTGAGCTAGAAATTTGAATAATGTAGATTTACCGTTACTACAAATAATTATATCTAAAATACATTATTTAATACCGTAACCCTTTCAGAATCCCATTTATGCAGCTTTAGCAACACCATTATCCCTTTGGTTTCCACCAAATGAACGTTCAACTGCTGCTTCATTTTTTACTTCCGGATCTCCTTTAGCCTCTTCCCTCGGGACATTAATTTCAACACATCTTTGTTCCAGTAATTTTCTTGATGGATGGCCTTTGATCTTTTATTTTATGAGTAAGTGTCTTTTTTGTTGCTATCAAAAATTTTACTTCCGCGTTATTCTTTTTGAAGTTTACAGTTCAAGAGTCCAAAATCATTATATAAACAAGTTTTTCGATATTTTTAGCAATTGTTACAACTCAGTGTTAACTGTTAATCGATAAATATGCAAATTTATTTTTTTTGAGACTCTTAAGTTTTTCAAATCTTCAAATTTTGGTAATCATAAATATGCAAATTTTAATGTTTTAGGCACTGCAACGATTGCATGGATTTTAGTTTGGATTTTATTCTTCGCAAATAATCCAAAGCATTGCCGAATGTTATCCGTGAAAGAGAAGGCATATTTGAGTAAAGAGAATGAAGCTCATTCGCATCCAGATGGAGAAGAAAAGGTAAGGTTTTTAGTTTTCATGAATAATTACCGAGTTTCAAAAAAATTGATTTTTGTTAAAAATTTGCATATTAAAGTTATGACTTGAATTAATTTATTTGAATATGCTAATAAACCCATCAAATCATAGCAACAAAAGTTGATGAAAACAGAACATCTAACGGTTGTCTCAAATCTTTTATGCAAATTTTTTTGATTGGAATGCACATGCAAATTTTTGCCAACACTTTTAGCGATGTTTATTGAAGAAAAATTTGCATGAATTTTAGAAGTCGCACTTTTTAACATACCTATTAACTCTAAAACGTTACTTTTGTCCACATAAAAGTTTATTCACATTTTCTATTTTCAGCCACCACTTCCTCTTCAAAAAATTATCTGTTCCTCAGCAACTTTAACGGTCATGTTTGCCACATTTGCACATTATTTTACAACTTCTTTAATGCAAAATTTCCTTCCAACTTATGCTCGAGATGTGCTAGCATTGGATTTTAAAAGTGTAAGTATATTTTTGGGATTCGGTAACCCATACACCACCTAAGAATTAAGGGAATTCTTCGAAAATAAAAATTTGTATATATTTCAGAATGGAGCTTTTACATCCATGACTTTCACCTTTAAACTTATGAGCAAATATATCCTCAGTTTTTCTGCTGATTGCCTCAAATCCAAGAATATCCTTACTCCAACGATCTCATGCAAAGTTTTTCAATCTGCAGGTATGCAAATTATTCGTTATTTGGATTTCATATATCCCTTCCTTGCGATTTGATATATCCGTTTTTGTATTTTTGTTAAAATCCGTTACTTTATGGAATTGTGGAATAACTTTTTTTTGAGATTTCATTTATCCCCTTTTGGATTTGATATATCTCTTTATCGGATTTGATATATCCATTTTTTATTCCCAAAAATTTTCAGCTTCCTTCGGTGTTGCCACAGTATTCCTCTTCCTCACATTTTATATTGATTGTACAAAACAATCTGAAGCTTTATTCGTATTAGCATTTTATGGCATTTTTGCGGTATGCAAATTTTTTCCAGGATTTCACAAATCTCTTTTTTTCCAGGCTGCAGCAAATCCAGGATATTTTACATCTTCTTGTTCCTTTGCACCAATGTACACCGGAATGGTGTTATCCTTGATGGAAGGGGCAGGCGCCATCGGGCATTTGGGAGCTCCATTTCTTGTTGGATTAATTGTTAAACATGTTTGTGCTTATAATTTGCATAGTAGAAAATGAGTTGTTAAAATTTAGGGAAAATCAAGCGAATGGTCAATAGTTTTTGGGATTATTGTTTTGGTAAATATTGTTGGTGGAATTATATTCTTAAGATATGGAACAGGTAAATATCAGATTTTGGATTTTTTGGAATTTATGCAAATTTTTGATTTTCATAAAATTTATGCTAATTTTTTGGGATTCCTCTAAATTTATGCAAATTTTTCAAATTCTTTACCCAAAAACTTGAGTTAAGAATTTGTATATACTCTATATGCAAATTTCTCATTTAAAGAATGTCGCTATTTAAAATATGCATATTCAAATTTAGTACATTATCCATCATTTTTTTAGCTGATATCCAAAAATGGGCTCATCCAAAATCTTCCGCATCTTTGAAAGAAATAGATCCTAAAAAACCGGAAAGAAAAACATCGCAGTGTTTGTTGTTGAAGAGAAAGGCGTCAGAGTTGTTGCAATGTGTTTGTTAGATATAGTTTTTGTTATTACTGTGTAAAAATTTTAATTATGTAAATAATAAAATTCGTTGAAAAATGATCACAGGTTTAAAAAGCTATGGCATTAGTCCCAATTAGGAAATACATTTAACACTTTTGTGAAATCGGGCAATTCGTTATTTAAATATATGGTATTGAAGATATATAATTATAATATTTATTTAAATTTTTAAGATGAAATACAAAAATTTACAAAAGTGTTTAATTAACGTGAAGTAAATAAGTGTTACTTGGGACAAAAATTTACTATGAAAAAGCAAAACTTCTTTTTTCTTCAAAAATTTTATACAGTTCATTTTATTTAAAAATGGTAAAAAATATTTAAAAAATTCAAAAAATAATTTTTGTCAAATCTAATTTTTTAACATTTTTTGACAAAAAACTCATGCATTAATAGTAAAAGAAAATATTTGATTCATTGCAACACGATAAAGACGATGGTACGTGCAGTTTTGGAATATGAAAGATTGCTTATTTTTTAGATTTTTTTTCTGTCAACAACAATTTTTAATCTATTTTTGGGGCAAAGGCAATATTTTATTAGCTAAAATTTTTTTGCATCAATTTGCATAAAGCTCATACTCCTTTTTAAGCTTCATATAACCCTCATAAAATGCATACAAACATGCTCCAATCATTAAGTTCAATAAAAAAACACATTTCGAACATATTCATTTTTCATGCCTTACTACATGCATAAAATCACATAAAAGTCATACGCATTTTTTAAGCATCATATAACACTCACATAAAACTCATACAATGCATAAATGATTTATATATTGGACATTAAGAGACCAGTTGGAAGTAGCTTCAACCGATTTTTTTATATTAGAAATTTAAGATTTGCCTGGTCTTCAAAGATAATGAAACCCAGTTTTCATTCTTTCGAAGTATGAGGATACTGTAATATTACTAAAGACCATATTTTCAGCTATATTTAAACACACTTTAATATTTATTCAAAAGTCGCTTTTTTTGCGATTAAAATGGGCTTTTTATTGAAGCAAAAATAGCCAAGCCACAGTACTAATTGTAATTTTTTTGTAATCAAACAAGTTATTTTAAATTTATAGTGGACTTATTTTAATTCTTTATTTTTTGTTCGGTAAAATGCATGTTTTAATTTGTATTAATTTGCAAAAAAATATGTATTTTTATTAAGCATTTATGATATAAGAGATGCAAAAAATATTAAAAAACAAAATACAAAGCAAACAATTGAAAAAAACAAAAAGTCAAAAACATTTGGAAACATTCACTGCCATTCTTTGATGAGTGCTCGAAGTGGTACAACTGAGCATTTCCCTGTAGTAGGATCGAAAGTTTTATTCATATAATCAGGAAAAGATTTGCATCGTTCTTCCTAAAAATTTCAACATCGATTAATAATTTTTAATTAAACGGTTTTTTTTGTTATCTTAATAAGGAATTGAAAGATATTAATAATTTTTTTGTCATTAAAGATACAAAGAGAAGGATTTCAAATTATCATAAAGCTACTTTTAAATTATAGAAACACTTACTCCTCCTTTATAGGTTCCTTCACAACGGCCATTGATTTCCTTCATTGGATAAGGGCAATTTGTTTGGGTTTCAGTGAAATAAATTCCAAAAATTAGCTTTGAATCCAAAACTGTTGGAGCATTTTTTAGAATTGTGCCATTGCTGCGATCCAAGATATAATCATTTGACCAATCAGCTTGTCGTGTTGCATTTACTATTGGATATGACAACGTCAGAGCTGAATTCTCCGATACTTCTCTTAATCCAACACAAGCTAAAGTGCTTGTACAATAGTCAACTGCCCTTTCAAAAGCGAAAGGCCCTGCTTCGATAACTGCAAATAATTTGTAACATTCAATTTTATAAAAATAAAATTCTTCGCATGTAACGAAGCCAACAACAAAGAGGAAAAACAAGATTTCAAAAGGATGCATTTTCTTTTTAAAAAATATCTTTTAACTTTCACAAACTTTCAAGGAATGGTTGACAAAATGATGAAAATAAAGCTAATGGAAAGGCTTTTTATCCCATAGAAAGAGAAGCAAGGATCCACCCTTAAACCTTGTTGCACAGCAACCCGCTTAAATATTTTAATTGCTGGTAACCGTTACTGCGTGATTTTTTGACAAGACAATCTTCAAAGACCTCCGCCGACATTTTATGCCAAATAAAGTTTCTCGGATTAATTAAAGTTCACAAAAAACATAAATTTACCACACCAGTGAAAAAAATTTGCAAAATATGCAAAATAGGACAACATTTACTTCATTTAGGAGTAAATATCTTCTTTTTCGGAGTAAAAATAAGTCTATGTTAAACTGGTGCGAAAATGGTCACTCCTAAACAAAAAAAGACGATAGTTACTTTTAAAAGTCGTTATATTTTTAAGAATATTGGCAAACTTTTTTTCAGTGCAATGCTTCAAAAATCTGAATACTTTTCTCATTTTTTAACATGAAGGTATGTATACATGTACATGTAAAAAATTGTTAAAAGTTAAAAGTTAAAGGTAAAGGTAAATAAATTAAATGTAAGTCTAATAAACATTTTTAAAAAGTTAATTTGCTAAACATTGAATTAAAAGTGTTTTAGATGATACAAGAATACACTCGTTTCGAAGGTAAATACTTTGAGGGATTAAAAAAAATTTTAAATGTAATCAAACGCTTAAATATTTTATAGTGCTTTACTATTGAACAAATGAAGAGCTAGGACGAATTTTCGATAAAAATAAATTTTTTATATTTGTAAAATGCAATAAATCCAGATTTTCTTTCAATTAGTTACAAATGGAAAGAACTTTGCTTCATTCAGGGTTTAAGTTCGATTATAGCTTCAACATTAATACTTTAACAATTTGTTAATATTACAGTAATTTTACAACCAATCAACCCCTCCCTCTTTATCCCGTTTTTTACCGCCCAAAATTATTTCTTATATAATTGCTATATCCTTAGATACAATGCTGTTATAACAACATCAAAAATGAAATAAATAGTTGCCATGAGCTATTTTTTAGCGTTGAACATAAAAAGCATTTGATTTTCCTTGAAAAGCATCAGTTTTCTCATTTTTCGTCTTCAAAAATGAGATTGCTGCAGCTGCTTTTGCTATTTTATGCATATGCATTTGCTCAAGTTGAAATTTCTTTTGAGCAATACTTGAATCTAGCATCAGAAAAAAATTGGCCCAAAGATACAGGTAATTAATTTTTAATTCCAATAATTGAAATTAACAAAATTAAATATTTAATTTTTCAGAAATTTACAATGCTTTTCGTGATTACTGTAACAATGCTTCCGCTTCTCAGACAACCGAATTAGAAGGTCATGTTTTTACGAGTAAGTTCATTTTAAAAAATTATATCAGTGCGAAAACACATATATTTGAGTTAATACAAAATTTTGCTGAAGTTGTAAATTTAAGCGTTAAAACTCTTTTTTTAAAATGAATATGAAATTTAAGACTTGTTCTGGTGCTCCCAAGCATAAAACCTTTAAGTTAAATAAAAATAATTGAATTTTTTTTTGAATTTTTGAATTTGAAAAAAGATGCCTTTTTTCAAAACAAACAAATTAAAGGCAGCGTCCGACTTTACAAATTTTTTTTAAAGTGGACTAGTCCTTCGACCGCGAAAATAAATGCGTAGAACAGTGACAAAAGGAAGAAAAAATAAAGAAAAATTACAAGTTAACTTTTTATTAGTTGTTTTCAATGTTTATCACATATATTTTTGCGGTAGGAAGTCTGGCCCACGAAAAAAATTTCAGTGAACTCAAACGCTCACTTTAAAATTAAAAACTAAATTACATTTCATTTTTACAAAAGCAAAAAAACAGGGCTAGCTTCCTTGCCCCAAGGTCAAGGACAAAAAAAAGAGCTCTTGCCAGGCGTTGGATTTTCCGTTTTCGCTTAGACGTAACCTTTCGGACCTTTAAAAAGATCTTTTTATTGAAATCTAAATAAAGGTTTAAAGATTGCACAAATTTGATACAAAAACCCTATTATTTAAAATAATTTAGGAGCTGATTGCCTTACATTTGCAACACAAACAACAGAATTAACCACATTAAGCACAACGATGAAAATGATTCGAAAAGCGGTAAATGTTAAAAAAGGTATTTCTTATTTTGGTGTTATTGCAACTGATGGTTGCTCAAAAACTACTCCTTTTACAAGTACAACAACGCCTCCAACAACAACAGAATTGACAACCATTCCAAAAACAACAGAAATCACTGCAGAAAAAATAAGTATAATCGAAGGAAATGTCCGTTACAATTTTGAAGAACCTGATTGCGATAACTGTATCACTCAAACTTCTTCTTCTTCATCCTCCTCTTCACTTTCAACAATTTCATCTGCAGAAAGTTCTTCCATTCAAACTTCAACACCTGAAGAGGCAACAACTTCAGTTCAAATTTTAAGTACTGAAAGTTCAACGACATCTGAAAATACTCAAACGTCCACTTTTAAACCAACTGAATTACAAGATGTTGAATCATCCAGCACTAATCCATCAACTGTAACACCTACAACAGAATCGCTTCAAGAAAGCACTGAAAGTCTTGAAACCTCTGCGATTGCAAAAACTGAAACATCAATAAAGCCAACAACTGCTTTTACAGGAATCCCTTCTACCAAAACAGAAACCCAAAAAGATATGCCTTCTTCAAGTCAGAAACCTACGACAACATTAAAACCTACAATAACAACTAAAACTGCCACTTCCCCGCTTCAACAAGCTGCTACACAAACTGAAACTTCAGCAAAAACGACAACTTCACCTATTTCTGTCAAGCCTACAAAAGCTGAAACCACAACACAAAGTGGCACATCAACCATGCCAAGCACAAAATTACAAACTTCTACTAAAACAACAAAATCTTCAACAGTGCCATCAACTTCTACAGCTCAAAAAACTACAATTAAACCAACAACGCCGAAAAAACCAGAAACAACTATTCCACAAAATCTTCAAACAACAGTTCAATCTATGCCATCTTCAACATCAACTGAACCAAGAGTTTTGGAGACAACTAAAACTTCTGCTACAAGCATCACGGAATCTACGACAGCTCAAACAAGTCATTCACCAAGCGCAATGCCAGAAGCTGATACCACAACGAGGACTAGTTCTGTAATGACAACATCTCCAAGCAATGAAAAATCTTCAATTATAGTAACTCAAGATGCCTCAACATCGTTAGTTGAAGATACTTCCTCGATTGCTTCAACAACAAGTGAACATAGTACATCAACAAAAACAATTGCTGATAAAAAAAGTACTACTTCTGCAACATCAAATACAGTAACCGAAATAACGACACCAATGTCAACAACAACAGCGAAACAAGAAACTTCAACAGTGTCTGATCATCTTTTAACTGATACCTCAACAGTACCTGCTGCAAATGTAAACCCTTCTAAAAATTATCCTACGACAACTTCAGATGTAACAGTTGTTTCAACATCTGAACAAGCTTTACCTTCAACGACAAAAAGCAATGATGCCAAAAGCCTTGGAACAACATTGCAGACTGATGAAGCTTTAACTGCTTCAAGAGCAAATAAAATGTCTTCGACAACTACCCCTGAAGCAACAATACCTCGAATAGATGAAATTTCTTCGACAAAAATCCAAACATTGCTTGAAAAAAGTTCTTCCGCAGATAATTTGAATACAGAAATGAATACATCAACAACTACAATCCCTCAACATTCCACTTCTACTGATACTAGGACAACGTTGATTTCAACCACAACTCCCGTTACAACAATTGGTGAAAATGGAGTTGAAAGTTCAGCAAGTATAAGTCCAACTTCAAGTTCTACAACAACAAAAATGCCTACAACATCACTACCTGAAATAAAAGCAACCGAAAGTGTTGAATCAACAACTCAATCAAAAAGTACAAAATATTCAGATTCAACAACAACAAGCACATCTACTGAAAGTAAACCCTCCTCCACCACAACTACAGTACCAGTTCTTACAGAAAATCAAAATGATGTAACTTCAACACTTTTAAAAACAACTTCAACCTTAGAGGGAAGTACTTCTTCGATAACTACAATTGAAGAAAAAAGCAGTCTAGAAATTGTTGATCAAACTTCCACAGAATCAATAACATCAACAACAACAAAATTATCGTTCACAACAGAAGAAAATCAAGCAACTTCATCATCAAAAATGGAAAGTAATAAAATTACTGTAACTTCAGAAGCTTCAACTTCATCAACGGTTTCTGCTTCCGAGAATCGACAAAATACTGATGCATCAACTGAAGAACCAATTGCACCCACAACAAAACTTGATCCAAGTTCAACAACACCAGCAACTGCAACTTCTTCAAAATCTACAAAAAAGGCTACAGAATCTGCCACAGAATCAACTGTTCAATCAACTGAATCAACAACTTCTTCATCAACGGCACCCTCAAATCCATCATCAACACCATCAAAAAGTACAACAACAAAACGACCAACTTCAACAACTACAAAACCACCAATTTGCAATTCTACATGCCCTTCAGGCTTTTCTGAAGGTGATTATGCTTGCTTCAAATTTATTCTTCCCAATTCCACCGATGGAGCCTACTATGATGATTTCCTTAATGCTTGTATTTCAATGAAAGGTGTAATTGCATCTCTAGCAGATTTCGGAAATATAAAAAATGTTGATACCTTTCAAGCAATGACGTTAGTTGAATCAGTTAAGATTTTCTAAATATGCAAATGTTGTTAAAAATTTCAGAAATGCACAAAGACCAAAACCAGCCATGGTTTATACAAATGCTGTGCCAACAAAGTATCACCGTACAACCCAAATTGTTCCAGTTGTTGAGCTTGATGAATATTCACTAACAAAAATGACTGTTATTGGACTATCGGCAACAGAGAAATATCCTAATGCAACAGCGATTTGTCGAGTTGGAAGTAAGCTTCAAAAATTTATGCAAATTTTGTAAATAAATTTTTTTAGAATACTGTCAAGAATATACTTGCCCTGTTTTGGAATACTTTATTCCACCAACAGCAAAATATCTTGTTGCTACTGTTCCACCAAATACAGTTTTGAAAGAAAATGAAAAATTAAGTGTTGAATGTTTTGGAACTCCACAACGAAGCTTTGATGTTAAATGTGACGAAAGAGGCTTTCTGCTTCCTGATAGCTCAATGGTCAAATGTGAAGGTAAGTTTCATCATTTTTATAAAAAAACATTGACAACTAGACATGGTAAAAGATAGAACTAAACTCGAATATGCCATAAGCCCTGCGGGGTCTTTCACGTTAAACCATTCGGGTCAGAATTTGAGTTTTCGAGGTTCCGAAAAGAATCGCAAACAGGATTCCCCTTGAGAATAAACATAATTAGCATAAATTCTTTAAAAAAGACCAACCCAAACCGAACCAAAATTTTACAGTCTGTTTTTTTCTTGTGGTCGTGGGTTCGATTCCCGCCTCGATCAAACGACTCAAAAATTTTTGGAAATATTTTCGTTGTCTTGCTATCTTAATTTAGTTACTGTATGAAAAAAAAATATAAAACCAATATTTCGGTCGACTTGCAGTCTTAATTTAGTCGAATGAAAAACACTTCTAAATTAAAGGGCCGAAGTTTGTTATTTGGAAAAAATAGCTCAGTGAGTACAATTAAGGTTGCGAATTTACCGGTAAATTTACCTTTCGAGTTGTAAATTTATTGAAAATGCGAAATGTGGTCAAAATGAGGTCAAATTATGTATTAAAAAAGATGTTATAAATATGCTTGAAAAGCTGTTTTGAGCTTGTTTAAATACTATTTTAAATTAAATACAACATTTTTGGTGTTTTACAATTCATTGGTAGTATTACAGTAATTTATAATAATGAAAAATAAGGTTTTTTGACACATTAGACAAAATATTTTTGGGCAAAATGACGATTTTATCAACTTATGTAACACTTGAAAAAAATAGAAAAGGTTCGAAAAAAGTTCAAATTTTTCGATGTTTTGTTGATTTTTTAAAATTTTTTCATTTGTCATCCCACTATGGTATTTTTCCGAGAAAAATCCGTCATACACTAAGAAGACATTTTCGTGTCGAAACATTTTAATGCGTTTTTTTCTGCATTTTTTTCACGCTTGTTTATTGGTTTGACAATTCTTAATTATTTAAAATAAGAATAATGCTTTTTAAATGATAAAAATTGGTCTAGTAGTTGCTGAGATCTGCGAAAATCGAATAAAACAGAAATTTTTTGTTGTAGAAAAAAATTCATTAAAATGTTTCAAAGCGAAAATGTTTTCTTAGTGTATGACGGATTTTTCTAGGAAAAGAAAGAAAAAATTCCATAGTGATCCACACAAATTTTGCAAATTTACCGATAAATGAGGCCTTGGTAAACTTACAACCCTATGTACAAGCCTTTTTGTGCTTACTGACACTGAATTTTTAGCAAGAAATGTAATTAAATCTGAACCTGATGGACCTGTAAAATCTTGTGCCGAATGTGATAAACTTCAAACATCTTCCTGTGAACCCCTTCCATCTGGAGAATATTACTGTAATTGCAAAGAACTATACCATGGTCGTACATGTACTTACCCCTTTAATGCATGTGAAAATGTTACATGTCAAAATGGTGGCACTTGCGAAAATCGTTTTACATACGGTTTCTGTAATTGTGAAACTGAATATTTTGGATCCGTTTGCCAATATGAATTTTATAATTCATATGAAGCATGGTTAATGCGTGCCATGACATATACTGTAACGGCGGTAGTAGCTGCAGAAACTGCAGTTAGAACGAAAAAACGTTTGACTCCATCAGCACCTGGACAATTTGCATCGGTATGCTAATTTTTAGAATCGGACACAAAAAGCGCCTACCCGTTTCGGATTTTGTTATAAACCCTTTGATCTTTTACCGCCATCGGCACAAGATCAAAGACGTACCCCCTATGAAAAGACGTTTGCCTAAACAAAATGTTGCTGAAGTCCTTGTTTACTATGCTTAAATTTAATGGCACTTTTTTAAAACTTGTTTTTTTAGCTTCCAACAGAAATGTGCAAATTTTATTCAGCAATTTTTGGTTCACTTGCCCTTGCCTGCAGAATCATGTTTGAATTTCCTGATTCTGTTGATTTGGCTGATGCTGTGCAATGCGGCACCACCTTTGTCATTACCATGACCTTGGCATTCTGTTCTCTTACTGCAATGGTCGCAGAATCAATTATTGCCTTGGGGGTAATAATTAATGCTACGGCAAATTGTTATGATGGTCATTATCAAGAAAGAAAGAAATGTGTGAATAATAAAGTATGCTCTTTTTGGTTTATGCAAATTTTTAACTTTTTTGGTTTTTCAGCGACTTGTAACTTGCTATGCCTTCTTCTGTATTTTGCCGTTTGTTATTTTGTGCACTTTCTCATCTGAAATGGTCACCTCAAGAAGTTGTATTGGGGTTTTGCCCTGGCAAGGTTTTCCTGATTCACAACAATATGCCGGACTTGGATTGATGGTCCTCATGAGTGCTTATACCCTCACCGCATGTGGACTTGCCCTTGCTGCTCGACAAGTTCTGTAAGTTGAATACCATTAAATTCGAAGTCAAAAAACCCCTTTGATCCTTCACCGCCGTCAATTTAAGAATAAAGGTGGTCCCCGTAAAAATTGCGTCTGCCCTTACCAAAATATAAAATGCTGTTAACGTTCTTACAATCATCGAAAAACTAAAATTATGCAAATTTTATCTTATATCTTGAAAATAAATCAATTTCACAGAAATTATGCAAATTTTTAGTGACCATAATATCTTTGAAACACGTCGAAGATATGAAGCCGATTTAGTTGATCCAACTGCATACGGTCGTGAAGTTTTGACAGTTGAACTTAATGTTCGATATTATTTATTGGCATTAAAGCCCCTCTTCTTCACTCTTGTTTGGTTTTCGGCAATTGCAGCAGCTGAACGCATGGAGTGGTGGGCTACATATCTGGCTACAATCTGCAGTGGCATCTATGGCATCATCAGCTTTGTTCAAAATAAATTAACTGTTTTTGATGCAAGTTTAAAAACGTTTTATAAAAATAATATGCAAATTTTTAGGAACTTGATGGCTTAATCGTTAAAGGCATGAATTGGCTTCCAAAAAGATTTGCACCAAAATACAATTATATTACAAATCGGACAAGAAATGATTATCTCAAAGTTGGAGATCCTGAAAAATTCGCAAAAGAACAGGAAGAAAAAGTAAAATTAAAAAATCTCTAGAAATTTTATGCAAATTTTTTTTAGCTAAATGGTGGTCCAGCTATTTGTTTCCCAATCCCGTTCAATCAAAATCTTGAAAGATTAATGAAAACTAATAAACCGGTAAGTCTAAGTTTTTGACTCATTCGCCGCTCAGGATCAGAAAACCCTTTGATCTTTTTCCGTGATTGGCAAAAGATCAAAGGCGGCCTTTTCAAAATCGAGTTTTCCGTCTTTAAAACGAAAAAGCTCCTGACCTCTTTGATCCAAATACTAAATTTATGCAAATTTTTGAACCTTTAAAATTTAAAAACCTTTCAGGGAGTCTTGAATAAAGGTGCATTCTTCAAACTTGTTCCAACAGGGTTTTACAAAACTGTTATGAGAAAATGGAAACTTGAATATCTTAAACATCGAGTATCTGGATTAACTCGAGGAGATTCATTGCGAAATCTGTGGTGGGATATTCAGAATCAAAAATTCGCCACCCCCATGTGCCCATTTACAACTTTCATTAATATGTTTATAAATTTCCGGGATAATTGTTGGCATTGGGATCGTCTTGATGACAGGGATCCAAGATCAAAGGTAAGCAGATTTTATTTGGGATACTGTAGAAATTATGCAAATTTTACTGAAAATGTCGATGCACAAAAAGTAAAACTACCGTTTTATAGAAGTTTTTATGCAAATTTTTCGGAATTTTTTAATGTTCTCTCAGGTCATGTTTTCTAAAATTCATCTTTAACTTTTAAAAAATCTTCCCAAAAAAAATCCAAAAATAACATCTTCTAAAAATTATGCAAATTTTTGTTAAAAGTTTGTTGTTCAAAAACTAAAACTACCGTATGTAAATTTTTATAATTTCCATGTTCAATAACTAAAACTACCATTTTCAAATTTTTATAATTTTGTTGTTCAAAAACTAAGACTACCATATGCAAATTTTTATAAAACTAAAACTATCTTAACCATACATTTCAGATAGTTCTTGAACGTGGTGTCCGAATGCTTGATATTAAACCATCAATAAAGATTCCGGTCGCAAAAGTTAAAAATCCAGCAACTGATCGAAGGGTCGCTTTCTTCCGTGATGATCCTCTCATGAATTTTGATCAGCAACAGCAAAAATTTGATCTTTTGGAATCCCTCTGTAAAAGTTTCACTTCTGAAGACATGCAAAAAGGTACAACAATATTAGTATGCAAATTTCTTTCAAAAAAACAAATTTTTAGATGAAGCTGAAACTGCTGCCTATGTTCACAAGTATTTTTATTACTGTAACAAACGCAGAAGTCTTTTAACTAAAAGGATTAATGATAATCGGCGACGAACTGTCCATGATTTCCTTTTGGATGAAAGAAGACCAAATTTTGTTGGACCACGAACTTTTGAACGACAACTTCCTCCTGGCATCACTTACCTTGATCATACTGCATATTATTGGGAAGTAAGGATATTCATTGCTTAAGGGATTGAGGGTTGTTACGATAAGTATGCCATGAAAATTTGCATACTGTTAGAAAAAGCGCACTCGCTCTGTTTAAAAGCGTTCTTAAAAAGCCAATGATTTCGGTTGTATACTTGCAAAGATTAGATTTGAATCTGCATATGCAAATTTGCAGCAAAAAATTTGCATATTTATCAAGATTACTGTACTTTAGCTAAAAGATTTGCAACCGTCAAAAATTTTTTTTCTTACATTTCTGCAGTTATGCCTAAATATAAATTTGCAGCTAAAAACATTTTGGAGTCATGTCACAAAAAAATTTGCATATTTAGTGCTTTTTGCTATACTTAATTTGCATATTAAAGTTATAAAAAACATCACAAAATTCTATATTTTTTGATTAAAAAATTTGCATAATTCATTTTTCTGAATGCACCAAAAACTTGCCCACTTGAAATTTGATGCTAGAAAAATTTGCATAAAATTTGCATATTTGCTTAAAACATTTTCAATAAACCTCTTTATTTTAGTGCCTCAATTATGAAACTTGGAAACGTCTTCGAATTCGGGCAAAATACATCGAATTAAATATTGAACTTCGATACGGTAAATTTTTTGTTACAAAAAATAAAGATATTACTGTAATTCCATTACTTTTTAGAATACAATCATTTTGGGGACTTTCTGCCATGGAATTGGTCACGGTATTCTTGGGATCCCAACATGGTGTTCGATCCCTCAAAATATAACCGTAAAATTTTGTTTTTTAAAATATCTTTTTTATGCAAATTTTTCATTTTTAGCACTGGACCTACCCAATATTGCAGAAGCCGATGAAAATGAAGAAGAAGAGGACGATGAAGACATGGAAGATGCAAATTAAATTCATCACGGGAATATGAAAAACAAAATTTTTTTAATTTTTCTATGCTTTGATTTTTTGTAATTTTGCTTTATTTAAATTTATTGACGGGATGGGAACACTTTTACCTTTCTTTTTCTTTGCAATTTTTTGGTTACGGTAATGAGAAACATAATTCGGGCACACTTTTTTTTGAAGATTATTTATCAGACTTCCAAGAAGGAACTTTTTATGCTAATTTGAATATGCCACTTTTGAAAAAGTTTTTTTGGGACAAATACCCAAAATTTGCATTTTTAGATGTTTTGATAGGAAAATATTTTTTTTTATTTTTAAGCTGCATTCCCGAATTTAGTATAATTTGATAGGCCTTTAAAAAAGGCATCTTTGGTAAAAAGGAAAATCAAGCGAAAAAAATTTACAGCGATCGCAAAGCTAGAATTCCTTCAAAATTAGCATAACAAAACAAAGGAAAGAAAGGAAAATAAATTTTGTGCAAAAAGAAAGTGAAAAAGTGTTCCTTTTTCTTTTTATAATCAAAAAATTTTATTACGTCAAACTTAAAAAATGTATTTTTGGCATTTAAACTGTTTTAATAATTTTTTTCAATTTATTTTTGATTTATTCAGGTCTTAAAGTACCAAGATGTTATTACATAATATTTTAACAACTTTTGTTTTTGACTTGCTAGTCTATATTTTTAAATTTATTTTTTAAAAAGATGTGAACAATAAAAGTTAAAATAATACTTTCTGTCATATTATGCAAATTTGTAAAACAATCTTTAACAGTTTTGCAACAGTTATCGTAATTTTGTGTCCAACAAGTAATCAAGTATAAATATATAAATATGATTACAGTATATAATATAACATTTAAAAGCAAAACTTATAATTAAAAGATTTTGGATGAGATGAAAGGGATGAAAAATGAGAACGGAAAAAGTCAATCTTGAAATTTTTGACAGTTAACGAAAAAAGGTGCCGAAAAATAGTTTCTCAAATCATGCTGGAAAAATGGATCGGTTCTTCAAATTTGTTTTTAGAGTTTTCACAAATTTGCATACAACTGAAGAAAGGTGAAAAAAACAAGATTAATGCGAAAAGTTGTTTCTCCGTTTTTTTCATTTCTTCTCACACTATTTGCAAAAAACATATTCTTATTGTAACAGTTTTATTTATCCTTTTTTTGATGATTTTTAAAACGCATTCTACGACAAAATATTATTGGGCTGGCACCGCAAAAAAATAAATTTTTTTGAAACTTACCCTGTGTTTTCGACTATGCTTAACAAGCCCAGAACCGAAGTCTTTTTGGCCAAAAGTGCCGTTTCGGCATTTTTTTGTGCCATTGAAAGTAAAAACGGCATTTTTGGATTTCCGGTGCCGTTGAAGATATTGTCTTAATTTTTTGGGGTATAGGGGTAATCGAGGTCGCTGAATCCGAATTTCGCATTTTCAAGACTCGATTTTCGCGTTGGGACCCAAAAAAAGCAAAATTTATTTTTTTGCGGTGCCAGCGACACTGTTAATGATGAATAAGTTGTCGTAGATTGTGTTTTAAGCTTCAAAATCTTCAGTTGAGTAATTTTTACAGTATCCGTTTACTTGCAAGACAAGGACCAATTTTAGTTATAGTTTGTGTTCAACATTTTTTTCAAAAAAAATAAAATCTTTTTTCTTTTGTTATTTTCGAGAAAGTTCTTGCTGATGTTTTTTAAAAAACAAATCCCATAAAAATGGTTTTCCATTGTTCCAAAAATTCTTTACTTTCAAGTTTTTAAAGACAAAAGAAAACTTCATACTGTATGTTTCATTACAGTATTTTAAAGCTTGCAAAAGTATACATTTTTTTGAAATCATCAAAACAAAGATTTCTTTGTATTTTTTTAAAGAATCCATCATTTTTTAAAAAACTCATAAAAATCTTGTTTCTTTTGTTCTGTTCAAGAAAATTCTTTTTGATATTTTTTAAAATAAGAATCACATAAAAATGACATTCTTTTGTGTTTATTAGAATCCTTTTCTTTGAAGTTTTTTAAACACAAAAGAAAAACATCGTCTTGATTACGGTATCATCTAGCTTGCGAAAGAATGGCAAAAAACGAAACTGAAATATTTTTGTGATGATTTTGTGTCTATTGTTTTTCTGGAAAAAACTAATAAAAACCGTATTTCTTTTGTTATTTTCGAGAAAATTCTTTTTTGATTTTAAAAAAACAATGAATTTCATAAAAATGCCATTCTTTTGTTGTTTTTTAAAATCATTTTCTTTGAAGTTTTAAACACAAAACACAATATTGATTACGGTACCATCTAGCTTGAGAAAGAATGGCAAAATACGAAACTGAAATTCTTTTGTGATGATTTTGTGCTTTTTCAAAAAAAAACCAAAAAAGACTATTTTTCTTTTGTTATTCTTGAAAAATTTCTTTTTTTAATATTTTTTTAAAAAACAATAAATCCCATAAAAATGCCATTTTTTTGTCATTTTTTAGAAGCATTTTCTTTTGATGTTTCCGAACTCACAAAAGAAAATATCATCTTAAATAACACTACAGTATCATATGTTTAAACTTGCCGAAAAATGACAAAAAAACAAAACTGAAATTTCTTATGTATTGTTTTTATGCATTCATCATTTTTTTAAAAACTCATAAAAATCTCATTTCTTTTGTTCTGTTCAAGAAAATTCTCTTTGATATTTTTTAAAAACAAATCCCATAAAAAATGCCATTCTTTTGTTGTTTTTTAGAATCCTTTTCTTTGAAGTTTTTGAAACACAAAAGAAAAACATTTTCTTAATTACGGTATCGTCTAGCTTGCAAAAGAATGACAAAAGACAAAAATCTTTTTGTAATGATTTTGTGACTAATAAAAACCATTTCTCTTTTGTTATTTTCCAGAAATTTCTATTTATTTTAAAAAACAATAAATTTCATAAAAATGACATTCTTTTGTTATTTTTAGGAATTCTTTTTCTTTGATGATCTTAAACACAAAATCTTCACATTTTTGTTGTAACTATGATCATTATGATTTCATTTTTCAAAAACTTCCATGACAATAAAAAATCATAAAAAAATGAGATTCAAAGGCCAAAACAATGTATGGGAAAAATTTAAGGGGTCCTTTTTCTAAATATCCAAAGTTTTACGGTAGAAAGCATTATTATATTAAAAAATTTGAATCCCCAAATTAAAAGCTATCAAAATTAAAAGTTAATGGTTATGTGAAGTTGAATGAAAAATTTGCATAAGTCTGAAATTGAAAGTAATTGTTCAAAGCAATTTGAAAAGGATTCTTTCAATTTAAAACATTTAAATTTATTATGTTAATTTTTGGAAGTTTTTACATTAACGTTTTTTGTGCATAAAAGAAAATCTCATACTGTATTTTATATTACAGTAATTTAATGTCTGCAAAGCCAACCGTAATCTCTGTGTATTTTGCATCTATCATTTTTTAAAAAAACTAATAAGAACCGATTCTTTTGTTATTTTCCAGGATTTTCTTTTTTACGATTTTTAAAAAACCAAATCCCACAAAAAATGCCATTCTTTTGTCATTTTTTGGAAGAGCTTTCTTTGAAATGCTTTAACACAAAAGAAAAACATTTTCTTGATTACGGTATCATCTAGCTTGCGAAAGAATGACAAAAAACGAAACTGAAATCATTTTGTGATGGTTTTGTGTTTTTCATTTTTTTAAAAAAACTAATAAAAAACCATTTTTCTTTTGTTATTTTCCAGAAATTTCTATTTATTTTAAAAAACAATAAATTTCATAAAAATGCCATTCGTTTGTTATTTTTTAGAATTCTTTTTCTTTGATGTTTTTAAACACAAAATCTACACATATTTTTTGTAACTTTGTTGTTTTTCTTGATTTGATTTTTTAAAATTCCATGCCAACAAAAAATCATCAAAAAATAATAATCACTGTTAACAAACTATAAACTTTTTTTTAAAAATTCGATAAAAATGCCATAGAAGCATTTTCTTTTGATGTTTCCGAACTCACGAAAGAAAATATCAGCTTGAATAATATTTCAGTATCATTTGTTTAAGCTTGCCGAAAAATTACAAAAAACAAAACTGAAGTTTCTTTCGTATTGTTTTTTTGCATCCATCATTTTTTAAAAAACTCATAAAAATCGTATTTCTTTTGTTCTGTTCAAGAAAACTCTTTTTGATATTTTTCAAAATAAGAACCACATAAAAATGAAATTCTTTTGTTAGTTAAAATCATTTTCTTTGATGATTTTAAACACAAAAGTCATCTTGATTACGGTAGCTTTGAAAAAAATGACAAAAAAGCTGAAATTTTTTGTGATGATTTTGTGTTTTTAATTTTTTTAAAAAAACTAATAAAAATAATATTTCTTTTGTTATTTTCCAGAAATTTCTTTTTCAAGATTTTAAAAAGCAATATATCTCATAAAAATGCCATTCTTTTGTGTTTTTTTGAATTCTTTTCATTGATGTTTTTGAATACAAAAGAAAGAGCATCTCATTTTTTTGTTACTTTAATTTTTACGATTTTATTGTTCAAACTTCCATGACAACAAAAAATCATCAAAAAATAGAATTTTAGACGAAACTTATTTTAAAAATTAATAATTTTAGGGACCATATTGCTAAAAAATCACCAGAATACTGTAGAAAGCATTGTTTTCTAAAAAATATGACTAACAAAAACAAAAATTATCGAAACAATTGTATTGAGGTTAAGGAGTTTGTGAAACCTAAATAAAAATTTGCATAAATGCGAAAGTGAAAAAATAGTATAAAAAAGTCGCAAAGCATCCAAAATTTTCTACGTCTAAACATCTGATGCTCTGAAATACCATATCTCCGACGTTGAACTTGAACTTTCAAAAAAATGTGACACATCGCTTTTTTTCTACTTTCTCGGGTTTCTTCGATTTTTTCAAAGCTCAAAGATCTGTCCGTTTTTATATTTTTTTGTTGTCGCATTTAATGATCACTACTAATTAAATTTTGCACTGGCCCAAAGCTTCGTCGATCATTGGCACCTCTTTATTTAGCACCATTAATTTCTTGAAGTTTCATCTAAATCTGATGATAAAGAAGTTGTTAAAAATTTTTGATTGTGGTGATATCCACATTAATGAAACTTCTAATCAAAAACGAGTGATCAGGCTACAAAACGTTTTTGAGAAAAATTTGGTTATAAACACAGAATCATTATGGTTGTTATTTAAATATTGGTTCAAATAACAATTTTTGATGTTGTTACGAAAAACGTAAAAAGACTTGAGATTCCAATTAGCTACAGTAATCTTTGTGGTGCAGGCCAAACAACACATCCTTTTTGTACAGGGTGATTCAAGAAAAAGTCCGATTGTAAAATCCTTATAACTTTTTAAATTTTTAAGTTAAGAAAAAATTGAAAGTACCATTCAACTCAGTATTGGTTACCATTTATAATTATCTAAAAAAATTTAAAAAATAAAAACTTTTTTTTTCGAATTTCACGTACTCCCCCCTGTGGAAAAAAATCATTTTTAGATCTGTTTCACCTTTTTTCACTTTTTTTTCATTCAGTATGTTTTAACAATAGGAAATTTTGCATATTCTTTGTTTTCGAAGAGATTGAATGAAAAAAAAAGTGAAAAAAGGTGAAACAGATCTAAAAATGATTTTTTTCCACAGGGGGGAGTACGTGAAATTCGAAAAAAAAAAGTTTTTAATTTTTAAATTTTTTTAGATAATTATAAATGGTAACCAATACTGAGTCGAATGGTACTTTCAATTTTTTCTTAACTTAAAAATTTAAAAAGTTATAAGGATTTTACAATCGGACTTTTTCTTGAATCACCCTGTATTATCTCGGGATTCAGAAAAATTTACATAATCAAAAAAGAATAAATACACTTTGGCATAATAGCACAAAATAGGAACAATATATTGTAACAATAAAAATGATGCCTATTAAAAAATTAATACCATCACGTGGATTTTTTTGGAGAAAAAATATATCAAATATACAAAATTGAAACAATGACCTTTAAAAAATTCCAGATTTAGCTGAATTATTTTACTTTCAATGAATACATCCAAATACATGATTTTTTTGAAAGATAATGACATTTTTAAAAATATGCCATGAGAGAATTCTTTTCTTTAAGAGATTTGCTCTGTATTTTGGTCTACAATTTGCAGTTTTATTTAACAAAAAAATGCAAAAACACTTGAAATAACTTCTCCGAGAATGCCCAAATTTATGGAAATTAACATAAATAACAAATTTCTTTAATTCACTCTTGTTCATTTACAAGTTGGATTATATTTTTTGAGATTTTGTTTGAATATTTTATTTTCTTAATTTTTAAAGATTTTATGAGACCAAAGTACAGTAGCCTTGAAGTTTATCAGGAGTTCAAACAGCAGCTTATTAGTGTTAATAAACTTCTGTTTGCTGAAAACTTCATGGCGGTGTACTTCGTCTCGTTATTGCTTTTATTAAAGTGAAATTAAATAGTTTTTTTAATCTTTGTGTGATATTTTTTGGAAGATTATGAAGATAAGGTCGTTAATAATATTTTAAATAAATAAGAATCTGAAAACACACCCATGAAAAGTGAAGAGAAAATTACAGTAACCTTAACATATAAAATTTTTAAAACAGCCAACAATTTTCATACTTTTTTGATCTTGATGACGAAATTTATGCATTAATTAAAAAAAATTATTGTTCATTTCAAAATTTTAAGATTGCGTTGACTTGTTCAAAAAAAAATTAATAACGCCTTTTTCAATATTTTACAATAAAGTAAAAATTTAGAAGGGAAATCTTAGAAATTATTAAAATTAAAAAAATTAATAGGGGATTCTGTAGCCGTAAACAACGAAAGAAAAAAATTAAAAATATATTTTTAAAACATTGATTCGGGTTTCAGAATCCACCAAATATGAAAACTTTTTATATTTTAGTAATCTGCTCGTCGAGACGAATCTAGTGGTACCATTTTTATGGATTCTGGAGAAAAAAAAACTCTTGGATTCTGTTTTTACGGAAAAAAAAAATGTTATAATAATACAACTTGTCTTTAAACAGATGAATTATTTTGTATTCATTAAACAAGTCCAAATACGTGATATTTTAAAAGATTTGTGTATTTTTATATTATTATTCCTTTAGAGAATCATTTTCTTTGAGAGAATTGTTTTGTTTTTTGGTCTACAATTTGCAGTTTTCTTAAACAATTTTGTTTAAACATGAAACCAAAAACACTTGAAACAACCTCTCCGAGTACGCTCATATTTATGAAAATATTTTTTAACGGATATAAATAAATAGAATGAACAATCTCATTTTAACTTTTTTTTAGATTAAATCAATTTTAGAAATTTTTATTTGAATATTTTAGTAAAAGTCGAACCTCGATATAACGTTTTTTCTTTCTTTTTTTTTTTTTTTGGGCCATGAAAAAAAGACGTTATAACGAGGTTCGACTGTATTTTAGTTTCAACAGTGTACAAAAGTTATACCAGACGCAGCGCGCCCCGAAGGGGCGCGCTGCGGCTGTTTACGACTCAACTTCCCTACCTTTCTACCCCTAAAAATCGATTTTCGTCAGTTTTAATCGTAGAGCTATGAAATTTGGCAGGTATGTAGAGAAAAAAATCGCATTTGATATTTTGTTGGGTTTGACCCCCCATGCCCCCTGGGACCCGAGATATGCCCCGAAAACGAAAAAACGAATGTCAAATTCGATGTTTTTGACATGGGGGAATAATGAGAGGTATCGGAATGAATCGGGCATGGTCCAAATAGTACTAAATGACTTTTGGTTTGTCCCGAACGGTTCATTTTTGGGGTCAGAGGACCACTTTTTCTTTAAAAAAACGGGGTTTTGCGGGGTTTTGATATTTTTTATCAAGTACGAACTTAGATAAGTATTGGAATCGATAGCCCGTAATTAGTTACATATGATTCGACACCGGGTTTATTCAGATATCTTCGTTTTTGACCCCAGGGGATCACTTTTTTCTTTTAAAAACGGGGTTTTGCGGGGTTTTGAGATTTTTCGTCAAGTACGAGCTTAGAGTCATAGTGGAATCGATAGCCCATATCAAAATACGTACAAAACGACTCTTTTTTCAGACAATATATGTTCTTTTCGAGATCAGGGTCATCAGTTTTCTTAAAAAGTAAAGATGGCGATTGCAAATCGCTATTATTAAATATTTTGGGTGTTTATATTTTTTGAGGGGGAAATAGCCCAAATAATGTTTAAGTTTTTTTATTAAACTTATTTAAACTAAAACATTATTTTTTAGTTTAAATAAGTTAAAATAAGTGTAAAAATGTTAGAAGCAGCCAATCCCGTCTGCCGCGCAGCGGTATTATGGTATTTTGCTTCGCAGCAGACGGCTCAGGAGACTAGCCAACGGGGAAACAATAATTAAAAATTATAACAAATACGGCTGTTGCAATGTTAGACGTCGAAAGAGATTAAAGGTTGCAGACGGGATTGGCTCACTGTAAGACGGGAAAGGAGATTAAAGAGAGATTTCTGAATCGGCTGTAAGACGGGAAGCGAGATTAATTTTTTTCTGATAGACTACCGTACAACAGCCATCGCCCTCTGCAAAAAATAAAACTGTATCACATAGCCCATACAATTTATTTTTTAGTACAGGGTTTGCAAAAAAATTAAGTACCGGTAAATGAAATAAAATTAGTTCTCCAAACGTTATTTGATTCATTTAAATTTCAATTTTTTCAATAAACTTAATTTTAACCTATTGTATGGGCTACGATCCAAATTCAGAATGTGAAAAAGCATAAATAACGGGTTCTTTTATATGATAAAATAATAAATTAGTTTTTTAGACCTAAAACAAATAAAAAAAACAGTTGGTGGTTTTCAGTGATGTTTTCTTGCACAACTAAAGAGTAGGCATGGATGATCGCCGCGAAGCGGCGATCATCAACGTGTCCGCCTTTTTTATTGCAGAGGGCGATGGCTGTTGTACGGTAGTCTATCAGAAAAAAATTAATCTCGCTTCCCGTCTTACAGCCGATTCAGAAATCTCTCTTTAATCTCCTTTCCCGTCTTACAGTGAGCCAATCCCGTCTGCAACCTTTAATCTCTTTCGACGTCTAACATTGCAACAGCCGTATTTGTTATAATTTTTAATTATTGTTTCCCCGTTGGCTAGTTTAATAAAGAATGTTCCTCTACAAATAACGTTTATTTTGGGCTGATAATGAATTCTTCAAAATTTGAGTGTTCATTCATTAATAATTACATTATCGAGAAGTTTTTGTTGCGATATTTAAACGTAACATTCAAAATATTTTCTACCAACTAGAAATTTTTTTTCCTTCGATCCATTACCGCTTCCAATGATAAAAATTTATATTTAGAAAACTGCGAAATTGTATTGATTAAATTTCAAAAAAGATTTCACAAGGCCTTTTTTATAACTTGAAAAATTTTGTTATATTATTTTTAAAATCAAACACAAAAAATGTGTTGATGAAGTTCTTTAACGAGAAATATACCGTCAACTTTGTTTTTGGCATTGGCTTTATCGGCATCTGTAAATCTGAAAATATTTACATAATTTTTATGGGCTACAAGGATAGTTTAAGCTTTTGTTTTTGATGTGTTTCAAAGCTTCGTGGACCATCAGCAACATTTTATTCAGCACCCATCAAAACGAAATGTGAGACATTTTGGTTTCCTTTTTTAAAATTTTCTAGATAAAAAATGTTGATTTCTCGAGGAAAAACACTTTTGCCAAGCGTATCACAAAATATTTTGCAAAATATTCATTTCTCTTTGAAAACGATTCAATGTGCACCATTAATTTAAGATTTCAATCAAAAATTGGATATCAAAAGTTTTGTCATAAACAATCCACACAGAATATGTCAATACGATTTTTCTATGACCTTTGTTTACCTGAAATGATATCATCCTCCAACATGCAGACACAACATCCTCCACCCTCCAATGATTCTTTCAAACTTTAAAGCTTTTCGTTACCATAAATGTCGATGATAACCTAACCTCTATAATTTATGGTTGTTGATAAGAACACAAAATTTCGTTTCATTCACAAAAAACAGACAAAATTGAACAATTTTTATCTTTTTTTACCCTCACATATTGAATCATAGATTTTTAACGTCAGAAAAGAAAACAATTAAAGCATTTCTATCACCAAAAATTTAGTATAAATAGAGACATCAAAAAAGGGATTCAAACATTTAATTAAAGTCAAGAGATGGTTTTGAAATATTTGATTCAACTTTTTACTATTCTGCTGTTGGTTACTGTAGAAGGCGTTTCAATTCCATATGCAGCCATGTATAAATGCCAAACTTGTACAAATAATGGAGGATGTTTGTAAATTTTTTTAAGATTTATTTTAAAAAAAAACGGTTACAAAACTCTTATAACCAACCCTGAAAATCAGGATCTCATTATTAGAGTTTCATTGTAGAAGGCTTTTTGGTTAACCATAGCTTCTATAACGAATCTCTGATTTTCAAGTTTTGTAATAAGAAAATGAATTATCGATCATTTTGTGCAAAAAATTATTCAAGTCTGGAAAAAGTTGTACCGTACATAAACAAAAATTTGAATTTGGCGCGATTTTTGCAAAATATCTCGAACAAAAAAAATTAAGGTACTAAAGATGCTTCCTTCTTTTACCAGTAAAACCAATAATCCCTGAAAATTGAGGTTCAAAAAATTTCTAAGTAAATTTTTGCCGCCAAAAATCGAGCGGAGAAAATACTTTGATTATTTTTATGAAGTTATTTATTGAAATATAATTACATGTTTTTCAGTTACAACATTGATGAAGCAGAATGTAAAAGAAAAGAAGAAATCTCAGCCACAAATGTCAGCTTTGTTATTAATCATCCATATGATTGCCCTGTGGCACCTTCCCCAAAATTCCCATACATCGATGATTTTGCCCGAAATCGAGCATGGTTTTTTTCAGCTGCTTCAAGTTCAAATGACTCAAAAATTATCCAGAAATGCTTGAATAAAGCTGATGCAAATTTTCGTTCCCAATTTTTGATTCCATGTGATGAAAAAAATGTAGTTTATTCAAATTACTGACAAAAAATTTGCATAATTTACACTTTTTCAGGCCACATGTTTTGCATATATTGCTCTTGTGCCAAAAGAAAATGCCATGGCATTGACTTTTCGAGGAAGCAAAGGCCAAGATCAAATGAAACTTGAATATTTAAATTTTTTAAATCATAAAACTCGAACCTCAAAATATGTGGATGGAAATGTTTTGACCTATTTTATTGATGCCTTTGAAGCAGTTTGGGAAGGTGGAGTTGAAAAAGCACTTCGGGACCTAAAAAGACAATATCCAAGTTTTGAACTTTGGACCTTCGGACATTCCCTCGGGGCATCGCTTGCTTCAGTTTCGGCATTTGCGGCAGTTAAAAGCAAAATCTTTAAATCGAATGAAGTTAAATGTGTTACAATGGGACAAATTCGAACAGGGACAATTGAATTTGCTATGGCACATGACAAATATGTCCCAAATTCTTATCGAGTTGTACATGGCAGAGATGCAATGGTCCAAATTCCTTTAAAGGAACCTCTCACAACTAATGACCTTTATCATCATCGTTTTGAGGTCTGGTTATATTTTTTTTTGAATATTTTAAGTCTTTTTTGGCCTAAAGTGCCATTTTGGCACTTTTTTCGTGTCATTGAAGATCAAAATGGCATTTTTGTATCTATTGTACCATTCATAATGCCGTTCTTATTTTCTACGGTATAGAAGTAATAAAGATCGCTGAATTCAGATTTTGCGTTTTTGAGATTACTAAAATCTTGTTATGAGACCTAGAAAAATTATAAATTTGGCATTGTGCCGTTTTCATACTTTGCCATTGGCATTTTGCCGTTGCGCTAAAAGAAATTGCCATCAATCTTCATAGATTTTTTAACGTATTAATAGAACCTTATTAATACTCTATTGTTCTCAGCCCAACGGCAAAATACCGAAGTATGATAACTGCACAATGTCAAAATTTTGATTTTTCGCGAACAAGACTATTATTATTTTGTAAGCCCTTCACTAAAATCTAAAAATTTTAGGTATGGTACAATAAAAGCATGAAAATTGGAGATCCTTATAAAATTAATGAAAGAGGCGATGATTTTTCTGGTGCAAATACTGTAAATGTCCTCGGGATATCTCCAGAAGATACATCACATTTCACTTATTTTGATTCAAATATTGAAACTTATATCAAAGATCATTGCTAAAAAATTGTTTAAAAGGTCTTTGAAATAAATATTAAGTGTATTTCTGTCATATATGAATTTTATAAAATTTTCATAAATCAGTGTTTTTAAAAGATTGTATTGTAGGAAGTTCCAAAAATATAAATATTCTTGTTTGTTCTCAAAAAACCAAATATTAATTAAAAATGTACAAGATAAGAAATATAAGTCATTGAAAACTATTAAATAGTAACATTCATTTCATTAATTAGGATATTGTTGGGAAGACCCCCAATCAACAGTGGGGACCAAGTTGACATTTTTCCAAATTTTGTTGAAGACCCCCAATCAACAGTGGGGACCAAGTTGACATTTTTCCAAATTTTGTTGAAGACCCCCAATCAACAGTGGGGACCAAGTTGACATTTTTCCAAATTTTGTTGAAGACCCCCAATCAACAGTGGGGACCAAGTTGACATTTTTCCAAATTTTGTTGAAGACCCC
Organism: Panagrolaimus sp. LJ2414; assembly: GCA_024447195.1. Lineage (NCBI taxonomy): Eukaryota > Metazoa > Nematoda > Chromadorea > Rhabditida > Panagrolaimidae > Panagrolaimus > Panagrolaimus sp. LJ2414. Next base: position 107,437 of record JAMRXY010000059.1, on the reverse strand, counting down.
CAATCAACAGTGGGGACCAAGTTGACATTTTTCCAAATTTTGTTGAAGACCCCCAATCAACAGTGGGGACCAAGTTGACATTTTTCCAAATTTTGTTGAAGACCCCCAATCAACAGTGGGGACCAAGTTGACATTTTTCCAAATTTTGTTGAAGACCCCCAATCAACAGTGGGGACCAAGTTGACATTTTTCCAAATTTTGTTGAAGACCCCCAATCAACAGTGGGGACCAAGTTGACATTTTTCCAAATTTTGTTGAAGACCCCCAATCAACAGTGGGGACCAAGTTGACTTTTTTTCAAATTTTGTTGAAGACCCCCAATCAACAGTGGGGACCAAGTTGACATTTTTCCAAATTTTGTTGAAGACCCCCAATCAACAGTGGGGACCAAGTTGACATTTTTCCAAATTTTGTTGAAGACCCCCAATCAACAGTGGGGACCAAGTTGACTTTTTTTCAAATTTTGTTGAAGACCCCCAATCAACAGTGGGGACCAAGTTGACATTTTTCCAAATTTTGTTGAAGACCCCCAATCAACAGTGGGGACCAAGTTGACATTTTTCCAAATTTTGTTGAAGACCCCCAATCAACAGTGGGGACCAAGTTGACTTTTTTTCAAATTTTGTTGAAGACCCCCAATCAACAGTGGGGACCAAGTTGACATTTTTCCAAATTTTGTTGAAGACCCCCAATCAACAGTGGGGACCAAGTTGACATTTTTCCAAATTTTGTTGAAGACCCCCAATCAACAGTGGGGACCAAGTTGACATTTTTCCAAATTTTGTTGAAGACCCCCAATCAACAGTGGGGACCAAGTTGACATTTTTCCAAATTTTGTTGAAGACCCCCAATCAACAGTGGGGACCAAGTTGACATTTTTCCAAATTTTGTTGAAGACCCCCAATCAACAGTGGGGACCAAGTTGACTTTTTTTCAAATTTTGTTGAAGACCCCCAATCAACAGTGGGGACCAAGTTGACATTTTTCCAAATTTTGTTGAAGACCCCCAATCAACAGTGGGGACCAAGTTGACATTTTTCCAAATTTTGTTGAAGACCCCCAATCAACAGTGGGGACCAAGTTGACATTTTTCCAAATTTTGTTGAAGACCCCCAATCAACAGTGGGGACCAAGTTGACTTTTTTTCAAATTTTGTTGAAGACCCCCAATCAACAGTGGGGACCAAGTTGACTTTTTTTCAAATTTTGTTGAAGACCCCCAATCAACAGTGGGGACCAAGTTGACATTTTTCCAAATTTTGTTGAAGACCCCCAATCAACAGTGGGGACCAAGTTGACATTTTTTCAAATTTTGTTGAAGACCCCCAATCAACAGTGGGGACCAAGTTGACATTTTTCCAAATTTTGTTGAAGACCCCCAATCAACAGTGGGGACCAAGTTGACATTTTTTCAAATTTTGTTGAAGACCCCCAATCAACAGTGGGGACCAAGTTGACATTTTTTCAAATTTTGTTGAAGACCCCCAATCAACAGTGGGGACCAAGTTGACATTTTTTCAAATTTTGTTGAAGACCCCCAATCAACAGTGGGGACCAAGTTGACATTTTTCCAAATTTTGTTGAAGACCCCCAATCAACAGTGGGGACCAAGTTGACATTTTTTCAAATTTTGTTGAAGACCCCCAATCAACAGTGGGGACCAAGTTGACTTTTTTTCAAATTTTGTTGAAGACCCCCAATCAACAGTGGGGACCAAGTTGACTTTTTTTCAAATTTTGTTGAAGACCCCCAATCAACAGTGGGGACCAAGTTGACATTTTTCCAAATTTTGTTGAAGACCCCCAATCAACAGTGGGGACCAAGTTGACTTTTTTTCAAATTTTGTTGAAGACCCCCAATCAACAGTGGGGACCAAGTTGACTTTTTTTCAAATTTTGTTGAAGACCCCCAATCAACAGTGGGGACCAAGTTGACATTTTTTCAAATTTTGTTGAAGACCCCCAATCAACAGTGGGGACCAAGTTGACTTTTTTTCAAATTTTGTTGAAGACCCCCAATCAACAGTGGGGACCAAGTTGACATTTTTTCAAATTTTGTTGAAGACCCCCAATCAACAGTGGGGACCAAGTTGACTTTTTTTCAAATTTTGTTGAAGACCCCCAATCAACAGTGGGGACCAAGTTGACTTTTTTTCAAATTTTGTTGAAGACCCCCAATCAACAGTGGGGACCAAGTTGACATTTTTCCAAATTTTGTTGAAGACCCCCAATCAACAGTGGGGACCAAGTTGACATTTTTTCAAATTTTGTTGAAGACCCCCAATCAACAGTGGGGACCAAGTTGACATTTTTTCAAATTTTGTTGAAGACCCCCAATCAACAGTGGGGACCAAGTTGACATTTTTTCAAATTTTGTTGAAGACCCCCAATCAACAGTGGGGACCAAGTTGACATTTTTCCAAATTTTGTTGAAGACCCCCAATCAACAGTGGGGACCAAGTTGACTTTTTTTCAAATTTTGTTGAAGACCCCCAATCAACAGTGGGGACCAAGTTGACATTTTTCCAAATTTTGTTGAAGACCCCCAATCAACAGTGGGGACCAAGTTGACATTTTTCCAAATTTTGTTGAAGACCCCCAATCAACAGTGGGGACCAAGTTGACATTTTTCCAAATTTTGTTGAAGACCCCCAATCAACAGTGGGGACCAAGTTGACATTTTTCCAAATTTTGTTGAAGACCCCCAATCAACAGTGGGGACCAAGTTGACTTTTTTTCAAATTTTGTTGAAGACCCCCAATCAACAGTGGGGACCAAGTTGACATTTTTCCAAATTTTGTTGAAGACCCCCAATCAACAGTGGGGACCAAGTTGACATTTTTCCAAATTTTGTTGAAGACCCCCAATCAACAGTGGGGACCAAGTTGACTTTTTTTCAAATTTTGTTGAAGACCCCCAATCAACAGTGGGGACCAAGTTGACATTTTTCCAAATTTTGTTGAAGACCCCCAATCAACAGTGGGGACCAAGTTGACATTTTTCCAAATTTTGTTGAAGACCCCCAATCAACAGTGGGGACCAAGTTGACTTTTTTTCAAATTTTGTTGAAGACCCCCAATCAACAGTGGGGACCAAGTTGACATTTTTCCAAATTTTGTTGAAGACCCCCAATCAACAGTGGGGACCAAGTTGACATTTTTCCAAATTTTGTTGAAGACCCCCAATCAACAGTGGGGACCAAGTTGACTTTTTTTCAAATTTTGTTGAAGACCCCCAATCAACAGTGGGGACCAAGTTGACATTTTTCCAAATTTTGTTGAAGACCCCCAATCAACAGTGGGGACCAAGTTGACATTTTTCCAAATTTTGTTGAAGACCCCCAATCAACAGTGGGGACCAAGTTGACATTTTTCCAAATTTTGTTGAAGACCCCCAATCAACAGTGGGGACCAAGTTGACTTTTTTCCAAATTTTGTTGAAGACCCCCAATCAACAGTGGGGACCAAGTTGACATTTTTCCAAATTTTGTTGAAGACCCCCAATCAACAGTGGGGACCAAGTTGACATTTTTCCAAATTTTGTTAGAAATGTTTTTGAATCTTTACATTGTTTAGTTATTTCAAATGAGATTTATTTAGACAAACATGATAATGGAGTAAAACATTATTAATATTTATTAGTATTTTGTAATGAAATATGTAATAATTACTAAAAGATTATTAATGTTAAAAGTAAATTTTTGTAAAAAGTCACATCTGAATATCATTTTAATAGCTTCGATCCCAATACTGAAATCATCGGATGCACTGTTGGGTCAAGTCGGGCTTTTTTGCAAATTTTCAAATATTATTGTGGTAATGGTTCAATTTCATGTGGCTGCACAATTATTTACAATTTACCTCACAATATCCATCACTTTTTATTAATTTTTTTGCATATTTAAGTCAAATAATTTGATTTTACATTGGATAACCTTTTTTTCTTATTGATTAGGTTTTTTGTAAAGAGTATGCCAAAAAAGGTCAGCACAACTTTTTTTAATGGACAAAAATAAATAGAATGCATTAATTTGATCTTTTTTTTTATAAGATTTGATTAAATAGTTTTCTGAGATTTTGTTTGAATATTTTAGTTTATTTTAATTTTAAAAGGTTTTAAAACAGTTAGTTACTTTGTTAACATTTTTTAAACAACTATGATCGACCATCGAGATCCCTGAAATTAGAAATAAAACTTTTATTATTTATTTTAAATTTCAGGAATTTTGACAATAGTTCATTGGTGTTTAAAAATAAGTATCAAAGTGTCTGCCGAGTTTCCATTTTACGTATTAATATATTTTAAGATTCAGTAAAGAAAATCTCATAAATTGTAACAAATATAATTTTTTTTGTTACATTTTGTCGTGCTGAAACAATATTGAAAATATCATTTTATGCATCGCTTACAAGTAAAATATAAATAAATAAAAGTATCTACAATGGGTTTCGAAAACTTCAACTAATTTTTGTCATTTTTTGTCATGAATCGTCACGAATCGTCACGATTGAGCACGATTTGTAATTAAACGATTTTTGGAGCATATAAAGTCATGAAACCTTTTAGAACTAATCCATATGGATGTTGGGAAGAGATTGGTAGGGTTTTTATCCCCCCTCGACCCCTCCGTCCCCCAGGGCAACCCCGTTTGTCCCCGTCATTTTTAAAAAACAGGAAAAACTGGTTTTAAAAAATTGTAAAAAATCAGAAAAAAATATTTATGTTAATTTTTATAATGATTTATAGGTAATCAACCACGGGAAATCCATTTTTGATGGTTTCAGGTGTCCCCTGTCCCTCCATCGTCCCCCACATGTCCCCCAATATAACCCCACCTACATTTAATGTTTGAAAAAACATTTTTGATCAAAATTTTCGAGGGTTTAGGGGTTTTTGATCATGAGGAGTTCGAATATGACCTCCATTTTTGTCCCTCGTCCCTCTGACATCCCCCACATGTCCCTTAATATAACCCCACATACATAAATTATTCAAAATAACATTTTTGAATAAAATTTTCGAGGGTTTAGGGGTTTTTGACCATGGAGAATCCATTTCTATGGTTTATTTTTGTCCCTCGTCCCTCTGTTGTCCTCTACATGTCCCCCCACATGTCCCCCAACATGTCCCCACATACATAAAATGTTTAAAAAATTTTTTTAATCAATATTTTCAAGGGTCTATAGGTTTTCGACCATGGGGATTTCATTTCTCAGGTCCCATCTGTACCCAAGAAAACCCATAATAAAATTGCTTAAAAAGACATTTTTGATTAAAGTTTTCAAGGATTCTTGTTTAAAGATTAAAATTTTGTGATAAATAATAACAATGATGGATAAGGTAAAAATGATTTTGAATAAATGATCAACAAAAATACAAACAAACAGTAATTGGTGATAATGAAAATAAAACTGTAATAATCGTTATGCTAAAACAGATTTATGGATAAGTCTTTAAAAATATGCAAGCATTTTTCGTTTATTGCAAAATTATTTGCTGCATTTGACTGCTCTGCCGATGAAACATCTGGTACAAAAAAACGACAAAAAAAGTTTCAAAAGAGACATCGTTTGCAACATTGGCATTGATCTGCAATGCTATTTTTCGTCTTTTTGTAAATCATTTTTTTTATTTATTTGTTAATTTTTATGAAAATAACCATTTTTGATGTGCATTTTTATTTCGACTGCAAAAACTAATTTTTTACACATCAAATATGTTTTTGAAATAACTACTAACTTAAATTCTTTGTGGGGTTATATTAAGGGACATGTGGGGGATGTCAGAGGGACGAGGGACAAAAATGGAGGTCATATTCGAACTCCTCATGATCAAAAACCCCTAAACCCTCGAAAATTTTGATCAAAAATGTTTTTTTAAACATTAAATGTAGGTGGGGTTATATTGGGGGACATGTGGGGGACGATGGAGGGACAGGGGACACCTGAAACCATCAAAAATGGATTTCCCGTGGTTGATTACCTATAAATCATTATAAAAATTAACATAAATATTTTTTTCTGATTTTTTACAATTTTTTAAAACCAGTTTTTCCTGTTTTTTAAAAATGACGGGGACAAACGGGGTTGCCCTGGGGGACGGAGGGGTCGAGGGGGGATAAAAACCCTACCAATCTCTTCCCAACATCCATATGGATTAGTTCTAAAAGGTTTCATGACTTTATATGCTCCAAAAATCGTTTAATTACAAATCGTGCTCAATCGTGACGATTCGTGACGATTCATGACAAAAAATGACAAAAATTAGTTGAAGTTTTCGAAACCCATTGTATGTTCATTTTTGTAAAATACAAACAAATTTTATCATTTAACACTTGCGTAAACATAAAAGAAAAATTAATTTAAAGCTCTACAAAAAAATCGGTTTCAAATATTTTAAGATTATGGGTATCCCAAAAGCTTTCTTTCTACTGGGAAAATAAAATGACCTTGAATTTTACAATTGAGAAAGATTACCAAATTTGTGAATAATTTTCGACCACAGTTGCTTGAATTTGCAATTGATAGAAAAAGGATGTCCAGAAACCTCGACATTGGGGAGATGGATTATGCCGCCTTTGATCTTTAGTTGTTTATGATTTTGCCGCTTTTAATTTATGATGTGTGAGGAAAACGTGTCTTTTATTTAGTCGAGTGAAAAAAAAATTTTTAAAGAACGCCAAATCTGGACAATCCACTGATTGTTATAGATCCATAACAATTTCATTACTATGAAAATACACTTGAAAATTTCTGCAACTATCTGTTTTTGTTGCCAATAAAATAAGTATAACTTAAAAATGTCAAATATGAAAAAAAATTATATTTTTAAAAGTTGCATTACACACAAGGCCGTAGAGAGGGGGGGGCTTTTGGGGCACGTGCCCCCCCCCCCGAAACTGGGGAAAACCCTTTGATCTTTTGCCGCCACCGTGTTAAGGCGGCAAAAGATCAAAGGCGTGCCCCCCCCCCCTGAAATGAAAATGCCCACCCCGAAATTTTTTACTCCCTACGGCCTTGATTACACAGTAGCAATGAATAATCAAGAACTTATCAAAAAGCAAAGTGGAGTTTTAAAATCTGTAAAATTAAATCATTCTTTTATTACAAGAATGTCAAGAAAAATTTATAAAATATTGAAAACTTTATGAATTTTGAATATTTTATAGATTTAAACTAGTCCGTAAAAAGATCTGAACTTAACAACATGTCTTTAAAGAGCTGAGTTATTTAACATTCAATAAATTAAAATCTCATAACGTGATATTTTTAAAGATATGTGCATTTTTAAAAATATGCCTTGAGAGAATTCTTTTCTTTGAGAGAATTCTTCTGTTTTTCGATCTACAATTTGCAGTTTTCTTAAGAGACACTATACGACAGGATTAGAAAATTTACAGTTCGAGCGTTACATGAAATTTTTAAATGAAATTTTTTGTGGTCCATTCGATTAAACTAGGTGAAAAAACATTATTCTGAGAGTTTTGGGTTAATCTATCTCGTACTTTGGATTTAACAGTAAAGTAAAGTTAATGTATTGCCAAAAATGTAAAAATTCGGGAAAAATCCAAAAGTAAACCAATCAAAAAGTTATTAACCATGATTGTACACATAAGTAAGGGCTTTTGAATGCATACTAGAAAAAATTTTTATCTGACCCCTAATAACGAAATTTCGGATACTGTAATTTTCGACACAGAAAAAAAATTTGCATATCGAATTTTTTAAAGCAGCGACATATCACACCAAATAGCCCTATATCTGGGCTTTCCAAAAATATAAGATTTGTGTCATTCCAGTGGGTAATTTGCGATAGCCAGTAAAAAGGTGCGCGTGATCAATATCTCCAACATCAACCTCGGGGTAAAACTCATGTATGATGAAAGATATTGACCTGCGGTGACTTGCATTATGAAATATCATGTTGTAAGAGTATTCTGGGTGAATTTCATAACATTTGGATATCATTAAGACATATGCCATCCACATGAAATTTCGCAATTTAGCAACTTCAGGTGTCGAAGGAAAAATCAAGGTAATTTGAGTTTTTGGTTTAAAATAAGAGAGTTAAAGCTTTTAAAACATTAAATAGATGTAATTTAAGTAATTATAAACATTGAACATTGATATATCGGTCATTTTTTATTTTTCCGGTCATGTTGAAATTTAGCTTGTTTTTGACCATTTTTTGAGGTACCAAAATTGTATAAAGTATCATTCCTATCAACTTTTTTTGCCGTTTCCGATAAATTATAGCATGTTTAGAGTTAGTAGGTACAATTTCTATACCTGGGGATACCCACTTTTTATTTCCCATCATTTTAAAAATCATGGTATTTTTCACCTATAAATTATCGCTAAAATGAATGTTTTTCTTCCAAAAAAGAGACCAAAACTGTTTTTTCGAACTCAGTAACAATATTTCGTAACATTAAACAGAAAAAGAATATTAATCGATAAAAAATCAATAATTCGAAAATCTGAAAAAATCGAAATTTTTGAAAAATTTGCATAACCATTAAATTTGTTCCTAAATAATTTTTACTGGCAATATTAATCAAAAAAAATAATTTTGAGACACTTTGAACCTTTTTGAATGCAAAAAACATTCATTTTAGCGATAATTTATAGGCGAAAAAAACCATGATGTTTACATTGATCCGAAATAAAAAGTGGGTATCCCCAGGTATAGAACTTGTACCTACTAACTCTAAACATGCTATAATTTATCGGAAACGGCAAAAAAAGTTGATAGGAATGATGCTTTATACAATTTTGGTACCTCAAAAAATGGTCAAAAACAAGCTAAATTTCAACATGACCGGAAAAATAAAAAATGACCGATATATCAATGTTCAATGTTTATAATTACTTAAATTACATCTATTTAATGTTTTAAAAGCTTTAACTCTCTTATTTTAAACCAAAAACTCAAATTACCTTGATTTTTCCTTCGACACCTGAAGTTGCTAAATTGCGAAATTTCATGTGGATGGCATATGTCTTAATGATATCCAAATGTTATGAAATTCACCCAGAATACTCTTACAACATGATATTTCATAATGCAAGTCACCGCAGGTCAATATCTTTCATCATACATGAGTTTTACCCCGAGGTTGATGTTGGAGATATTGATCACGCGCACCTTTTTACTGGCTATCGCAAATTACCCACTGGAATGACACAAATCTTATATTTTTGGAAAGCCCAGATATAGGGCTATTTGGTGTGATATGTCGCTGCTTTAAAAAATTCGATATGCAAATTTTTTTTCTGTGTCGAAAATTACAGTATCCGAAATTTCGTTATTAGGGGTCAGATAAAAATTTTTTCTAGTATGCATTCAAAAGCCCTTACTTATGTGTACAATCATGGTTAATAACTTTTTGATTGGTTTACTTTTGGATTTTTCCCGAATTTTTACATTTTTGGCAATACATTAACTTTACTTTACTGTTAAATCCAAAGTACGAGATAGATTAACCCAAAACTCTCAGAATAATGTTTTTTCACCTAGTTTAATCGAATGGACCACAAAAAATTTCATTTAAAAATTTCATGTAACACAATTTTTGAATCCTGTCGTATAGTCTCTTTTAAACAAAAAATCCAAAAACACTTGAAACAACCTCTTAGAGAATGCCCAAATTTAAAGAAATATTTTTTATTAACATAAATAATTTATTCACTGTTATTATACTAGGAAAAGATATTTGTTTAACATTTTGTTTGAATATTTTAGGTTTTTTATTTTTTTTGGCATCGGAAACTTTTTTTAAGCTCGATAATCAGCATGTTTTCTGAAATTTTAAAATAAACAATACAAACAAAATTTCAATCAAATCGCTTTCCTCATTTGTTAAAAAAGTAATTTTAAGACATCGAATGCATGCTAAAAAAACTGAAAAAAGGTCATTATTCGTTTTTAAACAAGTTTATTTTATTTATTATCTTTTTAAATTTCTGTTAAAAATAAGCAAGATAAAAGTGGGGTTACTTTTTTAAACTTAACATATGATGATGATTACCAGTATCAAAAAGGGTTTCCTCAGGGAAAAATGACAACAAAATCATGAATTTTAAAATTATTTAAGATAAACAAATTTTTTACACATCGTTGGTGTAACAAAGATTCCAAAGAAACTTACAACTTATGAGATGCCTAGATGAAGTCATGAAACTAAATAATTTACAATTTTGGTTTTTGAACCACTCAGAGTGGTGAATGATCTTGCCGCCTTTGATCTTTCAGACGACAGAAAAGTGTCTTTGATGGTGGAGGGTGAGATTATATTGCTGTATGATGAGTTGTATTAGGACTTGATCCTTTTGTGGCTTCTACCCCAACAATGAAGTTATCTATCATAGTATCATTACAGTAATACTAGGCAAGGTTTGATTTTTATTATTATGCAAATTTTTACACATTATTTTGGTAATTGCTGAATTTCAAGATGCTGCGAAATCAATTACAATTAACCTCCGAATTTCGAGCAATTAATTATATTTTTGGTAGTTTATTTGAGGCCTTTGAGGGATAACCTTTTCATCAATTATTGATTTTAATATTGAAAAAATTGGCACTATTCTAGTTTCTGCCCAAACATTCGCATTCCTTTTTTGTGGACTTAAATTAAAGGATGAATTAAACTATTTCTCTTGCTCCACTACAAAAAAAGAATAGATTTTTTGAGATTTTTGTTTGAATATTTTAGTTTTCAATATTTTGTAAACTTTGTTAAACTACGTTGTTAATTTTTTTGAACAGCGATGAGCAATTGTCGAAATCCTTGAATTTTTAAAATAAACGAAAAAAAATTTTTAAAAATTAAAAAATTCAGGGATTTCGACTATCGCTTCACTGTTCAAAAAAAGTGACAACGTATCTACCATTTTTTATAATTTTTCACATTGAAATTTTAAAATTAGCAATAGAAAATGAAGAAGAAGATATCGAAATCTTCAATATTAATTAAAAAAGTCGTTTTGAACATTCAATACAAAAAATAAAAGTATTTAAAATTTACGTTGTACATTATTATTTATAATACTATCACAGATTATATTATGTTGTGAACATTTGTGTCAAAATTAACAAAATATCATTAGTTTTATTACTTTCAATTACACTTGACCTCGTAATATCCAGCACTTTATTATATTTTTTGTTGTTTATTTGGTGCCTTTGAAGAATAACCTATTTATCAATCATTGATTTTATAATTGAAAAAATCATGCCCAACCGTTCGCATTCCTTTTTTGTGGGCATATATTAAAGGATGCATCAAATTATTATCATTCTTGATTTTATAGAAGAATGAAAAAAAATTTTTGAGATTTTTGTTAGAATATTTAAGTTTTCAATATTTTTAAGCTTTGTTAAACTACGTTGTTAATTTTTTTGAACAGCGCGGAGCAACTTTCGAAATTTCTGAATTTTTAAAATGAAAGAAAAAACAGAAAGTTTTTTGATTCTACATTTTCAGGAATTTCGACAATTGCTCATCGCTGTTTAAAAAAATTAACGCTTTAGTTACCTCCTTTTATAATTTATCACGTTAAAACTTAAAAATTAGTAATAGAAAATCTGAAACTAAATTTCAATATTCATGCATTAATTAAGAATGTTATTTTGAACATTGAACACAAATAATATGAATATTTGAAAAAAAATTGTACATTATCCTTAATAGTAATATCATAAATTATATCGCTGATCATTTGTGCGGTGGTTGATAAAAATTTTATTTACCATAAAATACTACTTTGATTACTTTGAAAAGTATGCAAATTTGTTAAAGGTATTGGTGTCACATCGATTTCGGAGTCGACAACTAAATTGGGGCTGTTCAGACATAACGAGGGAGACGGTGCCGCCTTTGATTTTTGATATGGTAGTAAGGTATCAGTTAAGATTAAATTATTGTTTGATGTCATATCTGGACATGATTTTTTTGGCTTCGATTTCAATGATGACGTTATTTAATATCACTACTACGTAACATTGTGCTTTTACTTACGCAAATTTTCGCAAATCATTTTTGACAAAATCAAGGAAGGAAAAAGCAAAGGGGTGCTAAATTGCAGAAGTGGTCATTTTTGTTCAATTTCAAGATGCTACAAAATCAATTCCTATTCAGCCTTTTTTAATATTTTTGTTGTTGTTTATGTGACCTTTTTTGCCTTCAAAGAATAACCTTTTTTCTCATTGATTAGGTTTTTTGCAAAGAGTATATTAAAAAATGTCAGCACATCTTTTCTCATGGCCAAAAATAAGTAGAACCCATTAATTAATTTTTATAAAATTTGATTAATTTTTTTAAAATTTTGGTTGAATATTTTAGTTTATTTTAATTAATAAACTTTCTAAAACAGCAGGCCACTTTGTTAACATTTTTTAACATCTATAAGCAATCGTCCAGATCCATGAAACTTGAAAATAAATAAAAAAAACCTATAGTTTTTTTTCTTTACTTTCAAGTTTCAGGAATCTCGGCGAACGCTTATCGCTGTTCAAAAAAAGTAACAAAGTGGCTGCCGAGTTTCAATTTTACGTATCATTATATTTTAAGATTCAGTAAAGAAAATCTCAAAAATTATAACAAATATGACCCTGGTTGTATCCGGAAGACGAAACAATATTGAAAATATCATTAAAAGTATCGCTTACAAGTAAACTAGCCAACGGGGAAACAATAATTAAAAATTATAACAAATACGGCTGTTGCAATGTAAGACGGGAAAACAGATTAAAGGTTGCAGACGGGATTGGCTTACTGTAAGACGGGAAAGGAGATTAATGAGGGGATCCACAATAGGCTGTAAGACGGGAAGCGAGATTGATTTTTTCTACGAGACTACCGTACAACAGCCATCGCCCTCTGCAATAAAGAAAAGGTATGCATGTTGTCATTCATGCCCACTTTTACTTATGCAAAAGATCATCCCCGACCCCCCCCCCCCCCCCAAAACAATTTGTTCTCCAAAAGTCCTCTAATTAAATGTAAAATAACTTCATATTGCTTTTTATTTATCCATCCCCTTCCTGAAAAATTACCTCTTATTTTACAGCTATAGCCCATGAAATTACTTTTGTATTACCAGTAAATGAAACTGTTTTTTTCTAATTGTTAGTTTTTGATATGTTATATGTTTACCAGAAAAACCCTTTTTAAATGAATTGATTTAAGTAAAGGCATGCCCCCACAGAATGCATAAAAGGAGGACCAGGGCTCTGCGAAATCGAAATATCGATTTCGATATTTCGAATTCGAACGGTCCAAAAACTATTTCGATTTCGATTTTTCAAATTTCGATTTGGCAGAGCCCTGAGGAGGACAGGTGGATGTCCATATCTATTGCAGAGGGCGATGGCTGTTGTACGGTAGTCTCGTAGAAAAAATTAATCTCGCTTCCCGTCTTACAGCCGATCCTGAATCCCTTCTTTAATCTCCTTTCCCGTCTTACAGTAAGCCAATCCCGTCTGCAACCTTTAATCTGTTTTCCCGTCTTACATTGCAACAGCCGTATTTGTTATAATTTTTAATTATTGTTTCCCCGTTGGCTAGTCTCCTGAGCCGTCTGCTGCGAAGCAGTAAAAGTAAATAAACGTGTTAAGGATTTTATAAGAACTATAATTTTAATAAAGTTATTTCTGACTCTATTAATATCTTGTTAACCCTATTATTTTTGTTTTTTTTCATAACGAATCTAATGTTACGGATAAAATAATTTAATACTTATTAAATAATCCATAAAAGTTTTGATTTTTAACATTAAAATATAAATTTCGTTAACAATCGGTCTATGAAGATTATTTTGGTTTAACATAAACGACGCAACAGCTACAGTAATTTTATTTCTTGCAATTTTTGGCATTTTACAATGGAAGTAATTAATTTTATCCATCCAAAAAATTTTAATTACGGTACAATGTGTATTATTACTTCCAAAATGTTTAAATTGTTGTCGTATTCATACAATTAAAAAAAATGAATGACAAATAGATCGGCGGAAGGGAATAAAGCCCGGCCCTTCGGGCCGGGCCCTATTCCCTTCTGTCTCTAATGCATGATGCTCATAAACGTGCAGCAATGACTGCGTTTTTTAAACAGAAAAAATGATAAAAATATCTAAACCTGCCACTACGCATTTTCTTGAAAAAAACGGCCCCCGGGGTCAAACATGAAGATTCTTTCATCAACACCGCTGTCGATTCATATGTAATCGACCATGAGCTATCGATTCCGATATGCATCTGAACTCGAACTCAACAAAAAATCTCGAAACCCCGCAAAACCCCGTTTTTTTAAAGAAAAAGTGGTCCCCTGGGGTCCACAATGGAGGTATTTTATCGACCCAGGTGTCGATTCATATGTAATCGACCATGAGCTGTCGATTCCGATATGCATCTGAACTCGAACTCAACAAAAAATCTCGAAACCCCGCAAAACCCCGTTTTTTTAAAGAAAAAGTGGTCCCCTGGGGTCCACAATGGAGGTATTTTATCGACCCAGGTGTCGATTCATATGTAATCGACCATGAGCTATCGATTCCGATATGCATCTGAACTCGAACTCAACAAAAAATCTCGACACCCCCGCAAAACCCCGTTTTTTAAAAGAAAAAGTGGTCCCCCGGGGTCCACAATGGAGGCATTTTATCGACCCAGGTGTCGATTCATATGTAATCGACCATGAGCTATCGATTCCGATATGCATCTAAACTCGAACTCAACAAAAAATCTCGAAACCCCGCAAAACCCCCGTTTTTTTAAAGAAAAAGTGGTCCCCCGGGGTCAAAAATGGAGGTATTTTATCGACCCAGGTGTCGATTCATACGTAATCGACCATGAGCTATCGATTCCGATATGCATCTGAACTCGAACTCAACAAAAAATCTCGACACCCCCGCAAAACCCCGTTTTTTTAAAGAAAAAGTGGTCCCCTGGGGTCCACAATGGAGGTATTTTATCGACCCAGGTGTCGATTCATATGTAATCGACCATGAGCTATCGATTCCGATATGCATCTAAACTCGAACTCAACAAAAAATCTCGAAACCCCGCAAAACCCCGTTTTTTTAAAGAAAAAGTGGTCCCCCGGGGTCAAAAATGGAGGTATTTTATCGACCCAGGTGTCGATTCATATGTAATCGACCATGAGCTATCGATTCCGATATGCATCTAAACTCGAACTCAACAAAAAATCTCGAAACCCCGCAAAACCCCCGTTTTTTTAAAGAAAAAGTGGTCCCCTGGGGTCAAAAATGGAGGTATTTTATCGACCCAGGTGTCGATTCATAAATAATCGACCATGAGCTATCGATTCCGATATGCATCTAAACTCGAACTCAACAAAAAATCTCGAAACCCCGCAAAACCCCGTTTTTTTAAAGAAAAAGTGGTCCCCCGGGGTCAAAAATGGAGGTATTTTATCGACCCAGGTGTCGATTCATACGTAATCGACCATGAGCTATCGATTCCGATATGCATCTGAACTCGAACTCAACAAAAAATCTCGACACCCCCGCAAAACCCCGTTTTTTTAAAGAAAAAGTGGTCCCCTGGGGTCCACAATGGAGGTATTTTATCGACCCAGGTGTCGATTCATATGTAATCGACCATGAGCTATCGATTCCGATATGCATCTAAACTCGAACTCAACAAAAAATCTCGAAACCCCGCAAAACCCCGTTTTTTTAAAGAAAAAGTGGTCCCCTGGGGTCCACAATGGAGGTATTTTATCGACCCAGGTGTCGATTCATATGTAATCGACCATGAGCTATCGATTCCGATATGCATCTAAACTCGAACTCAACAAAAAATCTCGAAACCCCGCAAAACCCCGTTTTTTTAAAGAAAAAGTGGTCCCCCGGGGTCAAAAATGGAGGTATTTTATCGACCCAGGTGTCGATTCATATGTAATCGACCATGAGCTATCGATTCCGATATGCATCTAAACTCGAACTCAACAAAAAATCTCGAAACCCCGCAAAACCCCGTTTTTTTAAAGAAAAAGTGGTCCCCTGGGGTCCACAATGGAGGTATTTTATCGACCCAGGTGTCGATTCATATGTAATCGACCATGAGCTATCGATTCCGATGTGCATCTAAACTCGAACTCAACAAAAAATCTCGAAACCCTGCAAAACCCCGTTTTTTTAAAGAAAAAGTGGTCCCCCGGGGTCATAAATGAACCGATCTTGACAAACCAAAAGCCATTTAGTACTATTTGGATCATGCCCGATTCATTCCGATACCTCTCATAAGTCCCTCATAGCGGGAACATCAAAAGTGCACATTCGCCCGGACGTTTTTGGGGCATATCTCGGGTCCCCGGGGTCCTGGGGGGTCAAACCCAACAAATTATCAAATGCGATTTTTTTCTCTACATACCTGCCAAATTTCATAGCTCTACGATTAAAACTGACGAAAATCGATTTTTAGGGGTAGAAAGGTAGGGAAGTTGTGTGCTAAACAGCCGCAGCGCGCCCCTTCGGGGCGCGCTGCGTCTGGTATTGAAAAAAGACAGCATTGAGACGGAAAAAAATAAAAAAATGCAAAGAAAATTCACAGTTCAAAAAAAAATTTAAATTGGAATACAGCAGTTTCATGAACTTGCAATACAAAATCAGTTTCAAGGGCTCGAGCTCTGAGTAAAAAGCAATTTCTTGGGAAAGGGATGAATAATATTTAGGCACAATTTAGTTTTTCACATTCTATTAAACTTTTAAAAAAATCTGTTTGGGGGGTTTCAATATGCCTCCCTATCCTTTTTTGCAGAGGGCGATGGCTGTAGTTGTCCAACTGAAAAAAATTAATCTCGTTTCCCGTCTTACAGCCGATTTTGGATCTCTTCTTTAATCTCTTTTCCCGTCTTACAGTAAGCCAATCCCGTCTGCAACCTTTAATCTCTTTCCCCGTCTTACATTGCAACAGCCGTATTTGTTATAATTTTTAATTATTGTTTCCCCGTTGGCTAGTCTCCTGAGCCGTCTGCTGCGAAGCAAACAAAATGAGTAACAGTTTTACTTTGCTGTAAAACGTTTTCGATATATAAGAACTGTTAATTTGACAACGTTATTTCTGATAATATTGATAGCTTGTTGTTGTTTCTTGATAAAAAGGGGCACTATATCAATTTTAATTAATTATTTTTAATATTAAAAAAATATATATATAATGATCGATTTATTAAGATAATTCTAGTTTATGATGTATGATGCAATAGTTACAGTAATTTTGATTCCTACAGTTCTAGGCATTTTACATTTATTATGATTGTAAGCTAATCTACCCAAATATTTTTAACTGTTGTACAATATGCAAATTCAGTAAAGGGTTATTTTATAAATGTTAAAATTGCTATTTACTCCTATTCAAATTGCAATTTTTCAAAAAATTTTAATCCAATAATATGGTTTCCTCGTTTTTTTCCTTCCGCCTCCAACCCAATGACGTTCAATAAAAAATGACAAGCAATTCAGCAGAAGGCATTGAGCCCCGGCCCTTCGGGCCGGGCCTCATTTCGTTTCCGCCACCAACCTAATAACACTTCTAACAAATGACAAACAAATCTTGATAAATGTACACATATTTAATTCATCACAGATGATAACTAAATATTTCATGAGTATAATCTCGTTTTTAACACAAAAAATTTCAAATACCCCGCAAAAACCCCGTTTTTGAAAGAAAAAGTGGTCTCCCGGGGTCAAAAACGAAGATGTATCAGTGAACCCGATGTTGATTCATATGTACCTAATTACGGACTATCGATTCCAATATGTAACTGAACTCGTACTCGACAAAAAATCTCAAAACCCCGAAAAACCCCGCTATTTTTTAGAAAAAGTGGTCCCCCGGGGTCAAAAATGAAGATATACCAGTGAACCCGGTGTCGATTCATATGTAACTAATTACGGACTATCGATTCCAATATGTAACTAAACTCGTACTCGACAAAAAATCTCAAAACCCCGCAAAACCCCGCTATTTTTTAGAAAAAGTGGTCCCCCGGGGTCAAAAATGAAGATATACCAGTGAACCCGGTGTCGATTCATATGTAACTAATTACGGACTATCGATTCCAATACTTATCTAAGCTCGCATTCGACAAAAAATTTCAAAACCCCGCAAAACCCCGTTTTTTTAAAGAAAAAGTGGTCCCCCGGGGTCACAAACAGAGGTATTTTATCAACCCAGGTGTCGATTCATATGTAATCGACCATGAGCTATCGATTCCGATATGTATCTAAACTCGAACTCAACAAAAAATCTCGAAACCCCGCAAAACCCCCGTTTTTTTAAAGAAAAAGTGGTCCCCTGGGGTCCACAATGGAGGTATTTTATCGACCCAGGTGTCAATTCATATGTAATCGACCATGAGCTATCGATTCCGATGTGCATCTAAACTCGAACTCAACAAAAAATCTCGAAACCCTGCAAAACCCCGTTTTTTTAAAGAAAAAGTGGTCCCCCGGGGTCATAAATGAACCGATCTTGACAAACCAAAAGCCATTTAGTACTATTTGGATCATGCCCGATTCATTCCGATACCTCTCATAAGTCCCTCATAGCGGGAACATCAAAAGTGCACATTCGCCCGGACGTTTTTGGGGCATATCTCGGGTCCCCGGGGTCCTGGGGGGTCAAACCCAACAAATTATCAAATGCGATTTTTTTCTCTACATACCTGCCAAATTTCATAGCTCTACGATTAAAACTGACGAAAATCGATTTTTAGGGGTAGAAAGGTAGGGAAGTTGTGTGCTAAACAGCCGCAGCGCGCCCCTTCGGGGCGCGCTGCGTCTGGTATTGAAAAAAGACAGCATTGAGACGGAAAAAAATAAAAAAATGCAAAGAAAATTCACAGTTCAAAAAAAAATTTAAATTGGAATACAGCAGTTTCATGAACTTGCAATACAAAATCAGTTTCAAGGGCTCGAGCTCTGAGTAAAAAGCAATTTCTTGGGAAAGGGATGAATAATATTTAGGCACAATTTAGTTTTTCACATTCTATTAAACTTTTAAAAAAATCTGTTTGGGGGGTTTCAATATGCCTCCCTATCCTTTTTTGCAGAGGGCGATGGCTGTAGTTGTCCAACTGAAAAAAATTAATCTCGTTTCCCGTCTTACAGCCGATTTTGGATCTCTTCTTTAATCTCTTTTCCCGTCTTACAGTAAGCCAATCCCGTCTGCAACCTTTAATCTCTTTCCCCGTCTTACATTGCAACAGCCGTATTTGTTATAATTTTTAATTATTGTTTCCCCGTTGGCTAGTCTCCTGAGCCGTCTGCTGCGAAGCAAACAAAATGAGTAACAGTTTTACTTTGCTGTAAAACGTTTTCGATATATAAGAACTGTTAATTTGACAACGTTATTTCTGATAATATTGATAGCTTGTTGTTGTTTCTTGATAAAAAGGGGCACTATATCAATTTTAATTAATTATTTTTAATATTAAAAAAATATATATATAATGATCGATTTATTAAGATAATTCTAGTTTATGATGTATGATGCAATAGTTACAGTAATTTTGATTCCTACAGTTCTAGGCATTTTACATTTATTATGATTGTAAGCTAATCTACCCAAATATTTTTAACTGTTGTACAATATGCAAATTCAGTAAAGGGTTATTTTATAAATGTTAAAATTGCTATTTACTCCTATTCAAATTGCAATTTTTCAAAAAATTTTAATCCAATAATATGGTTTCCTCGTTTTTTTCCTTCCGCCTCCAACCCAATGACGTTCAATAAAAAATGACAAGCAATTCAGCAGAAGGCATTGAGCCCCGGCCCTTCGGGCCGGGCCTCATTTCGTTTCCGCCACCAACCTAATAACACTTCTAACAAATGACAAACAAATCTTGATAAATGTACACATATTTAATTCATCACAGATGATAACTAAATATTTCATGAGTATAATCTCGTTTTTAACACAAAAAATTTCAAATACCCCGCAAAAACCCCGTTTTTGAAAGAAAAAGTGGTCTCCCGGGGTCAAAAACGAAGATGTATCAGTGAACCCGATGTTGATTCATATGTACCTAATTACGGACTATCGATTCCAATATGTAACTGAACTCGTACTCGACAAAAAATCTCAAAACCCCGAAAAACCCCGCTATTTTTTAGAAAAAGTGGTCCCCCGGGGTCAAAAATGAAGATATACCAGTGAACCCGGTGTCGATTCATATGTAACTAATTACGGACTATCGATTCCAATATGTAACTAAACTCGTACTCGACAAAAAATCTCAAAACCCCGCAAAACCCCGCTATTTTTTAGAAAAAGTGGTCCCCCGGGGTCAAAAATGAAGATATACCAGTGAACCCGGTGTCGATTCATATGTAACTAATTACGGACTATCGATTCCAATACTTATCTAAGCTCGCATTCGACAAAAAATTTCAAAACCCCGCAAAACCCCGTTTTTTTAAAGAAAAAGTGGTCCCCCGGGGTCACAAACAGAGGTATTTTATCAACCCAGGTGTCGATTCATATGTAATCGACCATGAGCTATCGATTCCGATATGTATCTAAACTCGAACTCAACAAAAAATCTCGAAACCCCGCAAAACCCCGTTTTTTTAAAGAAAAAGTGGTCCCCCGGGGTCACAAACAGAGGTATTTTATCAACCCAGGTGTCGATTCATATGTAATCGACCATGAGCTATCGATTCCGATATGTATCTAAACTCGAACTCAACAAAAAATCTCGAAACCCCGCAAAACCCCGTTTTTTTAAAGAAAAAGTGGTCCCCTGGGGTCCACAATGGAGGTATTTTATCGACCCAGGTGTCAATTCATATGTAATCGACCATGAGCTATCGATTCCGATGTGCATCTAAACTCGAACTCAACAAAAAATCTCGAAACCCTGCAAAACCCCGTTTTTTTAAAGAAAAAGTGGTCCCCCGGGGTCATAAATGAACCGATCTTGACAAACCAAAAGCCATTTAGTACTATTTGGATCATGCCCGATTCATTCCGATACCTCTCATAAGTCCCTCATAGCGGGAACATCAAAAGTGCACATTCGCCCGGACGTTTTTGGGGCATATCTCGGGTACCAGAGGGGGTAGGCGGTCAAACCCAACAGATTATCAAATGCGATTTTTTTCTCTATATACCTGCCAAATTTGAAAGCTCTACGATCAAAACTGACGAAAATCGATTTTTTTGGGTAGAAAGGCAGGGAAGTTGAGTGCTAAACAGCCGCAGCGCGCCCCTTCGGGGCGCGCTGCGTCTGGTATTATAAAAAAATAAAATATGTCTTTGTACATTTTTGTAAGAATTAAATTTTTTTTGTAAACATTTGTGATAGAGAAAACAAAACTAATTTTATTACTTTCAAGTTATCAGAAATAAACGTATGACAATTATAGGTATCAAAACGCCTTTGCGGCTGTCCAGATATTACGTCATCAAGAGAATGGAAGGTAGGGGGACAGGGAAGTATTACGCCACTTTGATGTTGCGGCAAACATCAAAGGGATTGTATGAGGCATAGGGAGGTAGGGTTTCTAAAAAAGTCGAAATTTTGATAACGTAATATCTGGACAGCCCCTTTCCACTGTGAAAAAAAAGAATATTGTGAAAGTTTGTGAGCCACATCGACTTCGCAGTCGACTTCAGTTTCACCGTAGACGAGTCCCACTGAGACCGGAGATAAGACTCCATATTTTGCCCGTATACGGGTCATGAGTAGAGATATTTATGGGAAAAATATTAGCAGCGGAGATCAAATAGTTTTTGTTTAATAACAGTTTGGGAAATACTGAAAATATACAATTTTCGTAGATATTGAGTAATTTGATAAATGTAATTTTTCATTTAAATTTTATTATTTTTTTGCTAGTTATTATGTCACCTGATATAAATCATTAATAATTTTAAAAAAGGAAGTATTATTTAAAATAAACATTTTTATTAATGAAACATTTATAACAACAATTTACGAGTGTTACAATGAAAGAAAAATTTATTATATATTATTTATAACACCCAATATTAGAAAAGTACTAATTTATAACAGATGTCTTTTAAAATACACATTTTAAGAATAAAAAATTTAAATACGATTTTGGATGATAATAAAAGGCTTTACGAGCTTATAACTAATGTATATATAAGTTATAAGCATAGTTTTTGGAAAAAGCTTCCATTTTGACGTTTTTGTGTATTTTTTGCTGCTGCTTAGAATTTGACTTACATAAAATATAAAATTTGTAAAATGTCTAACATAATATATAAAAATTGTTCATTTTTTAATAAAACAATATCCAGCATACATATGGATGAATTTGGATGTAATTTAATGACATTTGCAGCAAATTTATATTTCTATGATTTTGGATATTTTTGTATGACTCTACTTTTCTTGATTCTTTTAATCTCAATTTTTGGAAAATTTAAAGGAAATTATCGTTGGTTTATTGTTAATCAATGTCTTTGGGATTTTATTATTACAGAAGAATATTCATGTCAAAATCATATCAAAGATGGCGTAAAATCCAGTCTACCATGTTTTTATATGGCTAGTACATATTTTGACAAACAAATTTTCAAAATTGTTCCTTTATTGAACGATTTTGTTTATCAATTAATTGCTAATACTCCATTTTCGGCACTTTTTCTATTAGCTGTTTCACGATTTTTGGCAATATATTTTCCATTTTTTTATGACCGAATAACACAAGGTCGAAGAATTCTTTGGGTTATTGTGGCATTCAATTTTGGCATGTTGTTCTTTGATTTATATCCAATATTTATGTTTTTATGGACACAAAGAGATATTTATCTCGATGACGCTTGTGCCAATGATAAAAATTCAACAATATGTCTCACCAGAGACCATGATTCAATATTTATATTCTATAATAAAATGTGGCAAGCATTTTTTGTTATACAACATATTAAACCTGTTCTTTTTCTAATTCTTTCAATAATTGCAACTGCTATGATTGTTTGGAAAATAATAAAACAAGCAAAATATCAATCCAAACATAATAGGAAAGATTTTTCAATTTCTGTTCGAATTGCTGCAGTTATTGGTCTTCAAATTATCATAAATTGTATTGTCTTTGTTCTTGATGCATATGTTCGATTACTTCCACAACTAAATTTAAAGTTAAATACAAGAATTATCACTGGAAAAACGTTTATTCCTGGCTTTGAGAAAATATATAAATTAATGAATTATTGGGATTTAAGATTGCCAACATGGTTTGATGGATATTATGGATTTACCGCACTTGCCCCATATCAAATGATTAAACAATTTCGAATTTTAATTGAATCTTTAATTATTTTGTTTATTATGACCGGATATCGAGAAGCTGTAACACACTTTTTTAAAAATATTTATATGGTTCTTCGAAAGATTTTTAATTATAAGAATAGAGTTTCAAATATTTCTGCTTAATTTTAATTGTTTTGTATATCTTTTGTAGAATAATATTTGTCCCTTTCATTCATTGGAGGTCCCGAAACGAAAATTCTAAAAACTCCAAATCGAAAAATTCTGATGACATTTCTTTTCATAACTTTTTTTTGTGATTTCAAAATGGTATAAACTTAAGAAATGGCTGAAGTTTCAACTTTTTTATTTCAATTTTTTAATATTCACGATATTGAACCAAAATGTATATTTAACCATTTTTTAAAGTTCATACCATTTCGGAATCAGAAAAAATAGTTATGAAAGAAAATTTCAACAGAATTTTTTAATTTGGAATGTTTAGAATTTCCGTGTCGAGACCTCCAAAGAATGAAAGGGACAAAAATTTATTTGCAATGTGTCTCCTCTTTTATTATTTTTCGTAGAATAATATTTATTCTGTTTGTAATGTATAATATACATGTATATATCCTACCATAAAAGAGTAATGTATCGTTTGTTGGCGTGCCATATTTCTTTGTTCACTAAAAGAAGAATAAAAACGTGAAATTTGCATAATACACCAAAAAGCGCAGCTAACGTTACCCTGCACATCGTGGGATGCCAAAATTTGCATGTTTTTTGAGAAAAGATGCAAAAACCAAGTGGTGACCCCGCTGAGGGGGACAACCCCTGTGTAATATACTAATCATGACAAAAAAACAATTTTTTTGAGAAAGTTCAAAAAGTTCATTTTTGAGGATGTAAAATTCATAGCTATAATTTATGAGTGTTACAGTAAATGGAAATTTTTTTCAACAACATTTAGAATGCTTGGAATTAGAAAAGTACTAATTTGTAACAGATGTCTTTAAAAATATACATTTTGATGAAAAAAATTTAAATACCATTTAGGATGAAGGAACAAGGTGCACGTGCATAAGATATTTCATACTATTGACAAAATAATATTAGTTTACATGTTTGTTATTTTTACATGTTATAATTTAAGAAGGTATAATTGATGACCCTCATTTGTTATATATAATAATTTATAGAGAATTAAAGTCACAAGAAAGTTTTTATATTTTTAAATTTATTTTTTTAAAGACATCTGTTACACATTTGTACTTTTCTAATTTCACGCATTGTAAAAGTAACACTAAAAGAATCATGAATGTGTCTAAAAATATTTCATTTCATCAAAAATAAAAAAATATACTTCTATTTAAAATATTTTTGTTATGGAAATATTTTCAGAGGTGATTGATCACAAATATAGCTTGCATCACAAGCCCTCATTTGACAAATATATGGTAACGCAATATTTTTTCCAGTTTGGAGCTTCCAATTAAATCCATGATAATTCCACATATATCCATAATTATCAGATGGATCAGGAGTTTGAGACATATTTGGATAACTATAATCATATGGGTATTCTGATTTATCATAATTCCACCATTTCCATGTTGAATCGTCTACAGATTTATGAAGTCCAATTGTAAATTTCTTTGATCCATGTAAAGCATTTGGAATTATGTTATCAGTGATAAAATCGAGCTTTGTCAAAGAAGAAATTGCTGCTAATACTCCTGGATCACACATACTGTTTGCAACTATGGGATTTGTGTTTGCATTAAACCCATAATAACAATCGGCAAAAGAAGTGTAATTTTTCCATATTGCATTATAATTTCGAAGTTGATAAGTGTTAATGGGACAAAAGCAGTTGACTAAAAAATATTAGTTTAATTCTAAAAAAAGGGTTAAAAAATTGTATATAAGCGAATAATTCGAATTGCTAGCCATAAAGAATGCTGGTGATAGAGTTTTAAATATCCTATGATTTTTACCCTAAAATGCCAAAAACCGATATGGCAGTAACTTTAAGTGCCAATATGATGAATAAATAATTTTAAACAATTTTTCGTTTCATAATATGACTCAACAGGTTGAGAGAAATTGATGCATATGCTATGTATACCAAGTTTTATGGATTTCAAGTTCGTGATCTAAGACCAAGATATATAGGCAAAAAATTAGCAGTTTTGTTTTAAAAAAAATCGCTTCTAAAATTTAGCAAGTTGACTAAATTTCTGCTTATTCATTAAAACCAAAGATTTTTAATTTGGAATTTAAAGCAAAAAGCGGGCCTAACCTTGTGTAAATGCATAGGGCAAAGTATTGTAGAGATCTGATTGATCTGACATATAATTATATCCTGGTGATCCAATACTTTCAAGTTCAGTTTTTAAACTGTCAAACATTCCAAAATTGATTGTAATAATGCTAATTCCATTATCTTTAATCTTTTTAGCTGTTTGATATGCATTCTGAAAACCATTTTCATCATATCCCGCGGCGATAAGCACAATTAAAGAAATTCTTTGACTTTTTTGAGACACGAGATTATCAAATGCTTTTTGTAGGGCGCTGAAAAGAGAGCACAAAAAATTTAAATATTAAAACTGAATAAAACTAACTCATTGGCATTGACCCCATTATCACCAGAATTTACATATGAAGATAATTTAAAGAAAGCTTGCTCTACGTCGTTAAAACTTGTGACATCTTTAAGTTGATATCTAACAGTTACAGATGTTGCATAAGTAATAATACCAACTCTGGTCGTATGATCTCCAGTTTGTGCAATGTTAAATGTTTGAATGATTGTTACTAATCCTCCAGTAACGTCTTTTAGATTATATTTTCCCATTGTACTGCTTGTATCAATTACAAAAATTATGTCCAACCATGTACGGGATATGTCATTTGAACACGGAGTTCCAATTCCTACAGTTGAAGGTTGAAGAGATGGTAAAGGGGATGTAATTGTATTAACAGGGGGTTGAGAGGAAGACAAACGTGATGTAGCTGTAGTAGGAATCGGTTGGGTTGTTGGTAAGGGCGAAGTTACACTTGCTTCTGTTGGCAATAAACTTGGAACTCCCGTATGGATATCATCACTAGGACCAAATTTTGTACAGCAAAATGAAGATTCATAATGTTCATTATCAGCAAACGGTATACTTCCATTATAAGTCCAACATGGATCAGCAGATGTATAAGCAATATTGTTATGTCTAAAATACATTCCATTCCTTCTAATAACTTCTCCAACTTGATTTTGTTTGTGTAAGATATATAAATTCGCAAAAAATCCATATTGGAAATCGCTTAAAGGAAATGGTTGCGAACAAAAAGAAGTATGGTGGCCATCAATGGAATAACACCTAGTCTGCTGAAATTTTTTGCAATTACGAATTCAAGAATATATACAATAGCATACGTAGGATAATAAAGGTCCAAAGTAATCCGATATATTCGAAACAATATAAGTATTTTGACCATATGGAGTTATAAAAGAATGAGCATAAAAATACCCATTTCTGGAATAAGGGTCGTCATAAATTTTTGCATTTGTTACAAATTCAAGGCAAATCTCTTAAAATGTTAGCATGTATACTTTAATATGAGTAAATATTTATACAAATTCATATTTGGGATTGTCCAAATCTGACGTCGGGTATTTGAAGGGTGGGAGGGGGTTAGCCAACATCTGACGCTCACATTAAAAGCGGTAAAGATCAAAGGAAAAAATCTGACGGAGGGGGAGGGGGGCTTGAAAATTTTGACGAAAAACCTGACGTCAGATCTGGACAATCCCTTTGCTCTCAAATTTTTCAATTATTATGTGTAGAGAAATGCACAAATGTACTACGGCGTGTTTAGCACACTTTTGATGTGCACATGCTCTGTGACGCTTATGTTCCCCGCATTTTTTTCGGACTTTTTTAAAAAACTTAAAAAACTAAACTTTTTTGGTTCTCGCTATTTTTGAATTAGTTTTTTCTAATACATATAAATATTTTTTTTAGAATCCAAAAATGCAACTTTTGACAGCTATTTTCATAATAAAAAACCATAAAAAACACAATTTTTTTGTTTTTTCGTTATTTTCACATTACTACCGAACAGGGCTGAACTCCTGATGGCATTTTTGCAAAGTAGAATTTTATGGCGCGTCTGATAGTAAAAATATAAACCACTAAAAAACACCCGAAAAAAATTTGGAGCCAGAAAAGCGAATCAAAAGACAGGTGAAATGAATTGCCGCATTATTCGCCAAAGCAAAGCAAATTGCCTTTCACTAATTTGTGCATATATTCCAAAGCCATCGCTTTTTATAAAAAAATAAACGATGGAAAAAGTAGGATAAACAGAAATAATAAAACAATGTTTTGCCTAGAATAAGAGGATGAGTTGTGCTCATTCACACCCAAAATAAAGAAACTTTTTTTGAAGCTTACCGTTAGAAAAATTAGGAATGTTTACATAATTGTAATTGCTGCAACAAAGGATAGAATTCCCATTAATATGAAAAAATGATTCATAGGCATTAGCTACACAAGAATTATCTTCCATGTTCAAATAATATCCATGATTTGTATATGATAATGTTCCGTCATCGTAATACCCAATACCACTTTTTAATTCATTTTTTTCAAAAAATATCGTATACTTTGAAAAATATAATTTAAATGAGAGCATATCATTTGCGATATGGAAAGTACATGTGCTATTTAAAAAACAAGAAGTATAAGTGATATTTTCGTCATATAAATACGGTTTATAAAAAGAAATTGTATCATTAAATTCAAATGTATCATTAATATGCCATCCACTGTAATTAGAAAATGTTACGATGTTTGGATATGTAGCATTATTTTCATCAATATCAACATTTAAATTAAATGAAAATTTTGCATAAGTTTCATTTGTATTTGAATCATTTAAAAAATACATTAGCTTGACACCCGTACATACTGGAACTAGTGTAAAAGACGGAGAATTCGTAGATGACAATGAAGATGTGGTTGATGGAGCCGTTGGCCCTAGTTTATTTGATTGAAATTTTACGCAACAAAATGAAGTTTCATAAGTATTGTTTTTGCCGTAATATGCTTCATAATAAGGTATACTACCATTATGAGTCCAACAGGGATCAGTTGAAGTATATGGAACATTTTTATTTTTAAAATACATTCCATTTCGATATATCAATTCTCCAACAATAAAATCAAAATATTGGCCCTCAAGTACAAATTCAAATTGCATGTCATTAAAAATAAATGATTGAGAACATGTTGTATTGGGATCGCAGCGAGGTCCGTTATTCTGCAATACATTAAATTATATATCTTTTGAAATTTAGTCATGAAAAAATTACTATATATGTTCCAATATAAGAGGCATTTGAAGTGAAATATGAATTGATGCCATATTTCGTCGCAAAAGTCTGACCATAGAAATAATAATCTCCTGGATTACCGTGTCCCTGGGCAATAAACAATTTTGCACTTGTTTCAAACACTTCACAAGTTTCTGTAATTTTTAAAATAACATAATTGAGATAGTTGTTATTTATTGGAATCCGCATCAAAAATCTAAAACTAACCATTATTTTGATCGGGCATACTTATAAATTCAAAAACGTTGCAACAAATAGAATAAAATTCTGTCAATTGCGACGACCATGAGACGTCTTCTATAATGATTACAGGGTTATTGTGATTAATAGAAATTTCACATACATATGCAGGGATTTGTTTCATTCAAAATAGCTCCGGTTTTTGCATCAAAAATTGTTCCGTCATTAAAAAAAATATTTCTGTCACCGAAACCAGGGAACCATCCGTCATTGAATTTAATATCAGAAGTCATAACGGTGAACATATTGGCCAAATTAAAAAAGCAAGAAGAGTTGGTCATTAAGCATGCTCCGGCGCTGTAGGAGCCAGAATAAATATATATTGTACCATTAAATTCAAATGTACTATTAACACTCCATTGATTATAATTAGAGAATGTTACGATATTTGGATATGTAACATTGTTTTTATCATTCTCCACATTCCAGTTAAATGAATACGAGTAATAAGTTTCGTTCGTAGTCCGGTCGTTGCCAAAAGATGAAATATGAACACCTTTACATCTTGAAACTATCGAGGCATTCATAGTTTGCAAACCAATAACAAACACTAATAAAAAAATCAGAAACATGTCGAAGCACTACCAGAAATTAACCACTCGAAATTAGAAGAAAAAAATTTTTTTGATTTTAGTTCGGTGGTATTATTTATATGCATTCTGATAAGGATAACAAAAAAATATCGATTTTCGATTTTATTGCAGTCTCACGAGTTTTAAGCATCAAAAAAATAAATGATAAGCAGAAAAAAGAAAGAAAAAAATTAATTTCAATAATTGAATTTTTTTAAGTATTTATCTTTTAAGCAGTTTGTAATAATATCAATGCATAATGAGTGGATTTTGCTGTGAGCTCAATAGTGATAGGCAATCCGCTCCGCCGGACGAAAATGCGGATTACGGAATGATCCGCCAATCCGCGGCGCGGATCGGCGGATTGATGGCGGATCAGAAAAGTTGTTGGAGCGAATTCGCGGATTATCCGCCGGAGCGGATTGCCTTTCACTAGAGCTCAATAACCATTTAGAGCTATTCTTTCTTTTTTAATGAAGCAACATTGCAAAAAAACACAAAAGTCCGTAAAAACATCATACACTGCTCCACAAAAATATAGGGCCACCTAAAATATGCTGATTCTGTAACTCCCAGAGGCTGAATCGTTTCAATTGTTACAGATTCGGATTCACAAAGTTCAAAAACCTATACTTTTCAATGCCAAAAAGCTGTTAGAAAATGTTCACAAAAAAAAAAACGCGGAAGTTTAATTGAATGTTTATAAATACTGGCACATATGTACATACACAAGTTCTATGACGTTAAAAAACATATATAAACAAGGAATAATTCTGTTCATTAAATATTGACACATTAAAATTTCGAAAATGCTTTTACAAGTGTTGTTGCGACTCCGACTCCGGAGTCGACTCCGGAGTCGAAGTCGGAGATGATGAAAAGTAAAACGCACAACACTGCCTATTACTGTACCAGTGTAAGCCATTCAGCTAAAATAAAAATTTCTTTGAAAATTTCATCAAAAAAAGTTTTGTATAAAAATTCTTACGATTAAATGCAAAACCAAAAAATAGCTGCATTAATGAATACCCGCTTTCATGAGGGCGATGTTCTGCTTTTCCATTTAAGATTTGTCGAGTTTTAAGTTTTATATATGAAAACTTGACAAATTGTTGAAGGAGACCAACAATAGTTTGTGCAATATAAACAATAATGAGTAACGTAGAATGTCGAATATTTGATTCACCTTCTGGACATACTGGTTTTCCAACGATGATAATTCCAATTGCAAGCCCAATTGCAATAATTGCAATTTGAATGCACTGAAAAGAATCAGAATAGGAATTTTTTTTATAATTTAGAGAATTTAAACGAAAGCAAGACTCATTTAGCTTGTAAGGGTAGTTAGAACCCGGGGATAATATAATGACCATCTGTTACATAGACATCTCCAACTGACGATCGAGTTAGGAGGTCCTACAAAGCCGATGTACTTGCCAATTATAGAGAAATATACAGTCAAAAATTTTGCTGCCGAATCCTCTTCCTTTGGGTTTAGCATTTATTCCAAACAGAACTACAGTAGCCTATGTGTTTTAAATTTACTTCAAAATCACTTTATACTTTTTAAAGATCATTTTTATCCATTGAAGGAACTGACCAAGGCAGAACAAAACTGTTTTATTCTTTTAGATGACGTATCTTAACACGAAAGCAATATGCTCAGGAAAAACAATGGATACGCGAGTGACACATCTGTTTTTTTAAGCTCTCTCTTATCTTTTCTTTTGTTGCTGCCTGAGCATTTTGCTTTTGTGTTAAGATACGTCATCTAAAAGAATAAAAAAGTTTTGTTCTACCTTGGACAATTCCATTAATAATAAGATCAAACTAACCCAATAAATAAATGTAAGAAAATAAGCAGCAAGTAGTTTGCTTCGTTCTGATGTATTCCATAGCACTTTTGCAACATGAATACTTTTAACAAAACAATATATATCCGTTAGCAACCAAATAAATCCATTTAATCCAAATATTATGATAGTTATAACTGGTATAGCTTTAGTACATTTTGTAATCTGCCAAATAAATATCCAAAATGTTGAAAGTATAATTATTGATATTGCAATAGTAAAATTTCGAGTCCATCTTAGTTTTTTTAGTTCTTTTTCGTCAAACATTTTTTATACAAAAATTTATAAAAATTAAAAACCTAGATAATAATTTTTTTAGGAAGCTTGAAAAAAAAACAGAAAGCTTTAAAATTTAAAGTTCTTTTTATTCAATTCTTTTTTTTGTGTAAATATTGTTGTCATGTTGACATTGTGAGTTGCTAGGCTTTTATAATTTTTTGTTTGTGTAAAAGCTGCATTCGTCATATGTTTGTCTATGACAAGTGCAGTTTTTTCTTGCACATTTATTAAACAAAAACACAAAATTGGCAAATTTTTGACACAAAAAACATTTTTTTGTTTCCATGACTACACAGCATGGTCACACATTCGTTCGACACAATGCCAAACGATGTTTGATCGATGTTGTAGATGTTGAATGAGTGATGTTAAACATTAATTATCTCTGTTAAATAGCATTGTTAATTTTTATTTATCTATTGCAATATTACAAGAAAGACATATGAAAGATATTATTTTTTAAAGTTTTCGTTTTAATGCAATATTAGAGGAATGCGAGCAATTACAAGTTTTTGCTCCACTTTTTGATGAATTTATTTTTCTATCTCCTTTTTTTTGAACCTCAATTAAAATGTATTGGTAGTTAAAATAGTTTTTTATGACCCCATAGATAAAAATTATGGTTAGTCCAACAATTTTTGAACGTTAATTACATATTATTTGCGTGATTTATGTATAATTTAGCAATTTGTCGTCTTTTACAGTATTCTTGGATGTATTTTAGAATGCCGCCGATCTCAAAAATGCGTAAAAAGTGTAAAGAGAATGGTCAGAAGGTAAATGGATACAAAAAATATGGAAAAATTAACAATCGGGTTGAAAATCAAGATCAACATGTTGCTGAACAAGCTGAAGCTGCTCCGTCGAAATCAAAGCTAGCAAAAAGAAAAGAAGGCCTTGTAAATGTTGTACAGACTCGTCGACAAGCTGCAATTACTGATGAAAGAGAAAGAGTTAAACAATCAAATCGATATCGAACTCAAGAAGCTACCAAAAAAGCAGCGGAACTTCGAGAACATGTTAAAGAAAAGGCACAGAAGCGTCAAAAACTGAATGATGATATTAATTTAAAAATTAAACAGAAAAGTGAGTCAACATATATACTTTATTAATAACTAATAAATGTTTTAGAACTGGAACAAACAGTCAACATACAACGAGAAACCATTAATCAATTGCAAGCAATCGTTTCTGCCAGTCCTATCGTTGATCCGGAACCTTTAACAACCTTAAATGAACCAATAATGATTAACACGGATGACTTAGCGGTTTCACAATCTGCACCAAATTCTCCAACAGATTCGATTATATTCGAACTTCCACGTCCACAATCAGCGCCACCAAGATTAGATACTGCTGCTGGAACAAGAATTAAGAGTCGTGTACGCTTATCTCATGGACAATACGATATTTTAAGAAATGAATTGGCAAATGAAGGCATTCAATTACCGTCTCAATCAACAGTTCGACGAAATGAGAACAGAATTTACGATGCCCATTTTCGGAATTCAAAGATACCTGATTTCTACGGTATTATTGAAAAGAATGTTCTAAAATATGATTTTTCGAAGTTTGACAATGTTCGTGTAACTATTGGTGGAGATGGAGGTTTGTGTTTTTCCAGATTTTATTCTATTATAAGAAATTGCTATAGGTGGCGACGGTGAAAGATCAACTGTTAAGATTGTAGCGTTTTTCAATGACTTGGAATTAGCTTTATCCGTTAAAAAACTGATGATTATTTGGTCCGGCCCTGGCAAAGAATCAAAAACTTTGTTACAACCAATATTGAGCCCAATTGATGCTGATATTCTTCGTTTAATGCAAAATGGTATTATGACAAAAAGTGGCTGGAAATCTGTAATTATGTAAGTTCGTTTAGTTACAGTATCTACAGTAAGACATATCTTATAGCACGTATATCGGTGATCTTAAATACCAATCCATCTCTTTAAGCATTCAAGGTGGCTTTTCTGTATGCGGATGCCCAAAATGTTTAAATAAAAGAAGTGAATGGCCAACGCTCAAGTCAGAAGATATAACACTTCGCACAATTGAAAGTATTGTTGCTCATGCTGATGAAGTTGTTAATAATAATGCTAAGCCACGGATGAATGGATCAGTAACAGATTATCCATTATTAAAGAATATTCCAATTTCGCATTACGTGCCACCACCGGTTCATATATTGATAAGCTTGGTCAACGAAATTATTGATTTTATTAAAAAAACTCAAGGTGATAAATATTCACCGTAAGTTGTTTTCCATACCGTAATAATTGAATATATGTTTGTATCTATTTTTAGATTGAAAGAGTTTCTCGATAATTCTGGCGCCAGGCCTCACCTTCCTGCTAAAGAATATAACGGAAATGGCTGCAGAAGAATTTTGAGTCATTTTCGACAAGGGAATGAAAAAAGAATCGTATATGAAGGTTACGGTAAAGACCTTTTTGAAGCTGCGTCAAATATTCAAAGTTTTGCTGTTGCCAGAGAATTATCGAGTGATGAAATTCAAGAAATGAAAGCTTACATCAATTTGTTCTTCAACTTGGTTAAAAATTATGGTGATAATGCTAACAAATTTTTTCTTAATAAAACAAAAATACATATGCTGAAAGAGCATGTGATTCCTTTCGTTGAAACTTTCCGATCATGGGGTCGTTTTTCGGAAGAAAGTTAGTAGTTTTTAATGTTACACCAATTTCATCTTTGTATTTTAGGCGCTGAATCGATTCACCATGTAAAAAATGATATGGATAAACGAATTCCTGGAAAAGGCCCAAAAATTAATGAAAAACGTAATAATTTTTTTTTAAAATCTCAAACGGTTTCCTCTTATTGTTAATTTATGTTTTTTCATATTGTTTTTTGTTCAATTAATAAAGTTTATTTATCCAAGAATACTGTAAAAGACGACAAATTGCTAAATTATACATAAATCACGCAAATAATATGTAATTAACGTTCAAAAATTGTTGGACTAACCATAATTTTATCTATGGGGTCATAAAAAACTATTTTAACTACCAATACATTTTAATTGAGGTTCAAAAAAAAGGAGATAGAAAAATAAATTCATCAAAAAGTGGAGCAAAAACTTGTAATTGCTCGCATTCCTCTAATATTGCATTAAAACGAAAACTTTAAAAAATAATATCTTTCATATGTCTTTCTTGTAATATTGCAATAGATAAATAAAAATTAACAATGCTATTTAACAGAGATAATTAATGTTTAACATCACTCATTCAACATCTACAACATCGATCAAACATCGTTTGGCATTGTGTCGAACGAATGTGTGACCATGCTGTGTGACTAGGGTGACAGGCAGCAAACACTTTTTCCTTCTCTTTTTTTTCCATTTTTTCAATACTTTAACCGAAATACGAATTTTGCGGTACTTTATTTTAGAAACTTTTAATCAGACCTACTAGACCCAATTTTTTCAGCTGATTTCAAATATGTCATTTTTAAAAAGTTTTCTCCGTGGCAAAGCACCGAAAACGGCATTTTTAAAATGCCGTTTTTTGGAAAAGATTTCTTTTCCATTTTTTCGACGAAGAATTTTTACTTTATACCATTTTAAGTCGCCGTTTTTGGACTTTTTAATATTTTTAATAATTGTTTTGATTTTATTTTCGGCTTATTCGGGTTGAAAAGTACCTAAATCATACAAAACAAAATGCCTTTTTCGATTTTTTTTGATTGGCCTGCCGATCCCTATCTATGACAGGAAAAATGGCCCTTAAAAAGTCATATATTTGCATTTTTTAAATAAGTGAATTATTTTTTAGATTCAATAAATAAAAAAGTGATTTTTTAAAATATGTATATCATTTATATATACAGTATATGCGCATTTTTAAAACAAGCCTTGAGAGAATTTTTTTCTTTAAAACAATTTTTCTATTTTTTATCGTACATCTCAAACATTATTCTTTAAACAAAAAAGCAAAAACACAAAAAAAACACATTTCATGATTTTGCAATCTGTGGCAAAAAATATCTCCGATGTAGAAAGGTAAGAAGGAAAATTTGCATATCGCCAGCCACAACTGCACAATCCGTGCTAATTCTATCCTGTGTAATATTTAGATTGATTCTCTCAAACTAATCTGAAACATTTTAGGATATTTCTAAAAAAACTTAACTTAAAAATGCAAAAATCATTTCTTTATTATCGGCAAATTAAAATGAAATTGGATACTGTAAAATTGCATCATTTTTTATCACAATGATATTTTTGGCGAAAAATTATGTTAAATATTCAAAATTAAACTGGCCCTTCAAAAAGTCACATATTTAAAAGCGAATTATTTTTAAGTTTCTCAATAAATAAATCGAAATACATGCATTTTTAAAAATATGCCTGGAGAGAATAATTTTTTTGAGAGAAATGTTCTATTTTTTATTGAGCATCACAATCTTCTCAAACCATTTTTGTTGTTATGAAAAATCAAAAACACTTAAAACAACCTCTGCAAAAAGGGCCCACATTTTGATTTTTTAAATAGACAAAAATAACAGAGTGTATTTATTCATTCTTCTTCTAATACAAGATTGAATTTAACTAGTTTTTAAGATCTTGTTTGAATATTTTAATTCTCAATTTTTTAACCTTTTTAAAACTGCCGGCGACGTTGTAACCTTTTTTTGAGCACTGATATGCGATTGTTGTGGCCCTAAATCTTTAAGATAAATAATGAAAACATAAAATTTTATTGTTTGTTTTAAAGTTTCGAGGATCACGGTCACTCTTGCTCTCTTCATAAAAAAGTAAAAGCGTCGCTGTCTCCTTTTATTAAACGTCGCATTATAATTTTAAAAAAAAATATGGAAATCTAAGAAAATATTCATATGTTGTATTTCAAAGATAACAATATTAATATAAAATATACTTGTGAACTACGGATACAAGTGTGAAATTAAATTATTTTTTTGAAATTTCAGGAAATTTTAATTTTTTTTAAAAAAATGAATTTTGTCTGTAAATATTTTTATAATGTTTTCATATGGCTCCAGTGTCAAAACTTAAAAAATGTAAAATCATAGGTATATCAGAGCCGTTTTGTTCAAATTTTAGCAAACTAAGTTAGTAACAGTAGAATTTCCAGATCTTGCTAAATCAACTACAATCGACCTTGCAATAAGTAGTTCAGTTTAAGAGCAGTTTGGCAAGGTTGCAGCTCCGATTCCTGTTCTAACTGACTGAACCAACATTTTTTGGAGAATTTCAAATTTATTATATTTTTGTTGTTGTTTATTTGACCTTTTTGCCTTCAAGGAATAACCTTTTTTTCTCATTGATTTGCAATATTGGAAAAACGTTTGCATTCATTTTTCAGGGTCACAAATAACAGATGACATTAATTCACTCTTGCTATAAAAGGTATAAAAAAAGGAATACGTTTTTAATAATTTTGTTTGAATATTCTAGTTTTTCAGTTTTTTAACCATGTTTAAGCAGCCGGCCACAGTGTTATTTTTTGAAAAAGATCGTCGAGATTTCTGAAATTTAAAAATAAATCAATGAAATGAAAACAAACATTTTTCTGATTTATTCAGAAATTTCAGGGATTTTCAACGCTTTTTTCATAAAAAAAAATACAATGTGGCTGCTGCTTCCTTCCCTAGTAGGGGAATCCTTAAGTCATATTACAATTAAAAATTTTTAGTTAGGAATGTTTATTCACGCTTCCAATTTAATAAGCCACAATCGTTTTTAATAAAAAATAAGAATTTAAACATCGGGTTCGAGAAAAACATAGACTTATGAAATCTGTTGCTATACATTTTGTAAAAAATAAATTTTATCAATCAACATTTCTGTAGAACTAAACAAAATCGTTTTTTTACTTCAAAATTAGATTAAAAATAGACAATCGACATATAATGATTATGGGTATCACAAAAGGCTTTACACTGGGAAAAAGTAAACCAATGAAAGTCATGTAGTTTAAAAATATGAAAGGTAAGCAAAATTATAAATAGTTGAGGAACCAAAACACACCTCCGGAGTCGACTCCAACTTTTGGGCTGTCCAGATATGACGTCAAATGGATAGGAGGAGCATGCCACCTGTGATCTTTGAGAGATTTTTGGGATAAATGTTAGTGACGCCTTTGATCTTTCATATGCCGCAAAAAAGAGTGTTTGATTTGCGAGTGAAAGATTGAATTTTTATTTGTTGTTATATCAGGACTTAACTTTTTTTGGAGTCGACCCCAATAATTAATTCATTTAAAATTATCGTTGGGCAAAGTTGAGATTCTATTTATTATGCAAATTCTCACATAATATTTTGGTTAATGTTCCATTTGAAGATGCTGCTAAATCGAATACAATGAACCTCGCAATATCCTACATTTTATTATATTTTTTTATTGTTTATTTGCCTTTAGGGGATAACTTTTTTCTCTCATTGATTAGTCTTTAATATGGCATAATTATAAATAAGAAACTCCTCACGAATTACAACATTTTATTTACAGCATCAATATTAATAAAGAATGTCATTTTAAACATTGCAATACAAATAAAAAATTTAAATTTAAAATACGTCTGTTTAATTTTTTCTAAATAATAAATTATGTCAGTACTAAATTAAATATAGTTTTATTAATTAGACAATAAGCATAATATCATGATTATGGGTATCACAAAAGGCTATCCACTGGGAAAAAAGAAAGAAAAAAGAAAGTGATAAATTTTAACAGAATGAAAGGTAAACAAAATTTTTAAACAATGATGAAGCCTTTCGGAGTCGACACCAACTTTGGGGGTGCCCAAATACGACATCACAGGGGAAATAGAAAGTAAATAATCGTGCCGCCTTTGATCTTTGGAATATTGAGAGACTTGTCAATATGCCGCCTTTGATCTTTTATTCCACGGTGAAAAGTTTTTAATGACTCGTATCTGGACGTTGTGGCTTCGGCCCCAAAAATGAAGTTATCTAAAATAATTGTTCGGCAAAGTTGAGCTTCTATTTATTATGCAAATTTTTTACATTCTACTTTGGTGAATGTTCAATTTCAAGATGCTGCTCAATGACAATCGGTCTTGAAATATCTGGTTCAGTATTAATTGAAGGAGGTTTTAGGCTATTATTGTCATCTTCATGAATTGGTGGAAGGGGTTGAGATCTTTGAATGATTAATGACGGAGAATTATCCGCTGCTGTAACAAATCCGCCATTTATTACTGGCATAACTTTTGCACTTCTTGGTCGAGAATGTCTGTTTCCACATAACCAATTGCACGGAGCAGTAATTATTGACCTGAAAGTTTTGATAGTTGGTTTACGAAAAAAACTTAAAATTATGCAAATTTTCATTTTCTCAAAAGTTTAAATAACGTAATTTGCATAATGGAAAAAAACTCGATTTGAAGAAATTTGCATAATTTAACAGGAGGACAAAAAAGTAATAAAATTTCTATAAAATCTGAATTGCAGGAAAATATATCAATTATGCAAATTTCTTCGAAAATGTTTCTAGGACAAATTTGCTAATAGAGCAAGATATAAAGCTATAAAATTTTGCATTGAAACTGTTATAGTTTATTCTTGTCAACACTTCCAAAATAAATTTGCATAACCTTATTTTCCTGAAAATCAACGTATTACCTTACCAAATAATATGCCCTATGGCAAACCACAAAGCTGCATTATATCCGATATAACTTAGCAAGTAATAAAAGTTCGGATCTCTTTCTTCTGAAATATTTGTGATTTCTAAGCTGCTGTAAACTACAGTAATTCGTGATACATAATCCTAAAAAAGTTAGTTCTTAAAATTGATTAAATATGCAAATTTAAAAAGCTTACAGAACTTGTTTGAAATTCTCGAGGCATTGAACTTCGCTCAATTTC
Source organism: Panagrolaimus sp. LJ2414 (assembly GCA_024447195.1). NCBI lineage: Eukaryota > Metazoa > Nematoda > Chromadorea > Rhabditida > Panagrolaimidae > Panagrolaimus > Panagrolaimus sp. LJ2414. The sequence continues at coordinate 67,964 of JAMRXY010000059.1, read as the reverse complement.
TGCAGGGTATTCCATGGTTTGGCAGGGGGTATGACTTTGACTAAAATTTTGTAAATTTTAAGTAAATTGTTTAAATTCAATAATGTCGTGAAAGTAAAATATGCATAAAAGTCAAATCTTTATTTCGTTTTGAAGAAATTTGCATAAATGATGAACAAATGCTTATGGGAAACAAATCTTGGTATTGTATATAATGCAAACTTGGATTAAACAGCAGATTATGCAAATTTTAGGTTTCAAAAAAAACTAACCTTCGGCAATTTTTCACAGCATTTAGAAAGACGGCATTCCCTGCAGGTCGAGGAGGTTCTACCCATCGAGACGGCTGCGAATATTCCATGTATTTTCTGGCACAACTATCATAAATTGATACACTGCATGCCGAAGTTTGATTAATCTGTTGTGACAAGGTTCTAAAAATAAGATCCTTTTTAATTTAATTAATAACTGTTAAAATTAATTACGAATATTTTGAAGGATTCAGAGAAATGAAAGAAGCCCAAAGCGGAATGCAACCACATTCTGAAGCTGCTGCCATCAGAAGGCAAAGTGATAAAGATGTGGAAGACTGAGATTTTTGTCGATCAATATCGGCGGCATTCGAAGATGAACTGCCACAATGGCTGAGATGTAGATGGGAGGTATACTGTAATAAGTATGGTAATAAGTTTCATGATAATATGGAAATTATGCAAATTTTTAGGGTTGGGAGCAAAAAATTAGCATAATTAATCATTGACCTAATTTTGATTTTGCTTTTCTGTTTTTTTAAGACGCTGTTGTAAAAAAGCAGTACTGTACAATTTTGGGCGAAAATAAAAAATTTGCATAAAAGTTCATTTATGAAATGTAAAAATTTTTAAAAATTTTTTTTTGACTATTCGAAATCTAATTACCTGTTTTCTAATTTTTGCGCGAACATTTTCTTTATCTTTAATTGTTATTGGAGTTGTAAGCTCTGAAGCAAATCTGGTATCTTCCATGGAATTATTCATAAAATAAATATCAATCCCAGGATGTACGGTAAGATTGTCACTGTTGTAGAAGGAATTTCTAGTGACCTAAAATTTGGTATTTTTATGCAAATTTTTTACAAGAATCTTTTTATCCGTGAACAAGGGTTGTTAAAAAATTTGCATAAAAGTCTTTTTATGCAATTTTGTCTTTTGTTAAAATAAACTCCAATGAAAATTTCTTACTTGAAAAGTAATTTGAAATCCCTTGGATAAATCATAATCTTGTTGAGACATGGATGGATTATCAAAGATCCAGCAAATCCCTTTCAACGTGCCGCTATAAAGTTGAACAAATTGACAGCATTCATATGAGCTTATTGTTTGACCCTATAATTACTCACATACTAATTACAAAATTTTGCATAAATAAATTTGTTACCGCAAATGTACAACTATTGATAACATCTTGGCATTGATTCATTATTTGCTGAAGCCTTTGAACTCTTGAACCTGTAACAAAAGTGGATTGTAAAGCTTGATCAGCTTGTTGCTGTTGGGCAATTGAAAGTGGAAGGAAGTCACCAGATTGAGAAAAAGAAGGATCAAGCCATTGTCTGAGATATCTGAAATTTGCATATTTTAGGAGAATTAGATAAATCTTTATTAAAAGTGAAAATATACTATATGCAAATTTTTTTTATAAGCATGATATAAAACTTTAATACAGAAAGTTTGAATTTATGCAAATTTCACTTTCGACTAACGTTTTCAAAATTTTAAGGAAAAGATAAAACTTTTATAAAAAATTTGCATATTATGCAGGCCAGAAAATTTGAATAAATCAGAAATTTTTGTTAGGGCAACTAAAACGATTAGTGCAAATATTTAGATAAGCTTTCTATTAAAGTCTTTGTTTACTAAAATTTATGCAAATTTTTTCTCCAGTGCAACTTTTGTATTTTTGAGTTTAAATAAATTTATGTAAAAAATTTTCATAAAAAAGGTTTTAGATTTCAACTTACTGCAAAATGTATGCCTGATTTAGATTACTGTTGACTGAACTAATCCCACCTTGATTATATGGGATTCGATTACAGATGACTATGGCAGGAATTGGTAGTTGATTCATTGAACTCCTTAAAATTTGCATAAAAAATTGATCAGATGTTCTTTGATTAAAAAATCATATTTGTAGAAAAATATCACCTTCAAAAAATTATTCCCGAAAAAATTGTTAAAATTTTTTTTCTAAAGTTCAAGTTATTGGACATGAAAGTTTTCTAATGGAAAAAACTTTTTTTTAATAACTAATTTAATTTATTAAAATTTTATTGCTTATTAATCAACAATTTATAGCTCAAAAATGAGAAAAATTAACAAAAAATGTAACAAAAAAATTTTTTCCAAAAAAGGTTGAAAGCTAAAAAATTGTTATCAGCGTGTTCAACACGACTCTCAATGTAATCCTCGGTAGTATAGTGGTGAGTATCCGCGTCTGTCACATGCGAGACCCGGGTTCAATTCCCGGCCGGGGAGATTACCTTTTTCTAGTGTTCAACACGATATTCAAATTTTTTGTAAAACATTAATTTTATGGATTTTTTTCTTTAAGGGCATTTTTAAACAAAAATAAACGATTAATAAACGTATAATTTTGTATATAAATAAACAATTTTTTAATTTAAGCCCACAAAAAAATTCTACAGTAATTTTTTTACTTACCTGGATATTTGAGTTTTCAGCGAATTCTCTGAATATAACCATATAAAATAAATTGAATGTAAAATAAATAAAATTATGCATATTACTGTTAAAGGAATAAAGAATAAAGTTTTAGAAATTGTTAAACACTTTGCCATTTTTATTTTACATTTGAATATTTAAAACATTTTTTAGGAACATAAAAGTGTACTGTAGAAATTGCACAAATAAAAAATTAGATAAATTTACATTAAATTTGTCACATGAAAAAAGCTAGAAAAATGTGACCTGAAACAATTAAAATAATAATAATTAACAAAAATACTGTATCACGTGATAAAAATTGAGTGTTTTTTTCATTAAAAAATGAAAGATTTTTAATGAGAAAAACACTACGTCAATTAATTAAAATGTAAAAAAACAAAAATTAATGTGTTGCAAGTTTGAAGATGAATTTGAGGTACAAATTCGTTATGAAAATTGTAAAAAAATAGTAAAATACTGTAAATGTTAATATGCAAATTTTCAAAATTTTGGATTTTTGGCCTCGAGTATTTTTGAGAAGGGTTTACTTAAAGAATAACAATTAAATCAGCAACATTTAATTTCAGAGTGGGTAAAACTCATTTCGAGAATGACACGTCTTTGTAGTTATGCCGATGGCGGTAAAAGATCAAAGGATTTTTATAATTATGAAAGGGAACATAATAATATTCAAAAAATGCTTGCTGACGATGGTCCAAGTTTTGCTTATTTACATATGCTCAAAGAAATATTGCCGCAGATAAAAGGAACACAGTGAGAAAAAATACGTAAACATTTTATGCAAATTTTTTTAAATTTGTTTCTTTTGCTTTGTGAACAACTCAAAAAATGAAACCAAAATTTTGTCAATCAAAAACAAATTATGCCGGAATTTATGATTCTGGGATACTATAGACGGTGAAGGTTACGGTAAAAGAAAATAATAACACTTCTTTTCGAGAGTCACCTTTTTAAAGTAAATATAAGATTTTATGACCTTCCTAAAATCTTGTTAATAGTTTTTTTTCTAGTCAATTTGAGGTCAAAAAACTTTTTTCCTCCCTTTATTTTTCTACAAAGCTTATTTTTTGCTGCTTTCCAGAAAAAAGGAGGGCAAACTCTTTTGTTATTTATTCGGTCCTGGTACGTACCAAATAATGAAATAGCATGTTTGTAAAAAACAAATCTTTTTTTAAACATGTTTAAAAAAGTGACAGCTAAAACTGGCTATTCAGCATATTTTGAAAGACTTAAACATTTTTTTTTCATTCATGGACCCTTTTAAAGACCCATGGAATGACTAATAATAGTAAAAAATTCAAGGTGTATAAGTTTGAAAAATGTTTCAAAAAAAAGTAATATATTTCATTTTTTGAAAAAGCTTAAAACAACTAACAACCATAAAATTTAAATTACAGGAAAGGTAAAATTTGCATAAAAAAGTATGAAAAAGAAGAAGGATTTAAAATGTATATAGTTAAAAGACTTTTTGAGGTTGGAAAAGGTAATTAAGGTTGTACCTTTTAATTACCATATTTTTTGCCGTTGCCGTTCTCTCTTGTTTTCTTTCCAGAAAAGAAATACGTTGAATGAGAAACCATATTTTGCAACAGATTTGCAACATATAAATTTAGTATTTAATATCCCCTCAGGGCACGTTGAAATGTGTATATTCCTTGGAGCGAAAAAGCAATTAAAATTTACATATCTCCTCAGGGAAAGTAACAAAATATGTTTCTGTATCTTTTCAGGTAAAATTAGCATATATTAATATACCCTTAGGGCATAAAAAAGTTCCTGAGTTCCCACAAGACAAATAAGTAATTCAAATTCATATTCCCTTGGGGCATATAGTTAGTGAAAAGGTAAGTATATCTCAAAAAAAGTAATATGGTTTCAATAAAAAAGTAGTTGAAGGATAAGATTATAATAAAAAATATTGCCGCAGGCAATCTCGCAGCAGCAATCCTGAGAAAAAAATGGAAATCCCAAAACAAGCAAGGCCCTCCGGGAAAAACAAGGAAAAGTAAAAATATTGTTTCCGCGGCAACCTTTTTCTTCTTTTTTGGCATATTTAAACTGACCAGTTAAAACCTGCGTCCTTTTCCACCTTTTTTCATCCTTCTTTCTTTTTTTCCATTGTCCATCCAAGCTTTTCTTCAAAAGGCCAAGCTTATCCATGTTCTTCTTCCATTTTTTGCTTTTTCCAGCTTTCTCCTTTTTTCTTGCACATTTTTTCTTTCAAAAAGCTTATGTTTTTGGGGTCTTTAAAAAACGGCAACACTTTTCAAAAAAAGAAAAGAGAGAGTCCATTTTTTTGAATGGACACAATCGAAAGAAGAAGAAGGAAAAAACCAAAAGGTGGGCAATGACCCCAAAAATAATTATTAAAAAATTTATAAACAAAAAATTTTGTTTATGTTTAACTTTTTATTATTTTAAACATATATCAGTTCAAGTTTGTCAAGTTTTTTTTCATTATAATTAATCATCAAAAAATTTAATAAACTACTTTTTGCTAAAGTAAATTCTTATGATTGTATCAAATATTTTAAATGTCCAGAAATTAAAAAATGGCAGTGTTTAAATATTTTTAAAGCTTTATTTTTTATTTATTTTTCCTTGCCCTTTTTTCATTCAAAAACGTCTATATTTTTAGGTCTTTAAAAAAACGGCAACACTTATAAAAAAAGAAAGGAAAGAGAGAGTCCATTTTTGAATGGACACAATTGAAAGAAGAAAGAAAAAGAAGAAAAAAAACCAAAAGGTGGGCAAAGGGCAAGCAACGATCCAAAAATGACTATATGCAAAAAATAAAAAAGCGGGAAAAAGTTGGAAGTATTGTTAGAAAAAAAATTGTGTTTATTTTTTGTTAAAGAAAAACTTTGCAATTTTTCTGTTGTAAAAATGGCCAAAATGTTGTGAAATAAAATTCACTACTTTCACGGAAAAATTATGCCAAAAAAGTTGACAAATTGTTAAATAAAAAAATGTTGAAACACAGAAACAAAATTTGCATATGAAAATAAACTATTTGGTGTTGCTTGAAGAAGAAAGGACATCAATTCTAGCTAAATGAAGATTATAAAAAATAAGGAAACAGTGCCCAAAAATGGAATATTTTGGAAGCCATTTTTGTTTAAAAAATATATAATTAACGTCATCAAATATATTTCTTTAAAAAAAGATAGCATCATTAAGAAGCCCTTCAAAATCATTATGCTTCATGGCTCTCGTTTTTCTTCTACTTATTTTTAGGTCTTTGCGATTTTTGTATTTCTTTATTTGAGATTAATAGGATTTTTAAAGTGATGTGAATATCAACAAAAATCAAAATAAAGTAGTCCAGGCAGTTTCTAGGTTATCACAATTACATGTTTGAAAACATTTATTGCAATATAATATCCCGAAGTGTTGTATTATGCAAATTTTGCGAAATACAACACTTCGGGATAACAAAAATGGACTTCGAATGCGATGATTTTAGACCAATATTAGCCTATCCTGAAAGTTTCATCTGTCGATCTTCAAATCGACTTTTTTTTATTACTTCTTTTCCGATTTTTCTCGAAAATAGAAAAAAAGTTGGTTATAAAACATATACAATACAAAATGGAAAAGAAACAAAAAAATTCTTTGCCATCATCCGATACATCATTCATTGGTTTGTCTGTGCTTATGATATTATGTTTTTCAAAAGAGAAAGAAAAATCAATGAAATTGATGATGATGCTATCTTTATTATTCTTGCTTAAGCATTTTCCCATTATTTTTATTACAAAAAAGAACACTTTTTTCTTTTTATGGATGCTATCGTTTGCAATTTTGTTGGACAAAATTTTTGATATTGCAAAAAAACAAAACTCGATGATTAATTTTTTGTTACAAACAATTATCGAATATATAAATTATATTTCATATTTTTTAATATTTCTTATTTCATTTTCGGTACTTTTTGAACCACCACTTTCTGTTTCTTTAGCAAATGTAATTGCATGGGATGCGCAAAATTTTAAAGAAATGTTTATAATTTTTCGAATTGTTCATTCAAGATATTTTTTGCATTTATGGATTCAACAACAAAATTTGCTTTATGGTTTTATTCGATCTAAAAAAGCACAATGGATTTTGGAAACATTTTTGTCACCTAAAAAAATTGTTGATGAATGGAAACAGCAAAAATGGAATATTCTGCTTTTTCGAGGAGGCATTTATCTTTTGGGTAGGTATTTATAGTATGGCATTTATAAATTTAGAAATGCCACGGCATCTTTAAATTTCAAGAGCTACATTTGCAAGTTGAAGTCGCAACAAACAGGAGCGTTATTTGCATCCAAGACTTTGGCATTCTGGAACACTTTGCCAAACAGCGCCAAATACAAATTTGACTTCAAGAATGGCTCAAAATTTGCATATATATTATTAAAGTAAGAATTTTTCACACAATTGTTAAATAAATCAGCCCTCCAACATTCGTGTGAAAAAATCCATCTTTTAATATTATATGCAAATTTTGTGTCATTCGTAGAACCACATTTGAATTTGGCGCCATTTTGGTGAAGTGTTCCGATATGCAAATTTTTTTGGTGGCAACAGATGCTTATTTTTGTTGTGACACTACCCAGAGGGCTCGATAGTTAAAAGGATTATTTAACATCCAAAAACCTGGATTTATTTGAACCATCTTGTTCATTTTAGGGCTTTATTTTTGCTATATTACTTTGGCTCTATTTTTATTGTTTATCTTATCAATATTTCTTCGACTTCTTATTACTGAATATCGTAAAGAAAAGTATTTAAGCCAAAACAGCTTTGATTTTAATTCTCTTCCATTTCCAATTCAACGCCGATTTTATGAACTTCAAACTCCAGTAATGAAAAATCGGATGATTTATGCAAATTTTAATAAAGCAATGATTTCATCTTACAATGATTTATGTGTTGATCGATTATATTTAAGATCATCAGAAACTTGTCACAAGTTATTTCAAAATTTTGCATATCTAAAGTCTTCCAGTTCAATTTTACCGTATAAACAAATTTTAACACTTTGTTCCAGCATTGATAAAAATCAAAAATGTAAATGCAAAAATTCTTTGTTCGAAAATGTTAAAATTATTCATGGAATTTATACAAAATTTTTGTCGAAGCAAAATTTATCAACCTTTGTTTCACTTTTTGATTTCTCAAATGTTAAGCTACTTGTGATAATTGAAAGCCATTTAAGTGCCAACGATTTTTTATTGATTTCAAAAATGAATTTAAATTCAATTATGTTGGATTTAAATTATGATGACATGAGTTTTGATGAAAAAATGATGGATGTCTTGGATGCGATGATTCGAATTCCAAATTTGAGGTATGCAAATTTTCATTTTAACTTCAATAAAAATTTGCATTTGAGGTATGCAAACTTTCATTTTAACGTAATTGTTTCTTTTTGGGGTCTCAAAACGAAAGCAGATTTTTATGTATTTGCCCCTCCACAAACCCTGATTGTCAGGGATGTAATTATAAATCTGAAAATCTGTTTTTTTTTAAATTTGCAAAAATTTAAATTATCTGTAGAAAAAATCTGTAACAAGTTTGTGAAAAATTTGCATACAACATATTTTCACTTTTAATAAAGCTCTATCTAATTCTCCTAAAATATGCAAATTTTTACATATTCTAAAGCTAAAAATCTTGCAAGGGCGCTAATTTTGGCACTTATCCATATTTTTGCAACCCTCGGGGTTGTCCAGTTTTTAAAAATAGTTTCTAAAATTTGCATAATACTTTTGTCATTTTTGCTTTGTTGTTAGAGAGAACAACTCTCAAAAAAGTAATTTATTGTAATTTTAATTAATTTTAGAATTCATTACGTTGGACCATGCATAAATCCAGATGAATTTGAAATCTATCTTGTTGAATGGGTTCTCAAAAATGGATATATCAAATCTTTAATGTGCATTGGACAAATTTCTGAAAAATTAATTGCATTTAAAAGCTCATTGGATGTTGAATTTCATGAAACTCCTGATAATTGAAAATTTAAATAAATTATAAAAAAAAGTTTCATTTTGCTTTGTTTCGATTACCGTAATTCTTAAATTAAACTAAACACAGGAAGTTGATAAACACTTTATTTCCTCCCACTTTTTCACATTCTTGGCACACTTTTAAATTACATATTACTCAATAAATATTACTGTTTAAAAATTTTTAAAAAACAGATTCATAGAACTTTAAAAAAGTAAAATGTTGCATTTTTGTGTTAATTTAATTTTCAACAGACATACATACACTTCCTGCCATAGGCATTTTTCTTTGAAATTGCACATGATTTTGGGTATTAGCGTTTTTAAAATTGGGTAGTTACGTTTTTTAAAAAGAATAAATTATTTCATTTTTTGTTTAACTTTCATAAAATTTCATGTTATTACATGTAAATTTTGTGCCTGAAATTGAATGAGTTGTTTCGAAAATTAATTGGATACAGTAATCAGATTTACAAATGTCAACAGATAATTGTACGGTACCATGAAAAAACTTCATATTTATGCAAATTTGATAAGATCTAGTAATTTTTCACCTCAAAACTAATATCGTTTATCAGAATAGTATGACATAAAAATTACAGTAAACAAATGTTTAAAAAAATTTTGAATAAAAATTCCAAGAAATAAACAAATCTTTAAAAAAATCATTTTTGTAGGCTGTAGCCAATCTGTACCTGTCACTAAATATTTTTAAAAATTAAAATTACAGGTGTGTTTTTTTGACAACTTTTTTAAAAGTTTTGTTAAAAGTATCAATTAATTATATATACTTTTTTTACGATAATGGCATTTTGCCATCTTAATTTTGCAGGTGTTTCGGGAAATTTATGCCCATATTTTTCTTAATGGTATATTATTAACTTTACAATGTCTTTAATTAATTTCTATTACAACTTTTTTTTCAAAATTTGTATGTTTTAAATTTTGGCCTAAAAATTTTTTCATTTTCTAAATTTAATTTTTTTAAAAAATGGAAAGCACCAAATTTTTTTATACAGTTTTTTATACAGAAATTACTGTAAATGTGATATTTTTTATTTTACAAATGCCGTTAATTATTTTTCTTTTGTGCCAATTTAAGATTAAAGAATCGCCATTTCGATCATCATATTTTGCTCTGTTAATTTTAATTTATATAATTAATGAAATATTTACGATATTTTGGATTTATGGAAATTTGGTGGCATATGATAATGATGCCCCATTCATGGTTTTGACGTTGATTGTTTCGTTGTATATGGAATCCATACTTGGAATTTGGGAATTTTTTGCTGCTTTAAATCGATGCACCGCAATGGCATTTCCATTTTTTCATCGAGTTGTAAGTTTTTAAGAGACAAAATTTGGGAGTGTTTAACTAGTATAATAAATTTACAAAAAAAAAGTCTTTTGAGCGTTTGAAAAGTTTAATGCCCAACACACTTCGGGAATTCAGCAGAACAACCGCCAAGGGCACATGCCCCTTCCCACTTCAAGTGCCCTTGGCGCTCTGTAAAAGATCAGAGAAATAAATCCTTTGTTCTTTTACCGTGGGGCACAAGATTAAAGTCAAGCGCTTGTCGAAATGATTTCTACTCCTCAAATAATAAGTTGCTGTTGGTGTACTGACTAATTGAAAATATTATGCAAATATTTTAGAGAAAACATGCTATTATCCCAAAGGGTAAAAACACAATAAAATTTGCATAAAAATGTGGCATCTATTAAATTTAACAATCTTGAAATCCGTCTGCCCTTTATCCTAGAAAGTTCCACACTACACAAAATTTGCATAAAAGCTTGGCACCTTTAAAAACTTAAAAATTTCGAAAGATACCCCCTTCGATGTTTGCCGCTTTTGAGGGGAGCATTAAATTCTGCTTGGGGATTGTCCAGATCTGACGTTGGGTATTTTAACGGAATTTTCGAACCCCCCTCCCACTACAACGCGTTTTCCACACTTTTGCTCATGCGCTGCGTCTCTTCTTTTCTCTGTTCTTTGTTTAACTCTGTCGTGAAAGAAAAAAAAAGAACAGAGAAAAGAAGAGACGCAGCGCATGAGCAAAAGTGTGAAAAACGCGTTGTAGTGCCCTCCCCCTCCGTCAGATTTATTCCTTTGATGTTTGCCGCTTTTAAGGTGAGCGTCAGATTTTTGTTTACCCCCTCCCTCTCGTAAAACACGCGACGTCAAATCTGGGCCATCCCTTGATTGGCGTTATTTTTTAAGAAATTCAGGCAAATCACGAAAAATTTGCGCGAAAATCGAAAACGAAGACATCAAATTGTTTAGGACAATTAAACAAAAACCAACTAAAACCACTTATTTTAGTTATGGCACCGAAACTATGTCATCATCTACATTCTCATTATTCTAATTTCTCCATTCCTGTTTCATCCAACTGTAATCCCAAACTTTGAATGCATGTTTCTAACTCCAAAAGCTCCAAACTGCAGTGCATTTGTTTTTCGAATTATTCAAAACTTTTCCATCATTAATATTGTCTTCTGCTTAATTGCTTTAACCCTAACTTTTATTGGAATAATTCTTTCCCCAAAACTTGTTCAACTTTCTTCAAAAGCAAAAATGGAACGAAGATTAATTTTTCAAACTCTTTTATCTTCAACAATGCTTGTTTTGATGTATACATTGTGCTATTTTTCAAATTTAATTACTGGAAATAATTTTACAATGATAATTTATTTCTTTTATTTGGCACAATTTTATCCTCCTGTAATTATGCTATTCTTTTTAAGTTCAATTTTACGAAAAGAATTTGTTAAATTTTATAAACTTCAAAAATGGCTGGGATTTTTTAGAAAAAATAATGTTCGACAAATTACTGTATTAAATACTATTTAAAAATCAAGTTGTAAAACTTTTTTTAACATGAAAATTTGCATAAGTGTATTCATGTTTAAAGAAATATGTATTATTTTTATTTAAGTATTTTTAACACTAAAAATTCTTTAAATTAAATTGCAATTTTATGTTTGAAATAATAAATTTAACATGCTAAATTAAATATTTGTACAAAAAAAAGCAAGAACTATTTTGATAGAGATCATATAACAATTTAAAAAAGAGACAAATATAATTGCTTGACCGTAGCTCCAAAAATAGATCCAAGTTGAATTAAATTTCGTCCAGTCCACCGTGGGTTCGAAGAAATTTAAATTTTTGTTTCATCTCAATTAAAAAAAAGACAAGCTTTCCCTAAAAATGACCTTCGTAAAATCCATTTCTCTAAGGCAATCAAGAGTATGCCTCCAGTTTGAATTTTGAATTTTGGTCTCGAGTCTCGGTCTCGGGTAAATTTTTTAAGGTATCGGGTCTCGGTATCGTCTGTCTGTGTTTTTAATTTTCAGTTCCCCGAAGCTTCATTTTTCTTCACCTAATGTATTGAACAAAATTTTGGATCTTGCCCACCTTTCAAACGTTTACAAAAAAAGAAGAACAGCAAGAGCTTTGAATATTTGAAAAAAAATTTCATTTTCATGTTTGAGAAAATTTGAATATTTTTTTTTCTCAAACATATTGTTTTTACGATTTTTTAATAAGTGAGAGTATGCCTCTAGCAATCTATTGTCTTCTCATATTTTTTGCTTTCTATATTCCCATCAAAACAAGGCATTCTTGTCTATTTTTTGGATTTTTTGGCACTCTATTAAAAACCTTAATCAAACCAACAAAAACAAAAAAAATTTAATAAAAAAACGAGTCATTCTCAAAAAATAGTAAAGTCGAAATACTTTCGTTGTTCATTGTCTTATTTATAAATTTTTATTTTATAAAATAGTTTTATCATTTTTTACAAAGTATGGCAGTTAGTATACAGTTTCTTGAATTTCAACAAATTCAATTTGATTTATTCAAATCTCAAGATCCTGAAATTGGTTATTTTGATATCATTTTTGAAGTTGAAGGAAAGGTAAATAAATTATATATATACATTTTTGGGTTATAAAATCCATATTTTAGAAACTTTATGGTTACAAAAGTATGTTACCATTGATCTCTTCAACTTTAAATTCAATGCTTTCGGATCGTTGGAACAAGAAAAAAGATGATCCGATCGCAATTTCTGGTTACAGCTATGGTGAATTTTATCAATTTTTAACTTTTCTCTATTCTGGTCAATGTGAATTAACTGATAAAAATATTGAGGCCTTGATTGATATCGCAGAATATTATCAAGTCGGGCTATTCAAAACTTATTGTGATGAATATTTGTCAAAGATGGATCTAACTTTTGAAAATGTTTTTCAATTATTGGATTTAGAAATCAAATATTCTTTGATTAAACTTAAAACTTGTATGAAAACCTTTATGGTTGAACATTTTGTTGATCTTGAAAATTCTGACAACTTCATTAAAGCTAAAAAAGCCATTGTTACTGAAATTATCCTTCTTGTCAAGGAAAAAGTTAGACCAGAAGATTTATTTCAAGTTGTATGTTTTTGTGTCATATTTTTCAGTTTTAACTAAAACAAATTTTAGATTTATAAATGGGCAGAAAAGCAAGCATTGGATAAACAAACAGGTGATCTAAATGGCAATTTAAATGATGCAATCAAAAATGAAATCTCAGATTTCTTTCCTCATATTGATTTCAAGATGATGGACCTTAAATTCTTGAATGAATTTATTGGTAAAAAAAGATTTACAATTTTTGAAAAAAAGTTTTACATGTGTATTTTTAGTTCCACGAAGTTTCATTTTTTCTTCATCTGATGAATTCATTCAAATTCTAGATATTGTGAAGTCAAAGCCGAATCATAAAGGTAAGATAATTTTTAAAAATTTTTTTTACAATTTGTTAACCAAATATATAATATTTTAGTTATAATAACTAATAACCGTGGACAAAAAATTCATGGAAATCTTATTCATCATGATGAAACTGTAATTGAATTGATTAAATCTGCAAACAAAATTCCTAGTATTGGGAGTGATGCCATGGGCTTTGTTTCTTGGGATACAAAAAGTAAAATTCCAACAATTCCTAGTCCAGTGAAAAAAAGATCTTGCATTGAATGGTATTTAGTTCATGGAATAAAGGGTGAAATTTGTTTATCAAAAAATTCTGAGCTTAGAGAAGATGATTATTTATTGGCTGAAATGTACACTGAAACCGAATTTGTAGTTACTCATTATTGTAAAATTGAAGTTTTTTCTTAAATTGTTGTTTTTGTTGCTTTGTTTTCCGATACATTAAAAAAAGATTTTATGGGAGAATTCATTGAATGCAATTAAAAAATACAATTCTGAAGTTTTATTTAACAACAATTACAAAAATCAATAGGGAATGGTAGAGATCTGACGTATGCAAAAAATCTAAACATTTCTCTTTCGTCAGATATTTTGATTATTGCCGTTATGGCCGAAGGGAGAAATTTCGGGGTGGGCATTATCATTTCAAGGGGGGGGGGGGCAACTTTTGATCTTTTGCCGCCTCAACACAGCGGCGGTAAAAGATCAAAGGGTTTTTTCGATTTTGGGTGGCACAGGTATCGATGCCCCCCCCCCCCATAAATACGGCCTTGATTGCCGCTTTTAAAGTGTGTGTTACATTTTGGCTATCCTTTTCCATCCTCCAAACTGCTGATCTCATGTTTTGACACTCATAATAGATTACGAAAACTGAATCTAATAAAAAATTCGATATTTTAATAAACTCAGTAAATTTGAATAATTTTTGACAATTGAAAGAACAGTGAATTTTTTATTTGTATTGGGGGTGATTGATCTTCTAATGAATGCTTTGCATATTCCCAACTAAATAAGGCATTCTTGCTCACATTTTTGTTCCTTACTACCAATAATAATTTGTGTATTTTATAGTTTATTGAATTCTGTTGACCCAACAAGAAAAAGTAATAACAAAAAAAATTATGAAAGAAAAAGAGGAATAATTCATTCAAGAAAAATATGAAATAAAACGTTTAGGTCAAATTATTTTATCTAATAAAGTTTTTTATTTTTGTAAATTATGTCGGTTAGCAAAAAATACCACCAACTTCAACAAGCTATTTTCGATTTATTTAAATCTCAAGATCCTGAAAATGGTAAATTTGATATTGTTTTTGAAGTTGAAGGAAAGGTAAATAAAATTAATGTATCACAACTTTTCATTTATAAAATCCACTTTTTAGAAACTTTACGCTTACAAATTTCTTTTAATTGTAATTTCTTCAACTTTTGATTCAATGCTTTCCGATCGATGGAATAAAAACAAAGATGAACCAATCAAAATAAAAGACTACAGCTTTGATGACTTTTTTCAATTTTTAAGTTTTATCTATTCTAGCCAATGTGAATTAATTGATAAAAATGTTTTTGTTATGGTTGATATCGCTGAATTTTATCAAGTTGACCTTTTAAAAGATTATTGCGATGAATATTTGTCAGAAATGGAATTTCCTATTGATAATGTTCTTGAATTTTTGGATTTTGCAAACAAACATTTATTGATAAAACTTAAAACTTCCATTAAAACGTTTATGATTGAAAATTTTGTTGATCTTGGGAATTCAGACAATTTCTTGAAAGCTAAAAAAGCAATTGTTACTGAAATTGTTCTTTCTGTTAAGGATAAAGTTAAACCAGAAGATTTGCTTCAATTTGTATGTTTTTGTACTTTTTAGCATAAATAAAATCATAGATATTTTATAGATTTATAAGTGGGCAGAAAAGCAAGCTTTGGATAAGCAAGCAACTGATGAAAAATGCAATTTAAATGATGCAATCAGAAATGAGATGTCCTGTTATCTTCATTTTATTGATTTTAATATGATGGAACTTAAATTCTTGAATGAATTTGTTGGTAAAAAAGATTTATAATATTTGAACAGTTGTTTACATGTGTATTTTTAGTTCCACGTGGCTTCATTTTTCATTCACCTGAAGAATTAAACGAAATTTTAGATGTTGTCAAGTATAGTCTAAAATTCATGTAAATACTTTTTTTTGCTTAGGGATTGTCCAGTGTGTTTTTTAATCTTTGCCGCTGACGCTCACCTTAAAAGCGGCAAAGATCAAAGGAAAAATCTGACTGAAGTGGAGGGGGATTGAAAATTTCGTCAAAATACCCGATGTTAGATCTGGACAATCCCTTATGTGTTACTTTATTTTAAAACTTTTTATTGTATTAATTTTCTTACTCTATGCTGACTTTATAAAATTCTCTTTATTGTAGTTTTTTCAAACTATATTTCTTCTTTTGTACCCTAACTTAAAGTGAGCAATCGCTTTGAAGTAAATAAATTAATAAGTAAAGTCGAAACCAGTGTAGGTTTGAAAATTTTTATCAATTTCATTATAATTTTGAAAAAAATAATAGTCTTGTTTTAATATAGTTGCATTTTTGTCCGCGGACAAAAATTCCACACAAATTTTTTTTGTATTTTAGGACCCTCTCTGTCTGTCTATGAGAGTATGCCCTTCAGCTACCTCTTATTTTTTAATGACTGTTATAATATAATATTATGTCCCCATCAACACAAGGCAATCTTGTTCATTTTTGTATTTATTGGTTAATATTTTATATTTCATTGATTTTCCCATGACCCCTGCAACAAAAATTTATTATGGAAAAACAAAAAAAATTTGCAAAAAAATAGTAAAGTCGAAAAAGGTTCATTTTATCATATTTTATAAAATTATTACATACGTAATTATTAGAAGATATGACAGTTAGCAAACATTTCTATGAATTACAACAAAAGATTTTCGATTTGTTTAAATCTCAAGATCCTAAAATTGGTAAATTTGATATTGTTTTTGAAGTTGAAGGAAAGGTAAACTAAATTATTATGTCTTCATATTAGATTTCTTAGATCCACGTTTTAGAAGATTTACGCTTACAAAGTTCCTTTAATTATATTATCTTCAACTTTTGATTCAATGCTTTCGGATCGATGGAACAAGAAAAAAGATGAACCAATTTCAATTTTTGGCTACAGCTTCAATGACTTTTATCAATTTTTAAGTTTTATCTATTCTGGGCAATGTGAATTAACTAATAAAAATATTTCTACCATGGTTGATATCGCTGAATTTTATCAAGTCGGGCTATTGAAAACTTACTGTGATGAATATTTGTCAAAAATAACTTTAAATTTTGACAATGTTTTTCAATTATTGAAGTTGGGAAACAAATATTCTCTGATAAAACTCAAATCTGTTGTTAAGAATTTTTTCATCGAAAATTATGTGGATCTTCGAGATTCCGGTCATTTCTTAAATGTTAAAAAAGAAATTTTTGCTGAAATTATCCACAGTATGAACCGCAAAATTAGCCCAGAAAATTTGTTTCAAGATGTATGTTTTTATCATTTTATCAGCTTAAAGAAAATGAAATTTTTAGGTTTACCAATGGGCAGAAAAAGAAGCTTTGGATAAGCAAACAAGTGACCCAAATTGTAATCAGAATGATGCAATCAAAAATGAAATCTCAGATTTCCTTCCTCATATTGCCTTTAAAATGATGGACCTCAAATTTTTCAATGAGTTTGTTGGTCAGGATTTTATCTGGAGTTAAAGGAGGAGACCAATTGCAATTAAATTTTTGTCCCTTTCATTCAATGAAGGTCCCGACACGAAAATTTTAAAAACTCTAAATCGAAGAATTCTGATGACATTTCCTTTCATAATTATTTGTTCTGATTTCACAATGTTATGAACTTTGGTAAATGGTTGGATATAACCTGAGTTTCAACATTTTTGTTCAAATTCTTCAATATTTAACAACATTCAACATTTTGGTCCAATTTTTATTTTAGTGAACCAAAATGTTAAAACTCTGCTTATATTTAGCCATTTTTTAAAACTTCATACCATTTTGGAATCAGAAAAAAGTAGTTATGACAGAGAAAGTCATCAGAATTCTTCGATTTGAAGTTTTCGGAGTTTTCGTGTCGGGACTTCAAATAGATAAAAGGGACAAAAATTTATTTGTAGTGAGTGTCCTCCTTTAAGTATTTTTTAATTATGTTTTTTCAGTTCCACGTGGTTTCATTTTCTCTACCCATGACGAATTAGGCAAAATTTTGAATATTGTTACATTAAAGCCGGATTGCAAAGGTTTCAAAATTTTTTAGAATTTTGTTTTTTATAAGTCAAAATTATATTTTTTCAGTTACGATAACAAATAATCGTGGACAAATATTGCGTGGAAATCTTATCTCCGACTCCGACAAAATTTTAATTGAAACTATCATATCTTTGAGAAATGAAAAAACTTATGGCTGTTGCCCTGATTTTTTTTATTGGAGAACGAGATGTAAAATTCTTTTATCTCGAAGTTCATTAAAGAAAAGAGATGGCGTTGAATGGTATTTATTTTGTTTTTCTGATGGCGATATTGCTGTAGGACATCATACTGTAATAAACGAAAATCGTTATCTCCTTGCTGAATTGGTTGTTGATGAACTTACAGGGTTTCGTCCTTCCGGGTACTGTGAGATTGAAATTGAATAAAATATTTTTTTATGATTTTTATGTGTCTTTTTGTTTTTTTTGTTTTTTCTGTTTTTGACAAATAAAATATGGTTCAATCCGCCATATTGTTTTATTTATTTTATTTATTTATAATGTACAGTCCCAACATGTGACGCCGCATTTTGAACAAGACCTCTCTCATGCTATAGCCTTAGACCAGTTATGCATAACCCCAAAATATTTCCGGTGAACGGGCTCTCTATATGCAAATTTATTGAAATTAAGTTTGAAAAATCCATGGCCCAAAAAATTAGCATAATAAAAGGCCACTCACTGTAAATATTTTGGGGTTATGCATAGCTGGTCTAAGGCTATCTAATGGCACAGGGCTCGTTCAAAAAGCGGTGTCACATCTTGGAATCTTCCCTTGTTGTTAGAAAATTGGGGAATTAGTTATACTTGTACATTGTTGTATTCCTTCTCTCGCTTTTCTATTATAAAGGTGTTGGCATTATGTCAGTAATGACCTCGCAAAAATTTATTTTTGATTACGGTATTTCTAAGCAGTTGAAATTACTGAGAATGAATTACTGTATTCTAACTGAAATCCGATCTTTTCTCAAAAATATAAAATCAAGTTTGTAAAATTGAATAAACTTTTTTCTAAAAATTGATGAAACAAAAAAGAGAAGAATCATTGGAGGATAAAATTGACAAAGATATGCAAAATACGCAATTAAAGTAAATTCTTGAACTGGAAATTCAGCATATGCGGATATCAAATTAAAAGTATAAAGAAGAAATAACGAAATTGAAGAAACCAAAGTTTGAGCCATTAATCGTCGCTCCAGGGAAATCTTGGAATTTGTTGAAGTTAAAGATTTTGGAGACTTTAAAATTCCAGTTAAAATTAGCATAATTGAAATAATGCTAAAACAACCATTAATTATGGCACTTGTTTTGTTTGTTTCAATTCGAAAATTTTTGCATTCTTGAAGATAATAAAAATAGAATTTGCAGTTCAAATTTGTGAAAGAATAACTGTCTTTTATGAATGGAAAAATCAAAATAATGAAAATAAAAATCTTGGTAGAAAGGGGAGTCCAAATCTGAAAAATATGTGAATTTCAAGTGGTTGGATCAGATAAAAAAAGATATTAAAAGAATGGGCCTTCTCAATTTAGGCATTTAAAAAAATGTGGATTTAATTAACCCTTAAGCATGTGCCAAAATTACGATACCATTATGGTTATTAACTAAACCTGAAAATCAGGGTTTCTTAGTATTGCTACATTTGGGGTTTCGTAAAAATTCAACACATACGGTGCATGAAAATCCCTGATTTTCATGCACCGTATGTGTGCGTAGTTCGACGTCGAAGACCTTTAAATGAATTTTTTAAACTACCTCCCTCCTACAGTAATACAGTCCCTGTTGATGGTATACTACTTTTAAAACGTATTTTTTATTATTCTAATTTTTTCAACTATGATATCACAGTCACTTAAAAAAATAAATATCTCTTTTTACACGCGTAAAAATTATTTTTAACGCCTAAAATTTGTTTTTTTACGAAAACACTACAGTCTAGTTTAAATAAGACCACAATAAATAAAAAAAATTAAAATTAATTTTTAATTAATTTTTTCGATTTTTGCAGTGGCATTTTTATGACCTATTGAACTTTTAAGTATACGGATTTCGTCATTTGCATGTTCTATAATTTCTCTCTTTGATTGCCTTATCGAATTTAAGAAATAATTTTTGAAGTTGCCAATTATAAAAAATGACTTTTTTGGACCAAAATTGATTTTTGATATTTTGAGCTTAAATTTTTTGTGAAAAAAGAGAAGTTTTTTCTGAAAATTACTGTATTTTTTATAATTTCAACAAAAAGTACAGTTATTTTCATAAAAAACTTCATTTTTTTCATATAAAAATTAAACTCAAAAAATCAAAAACCAAAAACCAAAAAGTCATTTTTTGATAATTGACAGCTTTGAAAAACATTTTTGAGATTTCGGTACCATAACAAAAATGAGAGTTTACAGAACATGGCAACAAAAATTACAAAATCAGTAGGACTAAAGAATAAAAAATTAAACAACTTTTTGCTTTAATTTTCACAACAAAAATTTTTAATAATGCTTCCCCCAACAAGTTATTCCCTCTCCCTCCCTTCCTCTTCAGTATTTTACCTGTTTATGCAACCATGGAAATCCAATTGCCGTGCATCGATTAAATCCCAAAACGACATCCCATAAACCCAAAACATTTTGGGCATGCCATTGTCCAAAAAGCACAAATGGCTGCAACGGATCCCCAGGATTATATTTCGTCAAATGTCCATAAATGTAAGCAATCGAAAACCAGATATCCATAAAATATCCAAGATTTAAAATTAAAAAATATGAAGATCGAAAAATTGATTTTGGTTTTGTGGATTCAAAAAATAAGAAAAATACAATTAAAACTGTAAAAATTATAAAAATTCCATGAATCCCAAGAAGAATGTTTTGAAGGAAATTTACAAGGCTGGAATCCATTTGGAGAGGGAAAAAATGAGTATTTTAGGGTTGAAAAAAATGTTAATGTAAAAAATAAAGAAAAAAGACATGCTTTTAAAATACTTTAAGAAAAAGTCCAAAAATATTATTAAATTACCTACAAACAATATTATGAAAATAAGTTAAACAAGAAAAAAGGTAATAAAACTAATTTTAACTAATAATGTTAAGTCACAAAAATATGTCATTTAAAGTAATTCTATTTTCGTTATGGATCCCACAACGAAAACAGAATTGAATGGTTTTGCTCAACAAAAAAGACCTTGATCAAGGGGCAATTTAGTTAGCTGCCCCTCCACCAAATCTAATAAAACCCTTTGATCTTTTACCGCGAGCTTCAAAAGATCAAATATTTGCCTCCTCCATCTTTGAGCTTTAAAATGCTTTTTTTCTAATTTCAGCCTTGACCCTGATTGTCAGGTATGTGTGCTTGTAGCACACAAAATTAAGGCATTCTTGTGCACCACTTTTTTAGTTTTATGATACCTATATATTTTTTGTTTTCTATCGAATTTTTCATGACCTTGCAATAAAAATTATTCAATAAATATGAAAAAAATAAAATGATTGAAGGAAAGTAAAAACGAGTCATTCCCAAAAAAGTAGCAAAGGCGAAAAAATTTTATTATACCTTAGTTTATTCCATAAATTTGAATTACTTTTTGAGTAATGGCTGTAAGCTACAAATTCCTTAAATTTCAACAAATTCTATTTAATTTGTTCAAATCTCAAGATCCTGAAAATGGTAAATTTGATATTGTTTTTGAAGTTGAAGGAAAGGTGGTCAATAAAATAAATGTGTAACAACTTTTGATTTTTAAAATCCAAGTTTTAGAAGCTTTATGCTTACAAAGTTCCTTTACTTGTTTTATCTTCAACTTTTGATTCAATGCTTTCGGATCGATGGAACAAGAAAAAAGATGAACCAATTTCAATTTTTGGCTACAGCTTCGATGAATTTTATCAATTTTTCAGCTTTATCTATTCTGGACAATGTAAGCTGACTGATAAAAATGTTTTTGTTATAGTTGATATCGCTGATTTTTATCAAGTTGAATTTTTTAAAGATTATTGTGATGAATATTTGTTAAAATGGAATTAAAAATTGAAAACATATTTCACTTTTTGGATTTTACAAACAAATATTCTTTGATTCGACTCAAAGCTTCTGTTATCAATTTTATCATTAAAAATTTTGTTGATCTTGGAAATTCGGACAAATTCTTGAAAGCTAAAAAAGCAATTGTTACTGAAATTGTTCTTTCTGTTAAGGATAAAGTTAAACCAGAAGATTTATTTCAAATTGTACGTTTTTTTCTCATATGTTTTGGCTTAAGCATAGAAATATTTTAGATTTATAAATTCGCAGAAAAACGTGCAAAAAATAAACAACAAAGTTGCCCATATGTCAATCTCCATAGTATTATTAAACATGAAATCTCAGATTTCCTTCCTCATGTTGACTTTAATATTATGGACCTTAAATTTTTGAATGAATTTGTTGGTAAGAACTTAATATTTTTATTAATTTTTTATATAAGTTTTTTAAGTTCCCCGACGTTTTGTATTTTCTTCACCTGAGAAATTGAACAAAATTTTAAATGTTGTCAATTCGAAGCCAGTGTATAAAGGTAACAAATTTTTATAATTTATTTATACCAAAGTCCAATATAAAGGTTAAAAAAACCATTTACCATTTCGTTCTGATAAAGTAGTAATTTTTTAGTTACAGTAACAAATAATCAAGGACAAAAATTACATGGTAATCTTGTACCTGATGAAAATGCTATTAAAAGTATCAAATCTTTGAAAAATCACAAATCTTTCTACGACGTTTATGGATATTCCTATTGGTATACCGAAAATGATATTCCAATAACCTCAAATCTATTGAAGCAAAAAAATGGTGTTGAACGGTATTTAGTTTGTCTTAATGATGGCGATGGAGATATTGGTGTTGTACATCGTACTATGATAAATAAAAATTGTTATTTACTTGCTGAAATGGTTGAAGGAAAAAATGGGTTTTGTCCTACATGGAATTGCAAAATTGAAATTGAATAAAACTGACTTTCTGAAAAAATCGAGCAATGGGCGGACACTCGAAAATTTCAAAATGGGTTTAGGAAGCTGAAATTTGGCATGTAGTATCCTAAGGGGTCAAAAAGGTGTGATCAAAAAAAATTTTTGGTGTCCGGTGCAGGGCTGCTCCGATGCGGTTCCTGCCCTCAGTTTTGATCCGTTTTCTACAAATGAGGTATCTCCGGAAAGCCCTTGATTAGGGCTACAATACTGATCTGCTGGAATTTTTATTGACGGTCCCAGCACGAAAATTTCGCATTTTTAAAATTTCAAAGGGGGTTAAGTACCCCAAGAATTCGGGTCCGCAAAAATTACGATATTTACTTACTCGCAACAAAAACATGTCATAAATAATAAAAATATTATCATTTTAATTAACAATTTCATTTTAAAATATTTAGTCAATTTTTAAAAAAATTAGCTTTTTCTTCTTTTTATTGATTTTGTTTTCTTCTAGAAAATTGATTTTTACAATGAATGATAAAACTACAAAGATTGTAGCAAATAATAAAAAGAAAAAAGAAAAGGACAGATTTTATTCTAATGGTTATTGAAAAGAAAAAGATTTTACATTTTTTTTGCTAACATTCTCGGTTGAAAATATGTTTGAAACATTTAGTTTTTTTAAGTACTAGTAAAAAAATCTTATCTTCTCAGATAATAAAAACAAAAATAAAATAACAATTTTGTGTTTGCAACACCTATATGATTAAATATTTAATATCAAAAAAGCTATAAAAAAATTTGCACCCAATGGGAATCGAACCTTCGAGTGAAAGTGCAAAAAGTGATCGCGTTAACCACTCGACTACAGAGTCCAACGGAGAACGCTCCAACTATGTGAGTGAGTTAAAAACGTGCGTTTTCGTTTTTTTGAAAAAGTGTCTCAAAAATTTTTCGAAATCGAAAATTTTTTTCCACCAATAAATGAGTCATGAAAAAAGGAACATTTTGAGAAAAAAAAATTTTTGCGGACCCGAATTCTTGGGGTACTTAACCCCCTTTGAAATTTTAAAAATGCGAAATTTTCGTGCTGGGACCGTCAATAAA
Source organism: Panagrolaimus sp. LJ2414 (assembly GCA_024447195.1). NCBI lineage: Eukaryota > Metazoa > Nematoda > Chromadorea > Rhabditida > Panagrolaimidae > Panagrolaimus > Panagrolaimus sp. LJ2414. The sequence continues at coordinate 44,125 of JAMRXY010000059.1, read as the reverse complement.
AATTCCAGCAGATCAGTATTGTAGCCCTAATCAAGGGCTTTCCGGAGATACCTCATTTGTAGAAAACGGATCAAAACTGAGGGCAGGAACCGCATCGGAGCAGCCCTGCACCGGACACCAAAAATTTTTTTTGATCACACCTTTTTGACCCCTTAGGATACTACATGCCAAATTTCAGCTTCCTAAACCCATTTTGAAATTTTCGAGTGTCCGCGATGCTTTCATTTTGCTCGATTTTTTCAGAAAGTCAGTTATAAATGTTTTTCTTTTTTTACTATTTGCGTTTCTTAGTTTTCTTTGTGTCACGTTTTTGTAGATAAAAATTTTATTAAATCGGCATTGTTGATTTCGGTTACTGTAAACTAGCTTGCAACAATGTAAAATGGTATTTTTAAATAGTAATTTTGTGTGACCAATTAAAAAAAATGATTTTTTTTTAAATGTTAGAGACTATTTTAAATTTAAAAATTCATTCCGGAAAGATCTAACAAGTAAATATTTTGATTTACAGTACATCAGTCTGGAAATGAATCATCATGTTAAATTTTCGTCTTTTATAGCGCATTTTTTGTAAAACTTGAGCTTTTTTTGACGATTTTGGCACAGGTAAAAAAACATCACAGAAAAAAAGTAAAAACTCCATTTCTGGATAAACCAACCATAGAGAATCAGAATCTGTTGGTGATTTTTTCTACTGGGCTTGAGAGTCCCGCTAAAATTACAAAAGTGGTAATATTGGAAAATAATTTCTTAGCGCTTTTCAAAAATATAAATATCTAAGACATTTGACCCATTTAAAATGGCAAAATCAGCAATGGAACGCCAAAAATTGCTTGTGTGCGGTTATTTTTTTGAGAAAAAAGCATCTAGAACCTCCAGATCGGTAAATTTTATTTTACATAACGTAATATTTTTACACAAAAGTCACAAGAAGGTCATTTCACCCCATGAAGTTGCTTACCAAAAATGGTAAGAACTGCATTAATTTCGGTTAACCGTCATCCGATTACTGTAAATGGAAGTTAATTCAGACATTAAGGAAAAAAGTGTCGAGTAATTTTAACCTCCAAAAATTTATTTTAGGTTTTTAAACTTTAAAAAGGAACAAAAATAATTTTTTATTAGACATCAAAAAGCTCTAAAACAACCTGCCATAAATTAAAAAGCTTTTAATGCTACCATTTAAATGCATCAAAAATAATTGATTATTTTAAACAAAAAAGTTGTCTTTTCATGTTTATTTTTTGTTCCGCTGAAACTTTTTGGCATTTTTTGTTTTATTCAAATTTTTTAATGCTACCTTTTTTGTTTTTGCTATTTTATTACTCAGAAATTACTGTAAATATTTTATGTTTTCTTCTTCACATTCCAATAATAATCTTCTTTTTTTATCAAACAAAATCACCAAAATCAATATTTTATTCTGCATATTTTGTTATCTTGAATACTGTATATATTTTAAATGTAATATTTACAATATTTTGGATTTATGGACATTTTGTTTTTTATCGTGTTGATGCTCCTTTGATGTTTGCAGTAAACTTTCTTCAATGGCATTCTTCATCATTGATGGGATTATGGGAATTCTTTTTATCTTTCAATCGGTGCACTGCCTTGGCATTTCCAAAAGCTCATCGAATTGTAAGTTTAATTTTGTGGTAGTTTTTGAAAAGGCATTTACGATATGCAAAAACATAAAAAAAAGGATGGTGTTTGAATTAAAAACTCCAAGTTGGAATTAAATCTCAGACAGTTTGGCAATGATAAGTATCATAGTGGAAATTTGCATATTACAAACATATCCAAAACCACTAGAGAAATGAGATGGCTAATGTCGGGTTTGTTTGGATATACGCAAACTTGTTACGTCAAAAAGACCTAAACATGGAAATTTTAACATTTTTTTAAATATTTTAATAACAAATTACTTATTACTTGCCAAGAAAATTTGCATAATTAGAATCCCCATGTCCGGATAATCTCGGGGCTCAAGTCTTCGTAAAGCTTGGGCAAAACAATGAGAAAAAGTGATTTATGCATATTTTGGTGTTAACCCTGGGAAGATTTCAAGCGTTGTAAAACCTTCAAAATAGAAATCCACTCAAAAAACTGACCAAAGATCATGTGAAAAGATAAATTATGCTAACTTCGATACATATCCCCAGAGGGAACATCAAGATTATGGTTGAGGAGATTCCCAAAATCACATTCAAATAATTTTTTAAAAAAGGTAAATATATTGCTGCTGATCGATAAACGGTTTCACTAACCACTGAGCCATAGAGACCAAAAACGATCAAAATTACAAATTTCAGAGAAATGAGCATAACAAAGTTCACACCATTAATTAAACATATTTTTATCACTTTAAAACCTTTCGTTTTTAGTTATGGCACAAAAAATTTGTTTATTTTTATGCCATTTTCATTCTGGCATCTCCATTTATCTTTCATGGATATATTGCAATCCCAAATTATCAATGCATGTTTTTCACCCCAAATTTACCAGCCTGTTCAACATTTTTAATTCGATCAAATCGAAATATTTCAATTATAAATATTATTTTTTCATGTTTAGGTCTATTTTTAATCGTAGTAGGAATAACAGCATCCCCAAAAATTTATAATTTAAGTGTAAAAGCAAAAATGGAACGACGACTAATTTTTCAAACTGTTTTTTCTTCCGTCCTTTTAATTTTGCTTTATTCTGCTTGTTATTTTTCATTTAGTTTTGAAGCAGATGATTTTTTAGTTTTATCGTATTTTTTATATTTAACACAATTTTATTCTACCGTATTCTTTTTATTCATTTTAAGTCCAACAATTCGTCAAGAATTTTCTAAATTTTATCGATTGAATTTAGTGTTGAAGAAAACATCCAAAATTGGAAATGGTATAAAACAATTTGGAGGATCAATAGGTCAACGATATTAAATTTACAATGTTGGGGTAATAAATTATGCTAAATTTTTGTATGTCTTTCTGTTAAAATTTTATTACTGTAAGAAAGAAATAAAAAAATTTGTTAACAAAAAATGTGTATGAATTGAATAATAAAAGTGCCAAATTTATAAGCATCTTATCAATGATAAACAAGGCTGTAGAGAAGGGTGGCATTTCGGGGCCACCAAAATTGGCAAAATCCTAAGATCTTTTGCCGCCGCGGAAAATATAAATGCTCAAAAGTTCTTATTTTATAATTTATCACTAAAAAACAGTACAACACTTTTATTTTAACAAAATGTAAGCGCCTAAAGCTTTAGCGAAAGGTTTGTCCAAATCTGACATTTACAGTTTAATGGATAGATTGTCGAGCAACCTTAAAATCGGCGAACTTCAAAGAAACAACTCACTTCAAATCAAAAAAATCCCGAGTAGGATTGTGATTGTATATTTGTCAGTAAATAGAAAAAATGAGAGACATTTATTTGTAATTTAACTTTTTCTTTACCAAAAAAAATCTGGAAACATATGATTCAACTTTTTAAGCTTTACAATTGAATCATCATTAGGATTTTAAAATTTTGAACAATCATTTTTTTATAAACATAACTCCTCATGTAAAAAACTTCAATAATTACTGTAATCATTACTTCGGAAATGGGAGGCATTTCTCGTATAAAAACATGTGTGAAAAAGAATGATGAAAAATTGAAAAAGAATTTTCTAAGAAACAGAAATATTCACCTTTAATTCCTACCCAAAATTTTTGTCAAATTAGAAACACAACCAAAAGTCTTAACACGAAAGCCTTTCTTTCACATCAATCTTTCCCACGCTCGTTCCAGAAGTTTCCCCAAAAGCTCGCGCTCCTTTTTTTCTTTCTTCGTTTTTTTTCTTTGTTTGTGCATTTCCTTTTTTTCATTTTTTCTCGCGCTTTTTTTCTGTCTTCTTTTTTTATTTTGTATTTATTACTGTTAAACTTTTGTTAGTATTTAAATTAAATAATTAAACACAAGTTTGTTAGCAACACCTAAAATTACTAACACAACACAATAATATTGTGAATAATCTATCTTTTTTGCTGTTGTGCCAAAAATATGTAACAAATATTTCTTTTATCTTTTTTTGAGCTGTAATTGCAATGCAAAAATGTAGAATGCAAATTCACACTTTTTTCTTTGATAGATTTGCATCAAAATTTCTTTCTTCTTTTTCACAAATTTGCTTACAGCAGCAACAAGTTTCTCCAAAAGTTGTTGCTTATCGAAGTTTTATCAAAGGTATGCTTTTTTCCATCTTTACATTCTCTAACCAAAGGCGACTTCCTTCTAAAATTCACTATCTTTTATTCTGTGACTCCATATGTTATTCAATGTGCTGCTGCTGCTCGAAATTAACATTTTCTTCGTCCTTTTCTCCTCAAACTTTTCCTACTTTTTCTTTCTTTGTGTTTCTTCGTCTTTGTTTCTCCTTATTTAAACCATTTTGGGTATCTGAATCGTGGTCCATCACAGTTTCTGCAGCAAAACTTCTGCTGTCCCCGATCAATATTTTCTTCGTCCTTTTCTCCTCAAACGTTTCCTTCCTTTTCTTTCTAGAATAGAATTCTATGTTTTTCTTCGTGTTTATTTTTCCTTGTTTGTGCTTATATATTTCTTTTTTCTTTCTCATTAATATCCCAGCAACTTCACACATTTGCTTACAGCAACTACTGCAGCAGCAACAAGTTTTTACAAAAAAGTTGATTACAGAAGTTTTATCAAAGGTATGCTCTTTTCCATCTTTACATTCTCAAATCACAGTCGGTGAAGGTATTTTCCTCTAAAACTGATCATATTTTATTGTGTGACTCCATTTTGGGTATTTGAATCTTGTGTTATTCAAAGCGCTGCTGCTGCTCGAAATTAACATTTCCTTCGTCCTTTTCTCCTCAAACGTTTCCTTCTTTTTCTTTCTTTGTTTTTCTTCGCGTTTGTTTCTTCTTGTTTGTGCTTTTATATTTCTTTTTTCCTTCTCATTAATATCCCAGCAACACCACGGTTTTTGTTGTTCTAAAAATTCTAAAAAATCTCTGATACTCTCTTTTTCAATCGCGACAAGAAAAAATCCTTGTCTTCCTACCTTTTTTGTCGAAGAAGAAAAAAAGGCAGAGGCAGACGGATTTTTCTCAAAGCGATTGAAAAGATGTTTATCAGAGATTTTTTAGAAAAAAAAACCGCAGTGGCAACTTTAACAACTTTTTTCTTCTTTACCTTTACGTTAATATTCTATTGCATATCCTTCCACAATCTTAATTCAATCATCAATCTATTTTTTAATTTTGTTTCTCTTCCTTGTTATCGACGTTTGCTGTTTCTTCGCGTTTTTTGCTTCTTTGTTACTTGTAGTTTATTGATATACTTTATTATTACCACTCATTAATACTTATATATTTTTCAGATTAATTAACAATGCTTCCATCATCTTCAACTTCAACTATTTCTGCTAAACAAGGCGCTCATCGATCAAAAACTGCTGCTAATCAACGGCAAGTTTATACTTTACTATTTCTTCCCAGACATCTCTAACATCATTTACTCATTTTTAGAAGAATCGAAATTATCTTTACTCGTCCATCTGATATCAAACTTGATGTAAGTATTCTTTGTCCACCTTTTATGCTTCTCCTTCAATGAACTATTACTTCATATATGCTTATCATTAAACAAGTCTATATATATCTCCTTTTTTAGGAAGACCTTATTGTTGATCGTTTTAATCCACATGAAATAGCTTCTCGATCTTTTGCAAAATATTATTCAAAGCATGATTACTCAGATCTTCCTGAACATTGGAAATATCTTGAAAATGCAGTTATGATTGAAACTATTGTTTTTCCTGCAGCTGAAGTCATCGTTGTTGAAAAATATAAGAATGTTGCGATTTGCTTTGATCATTTTGGCACAAAAAGACCTGTCATCTTCTTTCGTGAATGTACTCCGTAAGTTTTGATTTTTACTTGTTGAGGGTTAGACATTTCCATTTTGGGCCTAAAAATCTTACATTTCTTTTACTGTGTGTAAGGCCGAACTTGGCGATCTTTTTTGGTTGCAGAATTACTGTAGTTTTTAACTATCTTGGAAATTATTTCTGTTGAATTTTACCTTCATCTAACTCACATATACATTTTTCAGTTACTACAAAAGCATCAAGATTGGTGATATTCTTACTGTAGGTTTACGGAAATTATATGTTCATGCTGAAAAACCAACACTTATGTTTACTGATCTTTATGGAATATTGCTTACTCTCCAACCATCTTCGATTGATAATTATGAAATTTCAATCAGCCGTCGACTTTTAAAGGTTGGTTTTTCAATTTCTTTTATTGAACTGTAACCTGGATTACTGTAGATATACTTTTGGCATGATTTTGGGTATTTTGTGTTGGGCTTCACATATGGCAGTTAAACATCGTATATTCAATCCCCTAATTTGAGAAGGTTGGGTTACTGTATATGTTTAACTGTCTCTTTGGAGCCTAACCCGTATACTAATTTGCGTATATTTCTTGTTATAATTTTTTCACATATGATTTCTTTTGTTTTACTGATCGTTATTCCTTTATCGTGGAAGCCATTAAAATGATCTTGTCATATTCTTCGGCAATGATTACTGTAGTCTTACAGTTTTATCCTTGATAATTATTTCTCTACAGTAATCCAGGGTTACAATTTGATGTCTCTTTACCGAAAATTAATATCTCTCATCTTTTTCAGATTAACAAATTTGCATTTGAAGTTCGAGAAATTCAACATATTCATCAATCTTATGTCATGTTTGCTGATTTTGGTGCAATTGTTCTTCGTCGAAAAGCGGCAAAAATTTTGGGATCAAAAGGTTGGTTTTTATTTTACTTTTTTTCACTTTTCTAATTGATGATTCTTTTTTAGAACTTCAAGGTGCTTTTGTAATTGGATCAATCAAATACACTCTTCAATGTGTCAGCCCTACTCGTGCAGCCTGTTGGAAGCTTGGTTCAAGCTTTGAAATTTTTCAAAATGTAAGTTTTGGTTTTTATATCTTTGTTTTGTTATTAATATTCTTCTCATTTTTTAGGGTATCATCTATGCTCGCTCTCTTCGATGTCATTTTGTTTTGGTTGAAGAAGTTGAAAAGAAGAAAAGGCTTGAAGCCAGAACCGGGCGCAAGATCGCCCGGATGGTGATTCCAGTTGCTGAAAAGAAATTTATCTCCCTTCGGGGAGATTTTGATTGGGCTTTTACCAATCATGGTGGTTTTTTAACTTTTAAACCACATTTAAAAAGATATGGAAGAACTTAAGCGAACTGAGTTCGCTCTTTTTTTACTGATTTGTTTTGTGTTAATTTTTTTATGTGTAATTCTGAAATAAATTTTTTGTGATTTCGATTGTTTGTCTATTCTTTGGGAATTGTGGGATGGGGAATATGGTAGCGGATGGGATAGCTATAGAATTTTTCTCGGGGAGTTGGATTACGGTAATGGTTGGAGAGACATCAAGCATTTAATTTTCTTTTAGGATTACGGTAGTTTTTCTGTAAAGAGTTCGACAAATATAGCCTAACTTTTATACCTTTGAATCGAAGCAGCTGAAAGGTAATATTTATTTCTAGAACGATTAAATGTTGAACAAATTTACCATTTGTGGTCAACTTTTCAGCTATTTTATTCATTCTTTTTTTAAAAACATTAAATTTTTTCGTTTGTACTTTTTTCATACTTTTGTTACAGTATTCTTTTTATCTATTTTGAGTCAAAAAAGTGTAACAATGAGTGAAGCAATGGTGACCAAAAAACATTGTTTTATATCTTTTTTAATACTTCCGGGTCAAAATATGACTTTAAATTAAATAATCTTTACATCCTATTTGAACCACAAATATAAGTTCCTTTAAAAAAATTACTTCCTTGTTTCTTTCCAAATTCCAGAACACTTAAAAAGGGAAGTTTTTTTTAAATGCTCTAGAATTACAAATTTCTCTAAACTTTTTTAAAAGCTTTAATAAATACCTTTCATTTTTTCTTTACCTTATTTCTTCATTCTCAAAATCAAAATATTATTAAAAGTAGCACATCAGGTTTTGAAATTTGCTGAAAGTTTTGTTCTGTCTTTTACGTTTTTCTAGTTTTGTCCCGCAGATCTTCTCTATTTCTGATCTTCAAAGATCATAAAATTTTGTTCTATTTTTAATTTTTAAAAATTTTAAAAAAGATTAATCAATTGCATTTTTCTAAACAAAACCAAAAGAGAAAACTGTTAAAAAAATGACAATAAATTTTGTTCAAAAATGACAGATAGGGTTAAATTAAATCAACATTTAAAAAGATAATTTAAGATCCATTTAAAAAACTGATTGATTTTTTGCACTTATCTTGAGAAAAAAATATACGTGCAAAAAATTAAAAAAGTTTATTGCTGCAAAACTTTAACAAAAGATTTTGCACAAAAATTGCAAAAATAGGAAAAATTTTATTTGCAGCTGCGAAAAATTTTTTTTTCTATTAAAATTTTGAGGACATTAATTTCTCAGACGTTTGTTAAAATAGTAATTAACAGTTTAAAATTAAAATACAGTCTGCATTGTTAAAGATTAATTTTGTGTTCTGCAAAAAACTTTAGAAAATCAGACATTTTTCAATGTATTTGAAATTAATTTTATTAAAAATTTTAATAAAATGTCTAGAAAAAAAGTTTCAATTAAATGAGTCTACTTTTACTCCTATTTAAACAATTTTATTTCTCTCTAAAATTATTATCATTATTAATCAAAAATGAAAATCGTTCATTTTTGTTGCATTTTCTTCGTTGCAGCTGTTGTAGCTGTTAATGCTGCTGAAGTTGTAAGTCCATATTTTGTTAATCAAAAAGCTAAAAAAAGTAGTTTTTAAGCTTGTTGAACGATTACCTGTTGTTACCTTGGAGGAAATTTTGTTGGATGTTGAACAACCGCAACCAATAAAACAATCAAATGATGGAGAAACGGAAATTGTTTTTGAAACAAAAGGTACTTCGACTAGGTTTTCAAAAAAACAAAACCATAATATTTTTAAAAGGAAAAGCTTTAGCAGCACTTACGAAGTTACAAGCGACAGTTCCAACATGTGACTTCACTTTTTGAAGGAGACCTATCCCATGAGCCACGGCGTGGTAAAAATGCAAAATGAACTCCCGTGTGGAAAATGTTTTTTAACTTTTAAAAATTTTTTTTGACATTAAAAAAACTACATATTTTACCAAAAATTACTGTAACAGCAATACTTTTTTTATTTCCTCATCATTTCTTATCCATCTGCAGATAATTACCTACAGATTGATATATAACTGTTGTTATATAACGTTCATTTGACAGAAATCTTGCAAGAACAAAATCTTCCTTACATGAGAAGACTTCACAAATCGTGTATCTCCTCAAAAACCTATCCTCTAAAAATCAAATCTTTGGTTTAAACATATTCTTAAACATATTTAGAAGGATTTGGTTGAAAAATCTCAGAGGCCATGTTTTTTATTACGTTTTTTTTCTTCGATCAAAGGTATGTTACATGTATTTTACTGTTCTTTTACTGTAACATTCATATTTTTCAGGTTACAATGATCCAATTTCATCTCAAATATTCTTCAATACATCCATCTCGAGGTCTATGATCAACAAGAAATGAAAAAAATCTATAGAGAAATATTTTTTATATATGAATATATGGTGTTCTGCTGCAAATAATACTGTAAGTTAATTTTATTGAAAAAGTTGTTTTATATGTCAAAAAGTTATTCATTATCGTTTATAAATGTTTACTGATGTTTGTAGAATGAGAAAAATGTCTTCAGAAAATCAATAATTAGTTTTTGAGAAATTTTCTTTCTTCAAGGAAGAAGTGTAGTACATATGAAATCTATGTTTTGATTAACCAGAGTTATGTGTCTTCAAATATTATTTCGGCATTTTCAGGATACATCAGTAAACGATTGTAAACAATAATAAAAAAAGTTTTGGACAAAGGAATATAACTTTTTCAATAAAATCAACTTACAGTATTATTTGCAGCAGAACACCATATATTCATATATAAAAAATATTTCTCTATAGATTTTTTTCATTTCTTGTTGATCATAGACCTCGAGATGGATGTATTGAAGAATATTTGAGATGAAATTGGATCATTGTAACCTGAAAAATATGAATGTTACAGTAAAAGAACAGTAAAATACATGTAACATACCTTTGATCGAAGAAAAAAAACGTAATAAAAAACATGGCCTCTGAGATTTTTCAACCAAATCCTTCTAAATATGTTTAAGAATATGTTTAAACCAAAGATTTGATTTTTAGAGGATAGGTTTTTGAGGAGATACACGATTTGTGAAGTCTTCTCATGTAAGGAAGATTTTGTTCTTGCAAGATCTCAGCTAAATCAATGTTATATGACAAGATTTATATATCAATCTGTAGCTAATAGCCTGCAGATCGATAAGAAATAATTAAAAAATAGAAAAACAATCTTTATTACAGTAAATTTTGGTGAAATCTGTAATTTTTTAATCATCTAAAAAAGTTTTAAAAAAAAGATTTTTTCATTGTGCATTTTCTTGTCGAGAAAAAATTACCACGCCGTGCATGAGATAGCTCTTGGACAGTTATGAATAAACCCAAAATATTTCCGGTAAATGGCTTTCCTATATGCAAATTTATGGATTTGAAATGGAAAAAAGTCTACGACCCCCGGGCCGATTTTTTTAAAAACCCCTGTTTCAAGTACATTTTTCAAACTTCATTTCCTTAAATTTGCATATAAGAAGGTCATTAACAGGGAATACTTTGAGGTTTGCCCTAAGGCTATATAATGGGACTGCCTTAAGGCTATATAATGGGATAGGCCATGTTCAAAACGCGGCGTCACATGTTGGAACCTTCTCTTGTGATTGTTAACAAAAACCGTGATCGTCCCAACGCAATAATTTTAAAACTCTGAATTGAAGAATTCTAATGACATTTTCTTTCTTAAAAAAGATGTTTCAGTTGCTGCTTTTTTTTGATTTTGGAAGAAAGTTCGCGAAGCTGAAAGTTATTGAATTTCAGGGACTTTCGTTTTTCTCTAACTTTTATAACATTACAAAAAAGCAAAAGTCCCTGATTTACAATAACTTTCAGATTCTAAAAATTTATTTGCGAAATTAAAAATACCAGCAAATGAAAAATCTCCTTCAACCATTTTTTCTAATTCCAAAAATGGTATGAATATCAAAAATTAGCATGATATAAGTTTAGTTACATCTTTTTGGTACAAAAACATCAATCTTTTAAGAATTATTAAAAAAAGGTTGAAACTCAACTACATCAATCTTTTAATAATTCTCAAAAGATTGATGTTTTTGGTACTAAAATGATATAACTAAACTTATATTATGCTAATTTTTGATGTTCATACCATTTTTGAAATCAGTTTAAAAAAATTATGAAAGAAAATATCATCAAAGGGAATTGTCAAAAAATCACTTGACCATGAGGTTGGAAAGAGGAGGTAAGCCAAATGATCATCCAGCTTTGATGTTTGTCGGCAAAAAGCTTTGATCTTTGGTCACGACGGATGGGAGGGGATTTAAGAATCACGATTTTTTGGTCACGTGATTTCTGGATAATACCAGATTCTTTGATTCACAGTTTTTAAAATTTTCGTGTTCGGACGATCACGTTTTCTATTAACATCCTTGCATGAAAGCTTGTATACGCAGCAACTTCCCCTTTAAATATTGTTAAAAACTAAATATCTTTAATTTTCAACAAAACCTTAAATTTTTGCTATTTTAGAAGGAGAAACGGATGTAATTTCTGAATCCGGATCTGACAATGAAAATGAAACTCCCATTTCCGATTCTGAAAATGCTGATGAAGATGAAGGCGGAAATTTTCAACGAAAATCTTTATTAAAAGGTGGAAAAGGAAAAGGTTGTAAAAAAAGAAAATGCAGACCTGGAGGTGGTGGTCGCGGACGATGCAGACGAGGAAGGGATGGACAGAAAAAATGTTGCAAAGGTCGAAATGGTCAAAGATGTAGCACGATTGATTGGTTTAGAATTTTGGGTGCTGGATTAGATTTCTTCACTTTCCTTCGACTGTTCACCCAAGGTGGAGCACAAAATTTTCCACCAGTTTATCCAGGTTATTAATTTTAATATTAAAAAAAAATCAAGGGCAAAATTCTGTGACACCTGATTTTGGAATGTTCGAAAGTGCCATTTCTAATATCTTGAAAAAATGTGGATACGTACCCCTTCCTTAAAATGGACACATTTTGTCACAGAAATAGAAAAATGTGACATTTTGTCACACTTTTGTGACGATTTTGCCCATTTCTAAGCATGCGCAAATCGCGTTATTTTTTCAAGATAATAAAAATGGCACTTTCAAAAATTCCAAAATTGAAATTCCGGGGTTCAAGTGTCACAAAATTTTGCCGCGATTTTTTTTCAATATAGAGTTTTTAAAAACATATAAATTTTAAACTGTTGAAGGAGGAGACTACGATGACTATTAAGAAAATGATGGTCGCATAGGATATTATTATTATTGACACAAATGAAATGCTGGGTTCCAAATAATCTTTTTGTTTCATAATTTGTGAATCACAAATATTGTGTTTTGTAATCACCAAATAAAAGTTTTAAAATCATTGTTTGTAATAATCTCTGCATTTTTTTTATAAACTTGAAAATCATACAATTTTTGATTAAAGAAGATCAAGGCCGTCAGCAGAAAAAAATTTCAGGGTGGCTATTTTCATTTCGAAGGGGGCACGCCTTTGGTCTTTTGATGCCTTAACACTGCGACGACAAAAGATCAAAGGATTTTCTCTATTTTCGCGGGGCACAGCCCCCTCTGAAGAAGATGTTTCATTTGCTGCTTTTTTTTGATTTCGCAAGAAAGTTCTCGAAGCTGAAAGTTATTGAAATTCCGGAACTTTTGTTTTTTTAATATTAAAAAAATTTTAAAAAGCACCTGATTTTTCAATAACTTTGAGCTTCGCGAACTTTCTTGCAAAATAAAAAAATCAGCAAAAAATCTCCTTTAAAACGTGAATTTGAATATCAGTAAGTTTTCCTGTAACCCAAGCCAAAAGGAGTCATCGATGTTATTATAATAAAATAACTTCATTGATGGAGATGAAATGCAGCGTTAAACTCCAGCAATCTTTAACTTCATTAATATTTATAAATCTGCAGTACTTTATTTAACCACAATCAAATATCAGGATTACGGTAACTTTATTTTTAGGGTTTCAAAAAATATCGTTTGACTTTTACACTTTTGAATGTTTAAAAAATAAATATAAAATGAACTTGAAAGATATGTTTATTTTTAGAACCACTAATTGTTTTTAGAATTAATTATTAATGAACTAATTTGTTGGCCATTTTTATTTAAATTTTGCAGCTGTTTTACACAACTTTTTTTGGTAAATGTTTTTGGTAAATGTTGAGTTATGTTTTGTACTTTTATAAAAACTTTTCCATTTTTAGTCGAAAAAGGGTAACAATTAACAAAAGAATGGTGACCAAAAAACATTGTTAAATAAATACTTCCTCGGTCAAATATTAAAATTTTACCAAAAGTGAAATGCTTTTATTCTTTGCCTAAACATTGTCTTAAAAAAATAAACTTCCTTCCCTCTTTTCAAAACTCTTACAATTGTTAAAAAAAGGTGTTCATTAAAAATGTTCTAAAATTACAGATTGCTCTAAATTTTTTTAGGCTTTAATAAATACCTTTCATTTTCATTGCCTTTTTTCTTCTCCATCTGAATTAAAAAAACTGTTATTAAAAGTGGCACGTCAAGTTTTGAAAAATACAGTTCTTTCATAAAAGTAATAATTTCTTGTTGCATCTTTACATTTTTTTAACATTCGCTTATTTATTTAATTTTTAATGGAAAAATACATTTACGATCTGACAATTTCGTAAAATATGTGTTTCATTTTAGGGCTGGTACAATAAAAATAACAAAAAATTTTGAAACTTTGAGATCATTTCCAAATAGTTTTTAATAGATTTATGCCAAATAATTGTAAATCTTTAGAATGCCATAACGGCAAAAATGCCGTTTTGGCATACTTTTGTGCAATTGAAGCTGGAAAGGCAATAATATGCACTTTTATGCAAATTTTCATCACCTTTTCGATTTTTTCTCTTTTCACTTCAAACGCTTTTTGGGTTAAATAAATTTGCATAAAAAGTTTTTGCAAAGTGGGACAAAAAATATTTTTGTAAGGATACTATTATTTTTGAGTTTGTTGACAAGTTTTATGCCAACATCTGTTTCAACAAAAATGCTGATGTGATATTTTTTGTGCCAAAAAAAGTTGGGAAAGGGGACAATATATTAAATTTTTTATGCAAATTTTCTTAAATTTTGTAAAACCTTTTGGATGTTCGTTTTTCGTGGTTTTATATGTTTGGTAAATTTTAACTTGTTTGTTGAAAAAATTTGCATAAACGGATTTTAATGAAAAATTTAAAACCCTTTAATAAGTTTCAGAAACTGTTGTTGCTGTTAAAAAACAATGGAATTTTCAACATTTTTATTTTTTCATTACACCGCAATAATCTCCAATATTTTACTTTTTCTCTTTCAAATTACTGTAGTAATATTCATATGTTTTCAATGGAAAAAACAAAAATCCCTTTTTCGATCTGCATATTTTGTCATGCTTAATTCTGTCTATATTTATACAATTGCATTTAATCTTTCTTGGATTTATGGACATTGGATTTTATATTCAAGAGATGACCCCTTAATCCCATATATCACTTTCTTTGAATGGTATGCACAATCTTTACTTGGATTTTGGGAAGCTGTTTTGGGATTGAATCGATGCACAGCTTTGGCATTTCCTGTGCTGCATGAAAAGGTGAGAAATATTATAAATTTATTGGTGAATAAAAAGTTGAAAAAATTTGCATAATAATTTTCATTACAAAAGTAAAGGGAGAATTTCCATCAACAATGATATTTTTTAAAGAACTTCCCTGACCCCTGAATTTCATCTTTAATATCACAAAACAGAATATCACAAAAATAGAATAACAAGCATTAGGGCAACTCTGATTTAAAAAAAAAGTATCAATGAATCCCCTTTCTTTTAAGAAAAGAAGAAGACCGATATTTTTGACGACATTTTATCAAAATTTGCATAATATAAGCTTTTTGAGATTTTACATGCTCAATATTCGATTTTTTGTAGGGATCTTTATTGAAATTTGCATAACAGTGCCTTTCTATTTTTAGCACCCTAGCTTTGCATAAACTTGAGCAATGGCGATCAAAACAATCTCTGTTTTCCAAAGATTTTGGCATTTGGGGATTCCTATTTTTTTGGTAGATTCTTCAGAAAGTTGGCATTCTTCTGATAGCCCAGACATGGCAACGGTCCTACTTTTTACATGCCTTTTCTTATTATCACTTTTTTCCAACTTTTTAAAAATCAAAGCCCGGCTGGAAAATTAATTTTTTTAGTTTTCTTTAATAAACGGAAAAAAGGCGGTGTCGATTGCTTTGATGTTTCAGAACTTTTCACTTTTCTTCTTTTTATTCAAATTTTTGAGTAGACATAGGCATTGATTACTGTAGATGTACAGGGTGATTCAAGAAAAAGTCCGATTAAAGAATGACTATAACTTTTTAAATTTTTAAGTTAAGAAAAAATTGATAGTACCAATGGACTCAGTATTGGTTGCCATTTTTAATTATCTAAATAAATTAAAAAAATAAAAACTTTTTTTTTCCAATTTCACGTACTCCCCCCTGTGGAAAAAAATCATTTTTAGATCTGTTTCACCTTTTTTCCCTTTTTTTCATTCACTGTGTTTTAACAATAGAAAATTTTGCATATTCTTTGTTTTTGAAGAAAGTGAATGAAAAAAAAGTGAAAAAAGGTGAAACAGACCGAAAAACGATTTTTTTCCACAGGGGGGAGTACGTGAAATTGGAAAAAAAAAGTTTTTATTTTTTAAATTTTTTAGATAATTAAAAATGGCAACCAATACTGAGTCCATTGGTACTATCAATTTTTTCTTAACTTAAAAATTTAAAAAGTTATAGTGATTCTTTAATCGGACTTTTTCTTGAATCACCCTGTATAACCAAATGCATTAAAAATACCTGTACTTTGCATAAATCAAAAATTTAAAACACTTTGATGACCTTCAAAAAATCCATAGTTATAATTAAAGTATACCCAAAAAACGTCACAAAACCACAGCATAAAACATTACCAAAGTAATATTTAAAACTTATAAACATACTAATTTTTCAGTTATGGAAAGGAAAACGTGTAACTTATTTTCTCTTAGGGCTTTTTGCCTTTCCATTCATTGTTCATGGATATGTTTTTTACAATTTTGGATGCAAATTTTTGCATTCTTATGAAAATCAATGCACAGAATTTAATATTCGAACAAATCGAATCATTTCAATTACAAATATTATTTTTGGACTTTTAGCTTTATCCTTAATTTTTGTTGGAATTATTCTTTCCCCAAAACTTGTCCAACTTTCTTCAAAAGCAAAAATGGAACGACGCCTAATTTTTCAAACTTTATTTTCTTCAACGATGCTTGTATTACTGTATATCGCCTCCTATTTTTCTTATAGCTTTGATACGCTGGATTTTTTGATTATTTCATATTTTTTATTTCTTTGGCAATTTTATCCTTCAATTATTATCCTCTTTTTTGTGTCACCTGTAATTCGAGAAGAATTTGCAAAATTTTATGGTTTGAATTGTTTTGTTAACAAATACCGTAACGCAATATCTGTTAAAATTATTGGAACACAAACTTTTTAAATTTAAGTTTTAATAAATGTTAAAAATAATAGTAAATCTTCAAGCATGATTACTTTTAGTAAAAACACCTTTCTAATTAATTTTGGCTACATTAAAGTAACCTTAATATTTGAGTTACTGTAATCATGTAGTTTGTCATTTGAAATTGTAAAACGCATGTAAAATTTGAAAGGTTTTGCCTATTACCGGAGCAAATCCTTAACATTATCGTTAAATATATGATATATTCTAACGGACAACATCAGCAATTATTAAAACCAAAATCAACATTAATTTATCAAAGATGTGAAACAAAAACAATGCAAAGATAAAAAATGAAGAATAATAAAACGAATTTATTCAATTTGAATTTCGCAGTAATCTGTAAAAGAAAACCCAGTCATTTTATCGGCAGTCATTTCAGCAAGTACAAAACAGCTTTCATGAATCATAGTAGAATGCACTAAACCAATATATCCACCCATAACACGAATTAAATACCATTCAACTCCAGCTCTTTTCTTTAAAGAACTTGTAGCTGCAAGAATTTTATTTTTGGTTACCCAATAAACAAAATTTCCGAAATAAGATTTGTGATTTTTTAAAGATTTTATCATTTCAATCACAGCTTTATCAGGTATAACATTTCCATGTAATCTTTGTCCACGTTCATTAATTACAGTAACTAAAAAGCAATAATAACGTTGCCACAATGCTAACAAGGGATACTCCCAACCTGTCTCGCAGGTTTTTGAACAAGATCTGTCCCATTAGATAGCCATATAACGGCAGTAATGCATAACCCCAAAATATTTCCGAGGAATGGGATTATTTTATGCAAATTTATAGAATTGTAGTTTGAAAAATCCACGATCCACAGGTTCATAAACCTCTGTTTCACGTATATTTTTCGAACTACAGTTCCATAAATTTGCATAACGGTAGAGCAATCACTGCTAATACATATTTTGGGATTAGAGATTGTCTAGATCTGATGTCAGGTATTTTTTCAAAATTTTCAAACCCCCTCCCCCTCCGCAGATTTTTTCATTTGATCTTTGCCGCTTTTAATGTGAGAGTCACATTTTTGCTAACCTCCTCCCTCCCCTTAAAACACCAAATGCCAGATCTTCCTTTATACATAACCATACTTCAAGAGAGGGGTCGGAAAAAAAATCTCGTGACACACGGTATCCAGCATGGCTGCCTTTCTGAAAGTTAGATTATAGTAAAAAAATTTTCGGCGGCGCGAAGCGCCGCCGAAATTACATACCCCTATTTACATGCTCTTTCATACCCCTATTTCCATGACTTTACATACCCCCATTTACATGGAACCCTTAAATTTACATACCCTAATTTAGGGGAAGTATATAGTTTTTTGTTATTTAGCCTAATACATCAGTTCTAACTTTCGGATTAGTTTTTCATAGTGTGTATTTAAATAGTTATCTTTAGCAATTCTTATATATTTGTTTTTTTTCCGTTTTTTATGACGATTTAAAATGCGTCGTAAATATATAAAGTACGTTAGGAAAAAATTCAATATTTACATTGATAAGAAGAGTTTTTTTATAACAATCAAAGTAAGAGTTTATTTATAAATAATTTTTAATATTTATCATATTATGCGTTACTTTGATTGTATGACGTTTAACTGACAGACATTTTACTTACTGCCATAAGACTGACCAGGACGATTGACTGACTTGATATTTGACTGAACGGTATTTTTGACGGAACAGTTTATTTTACTGTCTTTCAATAGGGTTCATAACAGAAAAGTCTGAAATTACAGTTTGATCTGTTTCCTTGGCAACGTGCCGTTACTCATACCCCAACTCATAAACCACATTTTTTAAGCTTCTAGTTAACTAAAGCTTTCATGAATCATGCAAGATCCATTGTGTTGAGAACAGTTTACCGATTGATTTTGGTATTAAAATGAAACGGTACTAAAATGAGATTCCGCCCCCCATTTTCATTCCAAATCACTGCACTCTTACGACGGTTTGTCCCTTTTTTGCTGCCTCCGACAGTCCATTTAAACAGCATAGACTTTTAGCACAATTTGCAATTAGTTTAATAATCTAATTTTAAATTACTGTTTTCGTTCACAAAATGTTCATATCTACTGGGCACTGAATTAAGATTACGATTATGTTGATACTTCAACAGTGCCTCTTTAAATAAGTCTGTTTCTCAATATTTTCCCTACCATGTGAAAATATTCTGCGTGGATACTTTATGTGAACACGTTGTTGTTATTAGTTAGTGAGAATAAAGATAGCTAACGCTTCCTTATCGTTTTCACCTTATTTAAGTTATGCATAATAAATAATTATACTATTCAATTCTTATATCTTTAACTTGCTTTTGAAGTGTCAAAAAGCTTCCGATAATTAAAAAACCCGTTTTATTAAACATCACATGTTCGATTGTTACAGTACACATATCAAGAATTTGTAAATTTGGTCCTGCAATATGTTTTTCCAAAAGCTTCTTGGGGATTATCCAGTTTTCACGCAAACAAAATATCCAAACTTTTGAAACCCAGCTTACCATAAGATTTTGCCTTGTGATCTTTTTCGCATTTTTGGTGAACCGTAAGATTTGGCTCGCTTCCATCCCCCCATAAAAATACCAACGTCAGATATGGACAATCGCTTGTAAAGAAGCTGATAAAATAAAAGTTTCAGTTTACACTGACTAAAAAAAAGTGTCCACAGGGGGGAGTACGTGCTCAACAAAGTGAAAAAAATAAAAAATTTTAAAAAATGTTAAAAATGGATGGAAATGCTGGTAATATGCATATTAAAGATACCTATAAAACATTTTTGCTTAAAAACGTTTTAAATCCACTTTTTAAAGCAATTTAAGCATGTGTCATGTAGTAGTACAAGAACTTTGAAGCTTTCAAAAATAAAATTATCGGCCTTTTGGTGAAAAAATATTTTGCATACGCTTATTACCGACCCTCAGGAACAATTAAGAGCAAAATTTGCGAAATTTAAAAAATTTCAAATTTTTTTCATTTTTGAATCCAAAGGGGGGAGTAAGGCAAATCGCAAAACTTCAAAGTGCCGAAAAAGTACCGTAACCTAAAAACCAGCACGTAATATTTTAGTATGATCATTAGGGACCTAAAACCATCCCAAAAAAGTATATTTTGTTTAAAAACTCAATTATCACTTCTGACGGTTCCCTTGTTAGAATTTTAAAATTTCTCAAAATGATCGGAAATTTTTTTCCTCAAAATCAACGTGTTATTTTTCGGGAAATTTTTTTTACAGACGGGGGGGAGGGGGGTCGGAGAATCCGACCCTCTCTTGAAGTATGTACATAACTGCCCTAGGGCTATTTAATGGGATATGTTTAATTAAAAAAAGCGACGGGGCTGGTTAATAGAGTCTTTAAAAAATGAAGAAAAATAAAAAAACCTTTTTTGCCTTTATACTCATGTTTAAAGAAGGTATTCTTTAAAAATTTGCTCAAATCATCATAAGAAGAAAAAATGAAGCCACGGGGAACTAAAAAAATAGTCATCAAAACTGATAAATTTATAGTGAAAAAATTTTTTACCAACAAATTCAATCACAAATTTATGTTCCATTTGTGCAAAATCAATGAAAGGAAGGAACTCGGAGATTTCATTTTTGATTGCATCATTCTGATTACAATTTTGATCAAAAGTTTGTTTATCCATTGCTTGCTTTTCTGCCCATTTATAAACCTTAAATTTGCTTATGTTAAAACTGAAAGATGCTTCAAAACATACAAATTGGAACAAATCTTCTGGTCTAATTTCATCCTTGACATTGATTATTTTTCACCAGACAATTTTAATTGTTGAAGAGAAAAATTTATTATAATACAACACAATCTATTACAACACAAAAAGCCACCTTCCCACACGATTAGTTCTGTCGAGGCGACTTAAAGTTTCTTTCTATAAAATGGGCGAAAATTATTCGTCTTTCATTTAAAATCTTTAAGTCGATAACGTTGAGGCAGATTTTTCTCTTGCCTGAAATTTGCATATGCATTTTTTCATTCATTCATTGCACACCTCCAGATTGATATAAAGTCTCGAATTGCATTCCATTCTTCATCTTTCCGATAAATAAAATTATTCATCTTTAAAATTAAATAATTTATCCTTGATTTTATGAAGTTGCTTTGGTGCAATCTTCAGAGTTAATATGACGAATGTTTCTTTGGAAATATTTCGTCTGATTACTGATAAGTTTCATTTTCTGTTTACTTTAAGTTAAACTGAAAGTTTGTTTTTTTTTTTTTTTTTTTTTAATATCATCATATTCTCTTGTCTTAGTTGTAAGTCTCACATAATTACTTCATGAGAAATTCATAATTTTGTAAAAGATTAGCGAATTATATGCTATCTAAATACACCAATCCTCGTTTTCGTTTAATAAATTGTGGCTCTTTCCATTAATAATATTAGGTAAAGAGGGAGGAGGGCGGGGTTGTAATAGATTGTGTTGTATTATAATAAATTTTTCTCTTCAACAATTAAAATTGTCTGGTGAAAAATAATCATTATAATACAACACAATCAATTACAACACAAAAAGCCTAGTTTAAAGCCGTATATGGTCTTTACCTTAGGATCATCGTTTTATTAGACTCGAGGATGTCTAAATTGTCGAATTATTTGATAAAAAGAATCTTTCTTTTGTTTTTATATATCTATATATATATATATATAATTTTCTAGCAACATCATTTTTACTTGATCCTTTCTTAGTGATCAGTGATATGCATCCATACAATAAGAAATTTCGTGAATAAAGATAGATCTATTATCTTTCATCGTTTGTATTGCTCCATTAATATACTACACTAAAATTGTTCAAATAAGTTTTAATATAGCCATATTTTTAGTTTCGATGAACATTGGTCCATTCATTTTTCATACTGAATAATTTCATTATCATAAACACACCGAAGAGTGAGTGTTTTATGAGGAGCACAAATCTTTTGCAAGCTATTGTATGAGTCTTCATTTATAAGATAGACGGTACATAAATTTGTAATAGCGTAGATTTTTTGTTAATGTTTTTCCGATTTCTGAATATAAATCAAATATATGGGTTTGAATAAACAGAGACGATATATTTCATTAATTTTGTCAGAATTATTGAATATAATTTAAGTACTGTTCTTGCATTGCAGGAATCATTTATACTCTTAAATGAATAATAACTCAGATTAAAATATGTTTCTTCAGCTTGGTGCTAATAATATCACCCCAAATAACATGGTGTGTTTATATAAGCTTTAAATTTAGTCTTATATAGATGTTATTTTGTGCATGAGTTTTCGATAGTTCATCAGCATATATGATAAAACTTCGAAGTGCATCAGAATATAAATCCTTTACACAGTTCAAATTTTGTTTTACGCCAAAAACTTATTGATTTCGTTTTAATAGCCACCATAACATTCTATAATCCACAGTTCCACAGTTACAATAATGCAAAGATTGTCATTATGTTAAATTCCTCTGGAAATTCTTAGAGTAAAGCAATATTTGTTTTATTTGAATTATCGTTGTTCTTTTAAGTACGATTTTTCTTTATCTTGGTTACGGTGTAAGCATTGATATCATAGGAATTTCTTGCACCAATTTATTTGTGTTCTCTTTTTTCAAGAAAACTGAATAATATTTAAAGTAGTCTTCAAATTTTTTGAAACGTATAGAACTGTGTCGATGCATCAGTTTCTATTTTTTATTTCGCTTTAATAAATAAAGAACTTGTCTGCATGTGGTGTTTCGTTTTTTGGAAACTACCCGCTTATTCTCTCATTTCTTTTGGAAGCTGTCAATATCTTCTTTAAAACGTAGGGAGATTAATCTGCCTCAACGAAAATTGTTTTTATATATATCTCTTTGACACCAGTAATTTTGATAGGTAGGCTAGTTGCATTATTGCAATCTAGTTGAGAATGGATTATTGATGGAGTAAAATATAACCAATCATCACCATGAAAATTAAACCAGTTACAACTGAATCGACCATTATTTTGAGTCTTGTTGTAAACAGAAGCACATGATATTATTTAATATGCCAATATAGTAAATAAAATTTTTTAGTTGAAACTAAATGATTTGCAGTCTGAAGTTGACTGTCTTCATATAAGTATGATACTTAATAATGAAACTGTTGCTATAAATTATGAACGTCAAAAAGATCGTTTATGTAGTTATCCGAATACAATGATAACAATCAGGCTGACTTATAAACTTGGAGTTGACGATAGATGTTTAAATTTAATATCATTCTATCATTTGTCTGAATTGAAGCATTTTGAAAATGTTTAAGTATTAAACATGCAAACAGTGCAGATGCATCGGTTGCTATTGAAATAATCAACAGAATATCTTGGAGATTTGATTTTGTAAATTGCCATTAAGGTAAGAATAAATCACTGATGATGTAAAATTTTATCAATCATCAAATGGTCTTATGTATAAAAAATCAGCATTTTATTTCTTTGGTTTAATAAGTAATACGTATATTCAGCTATTTGTAAGTTTGAATCACTTCATTTATTTAAATACCAGACCATATATTTTAGGTTCTGGGTTATCATAAATTATTCCAGAGACATCTTCTTATTTGAAGTGCAGCTTTGAGATTGATTATTTCTTGTAACAAGACACTCTGGAGGCCTCATTCGTGAGTCCCCCCATGATCTCTTTTCAAAAGCGATAAATTTACAATTTCACATAGCAAAGTCCATAGTAAGAAATATTCAACTTTTTTGTACACCAATTGAATTCTTCTTCTTTAACAAATGTTGATTCTGTGAAAGATGCAGAAAAAGGAACTTAAAGTTTCCAAATACAGCATTTTGTTTAAAAATGTTACCATAAATAAAATTCTTTAGCTAAAACTAAATGATTTTGTAGCAGGATTAAGTAGATTTTATGACTGGAAAACAAGTTATTAAAATAATCATCGTTTTAGCATTATTTAATGACGTCTTGATCAACCAGTATCGGTTGTTTCTTCAATGTCCTGAGTTATTAACAGAGACACAATTTTGCGGAGATTAGACAAAAGAAATATTTATTTTGAAGTCACTAAATTATTTAAGCTGTATCTGATTTCGTAGATATCAGTTTAAAGTTCCCTATCATCTTGCCGATTTGTTAATTTCAAAAATAGAATATTAACCTAAACTGTAGGTAAGCTAAAGAGTTTTCTCTTTTAGAAAAAAGTGATGAAATAGAGATTTTCTTCATGATTATCAATGTTGCAAGGATTTGTCAACTTGTCTGATTTTAATTTTTTGTAGTAGTTGAAAATTAATACAGCTGTATGCACAGTCTGATTGTTAACATTAAATAATGTGATTAGACTTCGTTCAAATCCATGTAGTTACTAAATAGTCTATTTTGATCCTTTGTAGCAGAAATGATGCGAAGTTTTGCACGATTTTGGTTATTTACTCAAAATCCTATTTTAATTTTAAAGACAATAAGAGAAGAGAACTTCATAAACAGCAATAATATGAGGTTCTTTCAGCTAATATTAGCAAGAATCTTGAAATTTAAACCGGTGAAATGTGTTTACATCCGTAAATTGCAATATCACATATTAGATAAGAGAATACAAGAATTTCATTTATCTAACTATGACCTCTTCTTTTAATTAAAAAACGGCTTAAGAAGTCCGCGAAATCTGAAATAACATGAAATAGTACAACAACTTTCAAAGTTATGTTCTTGGAAAACTAAGAACAAATAAAAGATTGGTATGATTCAAAATACTTTATATGTATTTGAGAACCAAAGAGTTGCAGGAATGTTTTCTCAACAACCAAATTCCCTTAAGGAATTTTTTAATAATAAAATTGTTTAATGTCCGTTAACGTTTTACCAGTTTAACAGATTTTATCAAAGATTCAAGAAGGCAAAATTATGTCCTTTTGAAATTTCTTTTCTGCCCGGCAAAGCTCAGGAGAAGTTTGAGGAACAATATTCTCCATATTCCATTTTCCATATTCCATTTTCCATATTCCATTTTCCATATTCCATTTTCCATAAGTTGAAAATATTTTGATCATGCCATTACATTCATATGACACGACCGCTTGACAGAACACTTTGTGTCGAGGAAAGATGAAGAATGGAATGCAATTCGAGACTTTATATCAATCTGGAGGTGTGCAATGAATGAATGAAAAAATGCATATGCAAATTTCAGGCAAGAGAAAAATCTGCCTCAACGTTATCGACTTAAAGATTTTAAATGAAAGACGAATAATTTTCGCCCATTTTATAGAAAGAAACTTTAAGTCGCCTCGACAGAACTAATCGTGTGGGAAGGTGGCTTTTTGTGTTGTAATTGATTGTGTTGTATTATAATGTCAACAATTTCAACAAAAATATCGTTTTTGACATTCAAGAAAATGTCAGAATTTTTAACAATTACAAAATTTTTAACGATAAAATCTTTAACTGGATCTTTAAGTTGAATCAAAGAATATTTGGTTACCAAATCTAAAATGTCAAAAACATTCTCAATTGTTATGTTCATGTGGGATAAATATTGATCACAATAATCTTTAAAAAGTTCAATTTGATAAAATTCTGCGATATCAATCATGCCAAAAATATTTTCATCAGTTAATTTACATTGTGCAGAAAAGTTAAAAATTGATAAAATTCTTCGTAGCTGTAATCTGTAATTTTAATTGGTACATCTTTGTTTTTGTTCCAACGATCCGAAAGCATTGATTTGAAAGTAGAAGAGATTACGGGTAACATACTTTGGTAACCATAAAGCTTCTAAAGCGTATATTTTAAGAATCGAAAGGGAAAGAATATGCAAATTTTTTCTAACCTTTCCTTCAACTTCAAAAACAATATCAAAACAACCAATTTCTGGATCTTGAGATTTGAATAAATCAAATTGCATTTGTTGAAATTCTAAGAATTTAATGTTGACTGCCATATCTTCTATTATTAATAATAATACAATCTTAAAAAATTAGAGTGAAATTTCTTCTTCACTTTATTATTTTTCTTGAATGGCTTGTTTTTCTTGAACAAAAATTTTTGTTATTCCTTATTTGTGATAAATTTTTGTTGCAAGGGTCAAAGAAAATTCGATTAAATACAAAAAATATAGTTTCTCAAAAATGCCTTGTTTTGATGAGCACTTTCAGGGCATACATATTTGAAGACAAACAAAAGGCATACTCTCAAATGCCTAAAACACAGATGGTAAAAAATTTAAGGTCACAAAAAAAATAATCAACTAAAAATATTATTTTGGAACTACCTTTGAGTAATTTGATAATTTATTCAACGGAACAAATAAAATAGTTTTGTTTTTAAAAAAGGTTTAATATTAAAAATATATTATCTACTGTAAAAGTTTTGTTACACAGAATATTTATTTAATTATGGCTGAACAACAAGAAGAAAATACGTCTTTGTTTATTATTGAATCAAAAACTAATAACCAACAATTTACTGTTGACAGAAAGATAATTGAATCCTCGGCATTACTTAAAAATATTTGTGGTAAAATTTTTTTCAAATATTTTCATTAAGCTTTTTGATAAACACGAAAAGGATAGCTTAAAAATACTTTTTGACACTGATAAACGCGTAAAGAGTGTACAAAGATGGATATACTGTCCTATACCCCAAAATTATTTCTAGCTACGGTTTTGGTCACTGATAAACATTGTAGAGAGAGGGTCAAAAAAAAATATATTTTTAATTGCACCTTCTTGCATCTCGATTTTTTCTGCGCCAAAATAAAAAATAGTATGGATTAAAAAAATTTGTCCGTTTCGAGCTGAATTTTAACTATTTTTCATTTTGTGACTCCAAAAATGATGTTAAAAATTTGAATATCAGCTCATATCGGATAAATTTTCAAATGCATACCATTTCTGGCGCAGACAAAATCGAGAAGAAAGTCATCAGAAATAACTGAATGTGTGTTTTTTTTAAATTTTCGTGCCAGAACTAATCCGTACAATATTTTTTGCTTGTCCCTTACACTCCCTTTAATTCACTTTTTAGATATAACAGAAATAACAAACCCAATTGTAATCGATTGTCCTTCTGAATCCATGAAAATATTTATCAATTTAATCAACCATTATCAAACAACTGATATCGATTTTCATGATAGTGAATATGAAAAAGATTTGTACGATTCTGTCACTTGTAAAAAGAAGGAAAATTTAATAAAACTGATTCAAGATTTATGCATTTTGGATAGTGATTTTTTCCTTGATTCAGTTGCAGATTATATTCTTGGAATTATTGGAAATGAAGAAGGAATTGGCAGTTGTTGGATGCAAATTCAACAATATTTGGGTCTTGAAAGTGATTTTACAAAACGTTCAAGAAATTTAATGGAAAATGATGAAAAGTTGGAATACTTTTTTACAATTAGAACTGATACTTTTAAATTTCCATTCCCAAATAAAAGTTTGTATTCGCTAAAAACAGATTTTTCAACGCCAATGAATGTTTTAATTGCAAGAATTATTCAACGCTCCGATGAAAAAGTTTCTTATTTGTTATCGCTAATCAATAAAACAATCAAAAATGAAGTTGATCGATATCCTTTAAAAGTTACAGAATTCTCTGCCAGAACACAAACATGGAAGTTGCGACTTTATTACAAAAAATTAAAAAAGGGTTTTACATTTTTTTTGAATTGTGAGCACCTTAATAACAGCTATTTTGATTTGCGAAAAATTAATTTCAATGAAAATTATATCAAAATTATCAAAAAGAGAAAGATCATCGCTAAAAATGCTTCTATTTATTATAATGTTCTTAATGTTGGTGAACCTTTCATTGACGGCAACTCATTGGATTATGTTATTTCAAAGTCTGCCGAAATATGCTTTTCAAAGGGTCATAAAACAATGTATTGTTTCGATTTAACAAAATGCCAAAGTCCATCAATTTTCTACACCACTAGCTCAGACTTTGAATGGGAAATAAAATTTGAAGAATTTTACAAACATTTAATTGCAAAAGATTTATCAAAAGAAATTCGGTAAGCTTAGTAAAAATTAAATTTTTTAAATATAAAACATAACTGTTTCAGAATTCATCTGAGTAATGATATCTACAAATTTTTTTCTCCGTCAGTCGGTTTACATCTTTTCAAAAAAGCGAACGCTTCGAAATTTGAATCATTGAAACTAATTACACATCATAAAACCATCTTTTCAAATTTCAAAAATTTTGTTACGGTAATCATAAATTTTGAATCAAAATGAAAAACACCTTATTAATTTCTATTTTAGAATTATATGGAAGATGATGGTGATATTATTTCTACAGAAAAATTTCATGGAATTCCATCGGATGAAATTGATCATAAATTTTATGAACCTTATAAATATAAAGTTTCTGACGTAAAAAAATATTTTGATTGTTTTTTTTCTCCGTCAGTCGAAAAATACGGTACAGGACTTCTATATAAATAAATAAAATTTGTTTGAAATATTAAAACTGTATAAAACATTGTATTTTTAACATTCAAATTTCGATAATAAAAAATGAGATTAAATAAAAAAGATTTATGCTTATAATTCACTTTCACAATACACATTGAGTCATCATTTTGGAACGTACGTAAAAGTTTTTCGAATTGCTTCAACAAGTACAGGTTCTTTGATACACAAAAGTGACCCTCCACGTTGATCCTTCACTCCCTAAAAAATAATTTAATAAAGAATTTTTTATAAAAGCAATAATTCTTACCACATGATTTAGGTCGGATAATATTATCATTGTTCGATGAGATGGAAATCCATATTTTGAATGATCAGCTCCAGTTTTCCACTTCTTTTTGCCATCAGTTGGAATAATTTCTGCAATTTCAGTAATCTCATGACAATGGCATGGAGTCCCTCTAATCCATGATTGAACAAGAAGTCCTGTACCGTATTTTTCAGCTGCATAATGCCAAAAAGAGACATTTTCCGATCCAGTCATTCTTTGATTTCTTGTATGCATTGAAATAGGTAATCCATCTCTAGTTTTTAAATCGGGATCATTTACATATACCTTTCCATCTTCTCTGTAACAACCACTTTTCAGTTCTGCTAATCGTCCGATGTTTATATATTCAGCAGGAATATGAATCAAGTATAATTTAGGATGTGCAGTCCATAAATGCTCAGAATACTTTACCAAAAATTTCTTGTTAACATTGTAGCAGAATATATGCTGAGCATTTCGAAGTCCCTTAGTCGGGTATTCATTTTTGTCAAGATTAGGAAGTCTTGGTACGCTATGAGACATAATTATACCATTTTCTCCATAATGTAATGCCATGCCTTTCATATGTGCGAGTTTAAATTGACTTTCTTGCTTTAATGGATCTCTTAAGAATATTGTCTGGAATATCATCATTAAAGATAATCTTTAAAACATCTTCACGATCCTTTGTAGAATAAAATTTTTGTAAAGTTCGGTATAACGGCTATAAAAAGGACCGTAAAGTATAGTACTAAAACAAAAGAAATAACGTACAGTATTCTCGGCACAAATATCTGTGTAAGATTTCATTCTTTCTTCTTTGTTTCCGCACATTAAGCTATCGTAGTAATAGTATCCACGTTTACCACCAGGGGTTTTGTGAATATGAAACCAGTCAACTGGCATTCCAGCACCATTGAAACATGTGAGAGAAAAAACAGTGGCTCTCAAATTCTCCCGGCACGAATAAAAACGTAACTTTTTTCAAAAGAGAGAAAAAAAAGCTAGGCCTCGCTTTTAAAAGCGACTTCGTGAGACGCGCCACTGATTTAGCAATAAAGTGATTTTAACTTGAAAGATTGCATGCAAAAAACCCCAAACCGTTTCTTCATTCTTCATCATTGTGTGTTTTTTGCTTGACTGCAATATACTCCTTTTTTAGCAATGTAATTCATTTCTTTAACGTTACAAGATTACGGTAATGTTCGAGGTGTTAATTTTACGATTTAAGTGATAATTAAAATAAGAGATTTAACAACCATAAATTTAAATAATACGTTCATCAAGCTACTGTATCATCTTGAGTATCGATTAAAAATCTCATTTCGGAAAAAAATAAAATCTACTTGATATCAAGCTTGGTACTGTAAAATGTTAAAGTTCCCTAAAAATTTTAGGACGGAATCATACATTGATGATAATTAAGTTTCACCCCATTTTTATAATTCTATTCCCATGAATTTTTAGAGCCAGTTTTTTTCTAAACTACATTATTTTTACCATTTTGCCACAATTTTTTGCAGCAATTTAAAAAAGCCTTCTAAATTTTAACAATGACAAAGTCAATTTTTGATATTCTTGAATACATTATAATCAGTATTCATATTTCTTTCACCCTTTTAACTTTATCCGTTGCAATATTTTTGATATTTGAATGGAAAAATCCAAAATCAATTTTTCGTTCTTCATATTTTGTTATATTAAATGTTGGATATTTGGACATCTTGTAAATTATAATTCTGCTGATTCATTGATGCCAGGAATTTTGTTGATGCAATGGCATGCCCAAAATATTTTAGGTTTATGGGATGCCATTCGTTGCACAGCTTTGGCATTTCCGGTTGCCCATAAAAGGGTTAGTTTACTTATTTTTTGAAAATTGAAATTTTTGGGATAAAATTTCGGTGCTCGAAGTTCATCTGAAAAATACTTTTTTTTTAGAGGAAGTGCACCTTTTGGTGCTTTTTATTGAGTTACCCTGTTGCCTGAATCTTGAAATCTTGAAACGAAAATTTTAGTTAACATGATTGTCTAATTTTGATATTTTGAGGATCCATTTGCTGAAGTTGTTCATTATTTGATAAAATTTGCATAAAAAGTATTTTGCATTTTTTGAGAAACTCTTTTTATGCAAATTTTTTTAATCAATTTACTGTCGAATCAAATTTTTAACTCGGTTGCAAAATTCCATTCAGGACTTTTTATGCAAATTTTTTAGTTTTTCAATCGAAATTATTGTATCCCAAAAATTTTTAGATGTGGTGTTTAAAAAAAAAAAATCCTTCTTTAAGTTTAACTTCGTAATTTCATTTGTATGTTATTTAATAGAAATTAAATAAAACAAAAAAAAAAAAAAAAAAAAATGTGTCGAACTCGCACCTTTTTTTTACAAATTGCGTCATTTTCATACAGAAACGTATAAAGAAGCAGAATGAATAAAAATTGGAAACAACGAAGTTTAAAACTGATAAACAAATGTAAAAAATTGTTTAAAATATTTTATTAATTATCTGATAGTAAATGTGATGGAAAATGTGCGAGAAAAGGTGCGATTAATTAATTCTCGCACCTTTTTTCGCACCTTTTTTCGCACCTTTTTTCGCACCTTTTTTCGCACCTTTTTTCGCACCTTTTTTCGCACCTTTTTTCGCACCTTTTTTCGCACCTTTTTTCGCACCTTTTTTCGCACCTTTTTTCGCACCTTTTTTCGCACCTTTTTTCGCACCTTTTTTCGCACCTTTTTTCGCACCTTTTTTCGCACCTTTTTTCGCACCTTTTTTCGCACCTTTTTTCGCACCTTTTTTCGCACCTTTTTTCGCACCTTTTTTCGCACCTTTTTTCGCACCTTTTTTCGCACCTTTTTTCGCACCTTTTTTCGCACCTTTTTTCGCACCTTTTTTCGCACCTTTTTTCGCACCTTTTTTCGCACCTTTTTTCGCACCTTTTTTCGCACCTTTTTTCGCACCTTTTTTCGCACCTTTTTTCGCACCTTTTTTCGCACCTTTTTTCGCACCTTTTTTCGCACCTTTTTTCGCACCTTTTTTCGCACCTTTTTTCGCACCTTTTTTCGCACCTTTTTTCGCACCTTTTTTCGCACCTTTTTTCGCACCTTTTTTCGCACCTTTTTTCGCACCTTTTTTCGCACCTTTTTTCGCACCTTTTTTCGCACCTTTTTTCGCACCTTTTTTCGCACCTTTTTTCGCACCTTTTTTCGCACCTTTTTTCGCACCTTTTTTCGCACCTTTTTTCGCACCTTTTTTCGCACCTTTTTTCGCACCTTTTTTCGCACCTTTTTTCGCACCTTTTTTCGCACCTTTTTTCGCACCTTTTTTCGCACCTTTTTTCGCACCTATTCTCGCACCTATTCTCGCACCTATTCTCGCACCTATTCTCGCACCTATTCTCGCACCTATTCTCGCACCTATTCTCGCACCTATTCTCGCACCTATTCTCGCACCTATTCTCGCACCTATTCTCGCACCTATTCTCGCACCTATTCTCGCACCTATTCTCGCACCTATTCTCGCACCTATTCTCGCACCTATTCTCGCACCTATTCTCGCACCTATTCTCGCACCTATTCTCGCACCTATTCTCGCACCTATTCTCGCACCTATTCTCGCACCTATTCTCGCACCTATTCTCGCACCTATTCTCGCACCTATTCTCGGTGACCCATCAATTTTGCATAAATTTATCTCCAGATTTGTCAGGGTAGATAAAGTTGTTGATAGTTTTATGTTAGGGCCTGAAAAGCTCATAAAGTCGCGTAATGGGATATCACAATTGTTTAAAAAGACTCTATTAACCAGCCCCGTCGCTTTTTTTAATTAAACATATCCCATTAAATAGCCCTAGGGCAGTTATGTATAAAGGAAGATCTGGCATTTGGTGTTTTAAGGGGAGGGAGGAGGTTAGCAAAAATGTGACTCTCACATTAAAAGCGGCAAAGATCAAATGAAAAAATCTGCGGAGGGGGAGGGGGTTTGAAAATTTTGAAAAAATACCTGACATCAGATCTAGACAATCTCTAATCCCAAAATATGTATTAGCAGTGATTGCTCTACCGTTATGCAAATTTATGGAACTGTAGTTCGAAAAATATACGTGAAACAGAGGTTTATGAACCTGTGGATCGTGGATTTTTCAAACTACAATGATACTTGGATACAAAGACCGGACGTCATAATATTTAATACAGTATCCCGGCTCAGCTTTTGTGTAGAGTTTTTGAGGACTGACCCTCCCACCGAATAAGCTGGACCTCGGATCAAGCGGCGCTGCAATAATTTCGTTATCAAAAAATTCTCTCATTTCTTCATTTTCTTTCAATTCTGCCTTGATTTCACATTCCCAGATAATTTTTACGGTAACACCAGTTGCCTCAATATCTTTAGCTCTTTCCATACTTCTTTGATAGTCCAAATCAGCAGTTCTTCCTGTAGGCATAAGTTTATCTCTATCTTTTATACATAAAGGACACCCGTGGAATACATCTTCATTAATCTCAAATACAGTATTTCTCTCAGCGCTCCATCCATCGCATTTATAGCCGGCAATTCTTTTTTCACCTAAGGGACTATTTCGATGTTGAATAACAATTTTTTCTGTTTTTTCTAACCACAACAAATATTTTATGCCTAAAACAGAGGCCTTATCTTGAGCTTGAAGCCCCCTTTCCGGCATAATTGCAATACTTTTTTCTGGCAAAAAATTTGTACAGTAAGCTTTCATGCAAGCCCCTGCAATTGTATTGCTTTCGAAGGGATCCGTTTTTGTGATGTTATAAAAAAGTTTAAAAAATGCAACAACAGAATGCGCCAAAATACGAACATCAGAAATATTATAAATATCCAGCTGCTCCTCCAATGAAAATACTGTATTGTAATTATTTTCGTACCAAATATCAAATTCTTTTTGCTTATCTTCTTTCATATATTTGTAATAATAATCTTCCTTTGGCGGCAAAGTCTCGAGCACTTTTTTAAAATTTGAAAACTTAATAAATCCATATGGAAAAAATTGTTTATTTTCCATTTTTAAATCAAAGGTGTTGACCAATTTATCCAGGGGAACATTTAAAAACAAATAAGTGTCTTTAAAAACCAGCTCACATGAATTTTTTCTTTTCTTAACTTGAATCATATAAAATTTGTTTCCATTTTTTATCACTTTTGGAGCAATATTCAAGTCATATAATTTTCGGAGGCAAAATAAACTATCGAAGCGCCCTGAATTATGAGCCATTAAAACTGATTTGTAAGAATTATTAAAACTATAAAGCATTGTATCCAAAAATTCTGCAACACATTTTTCATCTTTTAATGCTGACCATTTATACCAACGTTTGGGACCGCAAATTTCACAACTAAATTCTTCATTTTTCCAAGTATCATTAAAAATACATTTTGTGCAATAAACATATGCAACAGCATAAACCACTTCATGCTCTGTTAATTTTGGATCAATAATTTTTTCACAAGAAGTTTCAAAATCATAAATAACAATTCTATAATCTTTTATATCTTTGAGAGGTAGTCTTTGAATATAACATTCCCGCGATTCATGATAAGATTTGCAAGTATAACACCATTTTGTATGACATTCATGATTTGGGTTTAAACGCGTCGAATAAGTATAACCACATAAATCACATGTTATAAATAATTTGCAGATATTTTTTGCTATATGCCGTGAAAAACAAATTTTGTTACTGAAAAACCTATTGCACGTGCTGCATTTTCTATTGAAACCATCATCAACACAAGCACCATTACCGTAAGACATACATTTTCGGCATTTCAAAATACATTTGCTATTATGGGTTACAATTCTGTCAAAAACAGATTCGCATTCAATACAGTACTTATAACTTTTTTTACCACTTGTAAACATTCCAATATTTTTAACAGCAGCAAAATGTCCATCCACAAAATATAAAGGAAGTAAAACTTTACCTCTTAAAGATCCTTTAAAAATAGGTTTTGTAAAGCTTGAAACTCCAAAAACAATAATTTGATAAAGTCCAGGATAAATCACGTCTAATCTTTTTTGAATTTTTTCAACATCTTTTAAAGTATATCCTTTTTCTTTCCTTTTTATTCCATGATCTTCCATAAATTTTTGCGCTTCTTCTTTCAACATATTTTTTCTTTTATTTCTAGGGGTTGATTTGTATTTCAAAGTAACTTTTTTACGCGCTACAGTACCCGGCTCACTCGAATAAAAATCAATTGCAGCCATAATTGAATAAATTAAACATAATCCATCATTTAAATCAATATCTAACAAAAGCGTTTTTTGAACATAACTACGAACTTGTTTAATTTTTCCTCTTCCACGAGTGGGAGCATGAGTTGTTACTTCCACGTCAAAAGGCAAATCCAAAAGTAAACTAAAATTATCACTTTGCTGTAACTTGAAAATTTCATTCGATAAAATATTAACAAAATCTGATCTAACAAAAGTAAATGGAATTTTTAAATCACCTTTTGACAATAAACTACTTGACAAAATTAAACCAATTTTCTGCACACTTGAATCCTCGGCTATAATATCATTAACAATCGACTGCATTTCTTGTAAAAATTTAGCTTTCGGATCATCAAATTTTCCAATATCATGAAAAAATAATCTGTACTTGTACCGAGAAGAATTAAATTCTTCACTTCTTTTTTTAGACAGCAAATATTTTTCCATTTTCAAGAACAGAAAAAAAATAAACAAATTTTAGCTTTTCTGTTTTATTATTGCGCAATTGTCTTTTTTTGAGTGACACATGCCATTGCTTGACCCCCCCCTCCCTTAATGTTTTTTGTTTCGAAATAGATAAAACTAAAAATAAAATTTTATTTGCTATCCTTTTTTACTTGCCGCAGTCTGTCAAATATGTGTAACGCTGTTGTTATTTTAAAATGTAAACATGCTTTTTGCAGGTATCACATCAAAGAACTTTTAAATACTGCTCGTCCCTATGGAGTTTTCCACTGCCCTTCCTGTCATATTCCCTGTACTCAATTTTCAATCAAAAAAGTCCACTTCCGCAAAACCAATCACGCCGGCAATTGTTATGATCCTGAAAGCGATGATTATTATTTGAATCATCTTTGTGACAAAATGAGTGAGTTAAAATTATAAATTATTTAATCTTTTTTCGTTAACAAAATTTTTACATAGGTTTAAAAATAATAAATTATTTGATTAACATTTTTGTCTACTTTAACAATTAATGGTTAGATTTATAATGTTCAATTCCAATATAATCTATTGTTTCGTAAAGTTCACTTGTTAGACTTTCTAAAAATTCATATATGAGATCATAAATAGTACTTTTTTCCATTTCAAATTTGCCATAAAAAACACTATCTGCAATGCTTTCTAACATATCTGGATTGAGACTAAGAAAAAAACTGTCATGGTAATGCCATTTTAAAAATTCATCTGTTTCTTGAACCATTTCAGCAATTGAAATATGAGGGTCTTTTAAAACATCAGAAATAAATTCAGAGTTTGCCAATAATAAACTTTTTGCTTCCCGGCATAAAAATAGTTTTTCATAGTATTCCATTTTTAATTAGCAATTTTTTCTTACGCAACTGCTTCTTGCGCAATACTGGTTTGACAATCTTTTTTGACTGACACGATAACAATCTAAAATAATGGCTTTTTTTTGTTACGAAATCTTTTTTGCACAAAATCTTTTCTAGGGATAAACAATTTTTTTCATTTGCATAAAACACTAAAAAATGTGTTGGACTGCTATTTTAAGCTGTGGTCACGAATCTTGCTTTTATTACGTTAACAGATGTCGTGAACAAAGTTATCTCAGACCGTATCCCCTTCGAAATATTCTCGATTCAATTACTTGTCCTACCTGTCAAAAAGTTTGTTATGCATCAGATGTTACAGTTTTTATCAAAAAAGAACATCAAGGTGATTGTTACAATCCAGAGAATCCTAACAGAAAAAAATTTTGTTAAATCAAATTATATTCAGGAATCCATTCATTCCAGCTATCATCTTGTCCGACAAATTTGCAAAAGAAATATTTAATATTATTCACTTTCTTTGTTTTTAATACCTTTTCAACTCTGTATTCTGTTTCTTCGTCTAATATTACTTTCACCAGCTGCTCTTTGTAAAATCTCTTTCTCAATTTATTTCCACGTAAATCTTTTAAGAAAAAACTAATAGGATTTCCTTTAATCACTCTATCAATTTCATAAATATGATCACTGTAATTTGATAAATATGATTTATCAAATGCATTTTTATCTACTGCAATTCTCACTTTCATTCCCTCAAATAAAGTTTGTTTTTTATGTTTTTCTGGTTTCAAATAAAGTCTGTTCCATAAATCTTGAGAATTCTCAATCGTAATAGAATTTGGTTTTGCTTTAATCGCCGTGTTATATGAATTGTTGACAGCTTCCGTAAATAAATCAATTTTATCAATCCATTTCAAAGTCTGAGCACTTGAAAAATATTTGTATAATCTATTTTTTATAACTTGAATATAACGTTCAGCATACTGTGCTTTCTTATGGAAATTTGAACTTTCATACTTTAAAATATCTTTTGACTTGAAATAATCTTTGAGGCACGTAAATTCTCGACCGTTATCTGAATATATTTTTAAAGGTTGAATAGGAAATTTAGGAAGCAAAATGTCAAATGCTTTAATCATTTCCTCTTTTGTTTTACGTTTTACCGGAGCCGCATAAACACGTTTGCTTAAAGTACAAACGCCAATTAAAAAATAGTAATAATCATCATTTGAGGAAGCAATTGCACGCATATCAGCAAGATCCACGTGAACAAAGCCGCAAAATCCATTTGAGATTACTTTCAAGCGTTTAAAATTATGCTTTAAGGGAAAATATTGAGTGTACACTCGATTTCTTTGAAGATCATTTTGCAACTTTTTTGTTGAAAATCCAGTTTCTCTCTGAATATTATTTATTCCAGAGAAAGCTGTCGGAAGCGACAAGTCGGTATAATAATTAGCTGTCATGACTGGGGATATTTTAAATTTAATTTCTATTTATTATCTTTGCGGCCAGCACTTTTCTTTATTTAAACCCGACACATTTGCTATCATAGAAAATCTTAATAATACAGTATGCCTTGAATTGGAAAAAATTGGTGTTTTTAGAAAAGAAAAATTTTGTGTTTCTTTTAATTCTACTGTGATCCCTCAAACAGCTTTTGATTTTGATAACCAAAATGTATTAATTGTTAAAGATATTAATGATAATTGCACGAAAATTTATCTCAATAGCACAGTTATGTTAAAAACTTGTCTCGATTATGATATTATAAAATTCAATGTTTATAATCAAAAAATATATTTATACCAAAATTATTCCTTATTGCAATACACTTTTCAGAATTTTATGGACAATCTGAAACAAGAGAAGCAGCCCTGGCCCGATGCAAAATTTACAAGTCAGAATGCCATTCAAGATTTTCAGTTTTATTATGATGAAGTAATTTATTTTTATGATGGCCTAGTTTTTATACACAATAATTTATCACACCCCTATTTTTTAGAAGAAACTGGTGCCTGCTTCCCTCTCTACTTCGAGGACAAAAATGAATCGAGCAAAACCTGTTCCCTGAAAAGCTCAAAAGAAGATGCCACAAATAAGCTACAAATTCTTTGTTTTTTACTCACAGTTGTTGTTGTATGTTTAATTTTCAGTAAAAAATATTATCAATAATTTTTATTTTTTATAAAAAACATAATAAAATAATATGACAAAATATATTTTTGGAATACATTTAACTAACACTAATGTTTTTGGATTTTAACAATTTTCAAAGTAAAAAGATATATAGAAAGTTTTTTTTTTGGATTTTTTAAAATTTTTTAAAGTTAAATAAGAGGCATAAAAAAAGCTTACATATCTGGACGGGCAATGACAGAATTAGGAGTAATACGTACTTCAAACTTGACATCTGTTTTTTCTAGTTGACGATATGGAGGATAAGCATGGAAACTGAGTTTTGTTATTGCTCCAACAGGTAAAAGTTCAACAACTTGTTGAACCAAATCATCACCAAAAACTCGGCCTTGAATTTTTATGCCATCGGCAGCCAAAAACCGGATCTTGAGCAAAGTGCAAGGACCAAATTTGGAATTAATTTGTTTTGGAGGTTCAATATCATCAACTTTTAAAACAAGAGTTAAAAGTTTATCGGGATCAGGATAAATTTTGTGAATAACTTTTGCAGAAGAAAGTTCAATTTCTTTGGTCATAGAAACACCACGTAAAGTAGACATCCTTGAAACAAAAAAAACACAAATGAAAGCGCTTGTGCCAAAAAAAATGAGAAAGAAGAAGAAAAAAGGAGGTTGTATAAACAAATGAGTTGATTTCGAAATAACAACAAAGCAATGTCATAAAAAAAAAGCAATGCCATCAAAAATGCAAAGCCATAAAAATGTCATTCATTTAATTGTTAAACGTTTAAGTATGTTCGATAGTGTTTTCATCTTTTCCAATGTTTCGGGATCGCAATTAATAATTAAACGAATCCCACCATCAAAAGTTCTTGAATTATTCGAAGCCGGGGAAAATTATTATGAGACAAAAATTGAATTAACGGTTGAATCAGAAAGTTATTCAACTCATCAAAATATTTCCTTCACATTGACAGATGGATGCAATGCCCGTCATCTTTTCAGCGACTGCTTCAAAATTTTGTACGATACTCGGTTTGATTTTTAATTCTTTTATAAGCAAAACCCTTTTTTATTAATCGATTTAATGTTACTCATACTTGAAGAAAAAATATTTTTCAGCAAAAACAATCTTTTTGATTTATCATTTTTTCAGCAAAAACCATGTTCAAGATTTGTTTATTTTTTTCCTTTTATTTAATTTTGGTTGAATGTAGTCCAATTAAATGGCTCCCGGGAGGCAATTGCGAATGCCAAGAATTTTTTTCTGTGTGCCATAAACCAGAGGGGTAATCTATTGTTAATTATGATAAAAATAATGATTTATTTTTAGACTTAAAGGCCCAACTTTATGTGTTCCCCATAACGTAATTATTAAAAATGGCACAATTATTGTTCAACAAGATGCTGAAGAATATGATTTAAAATTTCTTGCACTCGTTTTAACTGGATTATTGAATGCCATAATTTCTACTGCTGCAATTGTTTACATGTTTGTACAAAAGAAAATCACCATCCCCGAACATTTACAAATGATTGACCGCTATCATCAAGATTTTTAAAGTGTATTTAAAGTGTACTCCAGTTTGTTGGTTTAAACTTTTTTAAATAATTTTGTAATTTTACGTCATTTTTTGCTACTTGCTTGATTTTTTTGTGTCCTTTTGGACTACTTTGTCCGGGGGAAGTAGGGTGAACCAATCTTTGAGCTGACGACTTATAATTGCTTCCTTTAATTGGAAGTTGATTAGCATCCAAAATTTCACCTTTATCGGTAATTCCATATTGATTACGATTTTCGTACATATAATCCGAAATTTGATTAATCAAACTTTCATCCAATGCTTTTTGCTCTTTAACATTCTTTCTAGCACGTGGAGTTTTTGCTTTTACTAAATTTGCAAAAAAGTCGGGAGTACGTTTTTCACTAATTTCAGGTATTGAATAATTACTTGATAATTGAGTTGGAGCAGTAGAACTCGAAAACTGAGTGGCTGCTGTAGAATCGCTTTTTTCGGGAAGTGAATAATTGCTATCACTTTTGGTAGATTTTTTAGAAAAAGGATCAAATAATTGATCAGTTATTGCGGCGTTTTTTTCTTCCATTTCTTGCTTTAAAAAAGAATTGAGCAAAGCGGGGTCAAATTTGACATTTAATGGTTCATCTTCCTTCTCCTTCTTTTTTCTAATCAATTGTTTTAATGCTGCATCATAAAAAATATTTTTGTATGTGTCATTTAAATTGGGATTTTGCAATAAACTATCAGCTTTTGTTTGAAAATAATCTCCAGAATTTCTATTTAACAATGCTTTATACTTTTCGTGATCAATTAAAATATATTTAGTTGCCATTATTATTAAAATACGTAATTCGCTTGTTCCAGAAATCGAGCTGCTAAATGTTAAAACTATAGCAGGTGTGCCTGATATTGAAATGCTCAAAAACGAAAAAGGACCGATTTTATTGATTTTAGATGATATGCAATCAATTATGTCAGAAACTTATTTTACAGATCTTCATATCAGATATGGCCATCATTTAAATATGGGAATTATCAGTACAGTGCAGGATTTATACGGAAAAACAATTAAAACGAGTCGTAATAACTGCAGCCATTTAATTTTGTGCAAGTCTTTTAATCAAATGCTAGCTGTAAAAACTTTGTCAAATCACTTATTTGGCGGCTCAGGGTCTGCAAAATATTTAATAAGCGCTTATAATGATGCTTGCAAAAAAGATTATGGTTATCTGTTGATAAATAATTCAGCACAATGCCCTCCAGAGTTAAGACTTCAAACTGGTATATTTAAAGGTGACGAAAGAATTTGTTATTTACCTCAGTAAGTAAAAATGTCAAAGCGGCAAGCGGTCGGAAAATTGGTTTATCAAAATTTAGATTTTTTAAAAAAATTATCAAAAATTCGTTCAAGATCCAAAAAAAGTTTGCTTTTACAAAATGCCACCGAAGATGAATTATTGAGTTTAATTGAAATTTGTTTCAATATAATTAAATCAAATATTTCTTTAAACTCAAAACAGAAAAAAGCTTTATTACCGTATGCTAGTACAATTAGAACTCTAAGCCGCGCAAAAAATGCAAAAACTGTCTCTCAGAGAATTCAAAAAGGTGATGGATTTCCATTTGCGTCATTATTGATTCCAGTGATTGCGGCAGCCACTACGTATTTTAATAATAATGGCAACTAAATATATTTTAATTGATCACGAAAAGTATAAAGCATTGTTAAATAGAAATTCTGGAGATTATTTTCAAACAAAAGCTGATAGTTTATTGCAAAATCCCAATTTAAATGACACATACAAAAATATTTTTTATGATGCAGCATTAAAACAATTGATTAGAAAAAAGAAGGAGAAGGAAGATGAACCATTAAATGTCAAATTTGACCCCGCTTTGCTCAATTCTTTTTTAAAGCAAGAAATGGAAGAAAAAAACGCCGCAATAACTGATCAATTATTTGATCCTTTTTCTAAAAAATCTACCAAAAGTGATAGCAATTATTCACTTCCCGAAAAAAGCGATTCTACAGCAGCCACTCAGTTTTCGAGTTCTACTGCTCCAACTCAATTATCAAGTAATTATTCAATACCTGAAATTAGTGAAAAACGTACTCCCGACTTTTTTGCAAATTTAGTAAAAGCAAAAACTCCACGTGCTAGAAAGAATGTTAAAGAGCAAAAAGCATTGGATGAAAGTTTGATTAATCAAATTTCGGATTATATGTACGAAAATCGTAATCAATATGGAATTACCGATAAAGGTGAAATTTTGGATGCTAATCAACTTCCAATTAAAGGAAGCAATTATAAGTCGTCAGCTCAAAGATTGGTTCACCCTACTTCCCCCGGACAAAGTAGTCCAAAAGGACACAAAAAAATCAAGCAAGTAGCAAAAAATGACGTAAAATTACAAAATTATTTAAAAAAGTTTAAACCAACAAACTGGAGTACACTTTAAATACACTTTAAAAATCTTGATGATAGCGGTCAATCATTTGTAAATGTTCGGGGATGGTGATTTTCTTTTGTACAAACATGTAAACAATTGCAGCAGTAGAAATTATGGCATTCAATAATCCAGTTAAAACGAGTGCAAGAAATTTTAAATCATATTCTTCAGCATCTTGTTGAACAATAATTGTGCCATTTTTAATAATTACGTTATGGGGAACACATAAAGTTGGGCCTTTAAGTCTAAAAATAAATCATTATTTTTATCATAATTAACAATAGATTACCCCTCTGGTTTATGGCACACAGAAAAAAATTCTTGGCATTCGCAATTGCCTCCCGGGAGCCATTTAATTGGACTACATTCAACCAAAATTAAATAAAAGGAAAAAAATAAACAAATCTTGAACATGGTTTTTGCTGAAAAAATGATAAATCAAAAAGATTGTTTTTGCTGAAAAATATTTTTTCTTCAAGTATGAGTAACATTAAATCGATTAATAAAAAAGGGTTTTGCTTATAAAAGAATTAAAAATCAAACCGAGTATCGTACAAAATTTTGAAGCAGTCGCTGAAAAGATGACGGGCATTGCATCCATCTGTCAATGTGAAGGAAATATTTTGATGAGTTGAATA
Organism: Panagrolaimus sp. LJ2414; assembly: GCA_024447195.1. Taxonomy (NCBI): domain Eukaryota; kingdom Metazoa; phylum Nematoda; class Chromadorea; order Rhabditida; family Panagrolaimidae; genus Panagrolaimus; species Panagrolaimus sp. LJ2414. The sequence goes on along the minus strand of JAMRXY010000059.1, from coordinate 1,273 downwards.
ACTTTCTGATTCAACCGTTAATTCAATTTTTGTCTCATAATAATTTTCCCCGGCTTCGAATAATTCAAGAACTTTTGATGGTGGGATTCGTTTAATTATTAATTGCGATCCCGAAACATTGGAAAAGATGAAAACACTATCGAACATACTTAAACGTTTAACAATTAAATGAATGACATTTTTATGGCTTTGCATTTTTGATGGCATTGCTTTTTTTTTATGACATTGCTTTGTTGTTATTTCGAAATCAACTCATTTGTTTATACAACCTCCTTTTTTCTTCTTCTTTCTCATTTTTTTTTGGCACAAGCGCTTTCATTTGTGTTTTTTTTGTTTCAAGGATGTCTACTTTACGTGGTGTTTCTATGACCAAAGAAATTGAACTTTCTTCTGCAAAAGTTATTCACAAAATTTATCCTGATCCCGATAAACTTTTAACTCTTGTTTTAAAAGTTGATGATATTGAACCTCCAAAACAAATTAATTCCAAATTTGGTCCTTGCACTTTGCTCAAGATCCGGTTTTTGGCTGCCGATGGCATAAAAATTCAAGGCCGAGTTTTTGGTGATGATTTGGTTCAACAAGTTGTTGAACTTTTACCTGTTGGAGCAATAACAAAACTCAGTTTCCATGCTTATCCTCCATATCGTCAACTAGAAAAAACAGATGTCAAGTTTGAAGTACGTATTACTCCTAATTCTGTCATTGCCCGTCCAGATATGTAAGCTTTTTTTATGCCTCTTATTTAACTTTAAAAAATTTTAAAAAATCCAAAAAAAAAACTTTCTATATATCTTTTTACTTTGAAAATTGTTAAAATCCAAAAACATTAGTGTTAGTTAAATGTATTCCAAAAATATATTTTGTCATATTATTTTATTATGTTTTTTATAAAAAATAAAAATTATTGATAATATTTTTTACTGAAAATTAAACATACAACAACAACTGTGAGTAAAAAACAAAGAATTTGTAGCTTATTTGTGGCATCTTCTTTTGAGCTTTTCAGGGAACAGGTTTTGCTCGATTCATTTTTGTCCTCGAAGTAGAGAGGGAAGCAGGCACCAGTTTCTTCTAAAAAATAGGGGTGTGATAAATTATTGTGTATAAAAACTAGGCCATCATAAAAATAAATTACTTCATCATAATAAAACTGAAAATCTTGAATGGCATTCTGACTTGTAAATTTTGCATCGGGCCAGGGCTGCTTCTCTTGTTTCAGATTGTCCATAAAATTCTGAAAAGTGTATTGCAATAAGGAATAATTTTGGTA